>JBBPCS010000855.1:12116358-12133489 GCA_037974645.1 Hollardia meadi
TCCCGCGTGCCCGAGACCCGCCCAGACCCCCAGCGAGGGACCCGCCTCACAGCGGAGAGACCAGAGCCCCCCCCCAGGACCACCCCAGAGGGAGCGGGCCGATGCCCACCCCAGACCTACCCCATCCCCCACCACCACGGAACTACCCGGCACCCAGTTGGAGGAAGGCAGGCCACCGCCCCGGGGCCGCCGCCAGCACCCCAAGGGCAGAGCCTAACGCAGCTTTAAATAGCAAATGATCAAATTCAGTGGTTAGGACGCACAGCATGTAGGATTTATGCATCTGACATACTTAGTAGTGGAGCACAGTTTTTAAGAGTTTCCTTTGGTTCTAATTTGGCAGCATCTCAAAATAATTGTGTCTGTGTTGCTTTGTCCAAGGTTTATCAACCTTTTCCAGTAGTGTGGGAGGGACACTGAACATGCAGACTTCTGTAAACTGGAGAGAGTTGTTGCTCCTGAGTGTGCCCTTTAAGGAACTTATTCCATTGCTCTATCGCTACCTTATCATTTAGCCCATAGCACTACTTCACTTCTCCCTCAGATAATGCTGCAATGATATGCTTTGCTCTTGTGGCGTGCTTAGACTGCCTTCAAGCTGTATCCTTGCACCACTGCCATTATCATCACAGTCCTGCTCTCAGCAAAGGCCCACAGACATCATTGGACACATTTAATGTTTAGTCCAAAGCCCATAAAATACAATCCAATAATGGCCTTGTTTTTTCCCCAGTCATTTTTTTTAGTACTGTGAATATTCATAATTAATCTGACGCAGTGATAATAAATTTTCATATGCTTCCTTATCATTTTAGAGCCCGAGAGGAAGAGAGAGTGTTTTTTTTGTTTTGTTTTTTTTTTAGCATGGTGCTTTTTGGATTTGAAAAGACGAGATCCAAATAAGGCTGACCCCTTTGCTCTGGAATCTTATGAGTGGAGCTGATAGTGGGAATTATTTACTCTGCAAACTGCAGCCTAGAGCTAGAGATGAGTAGAGCATCCCCTTCTTATGTTGCTGCTCAACTATCTCTCTTCCTTCTCTCCTTGACTATCTCCCCCTCTGCCCCCCAAACCACCCCTCTTTTTTTCCATGCTCCAAATGCAAAATAATCCACTTCACCACCCTGACTGAAGCAGTGCCTCATGTCAGATTGAAGGTCTGGTTAGCCTCCTTTGATCTTCTGTCCACAATATTGATAATAATCAAGAGGTTGCATCCTTCATTGCATGACTTAAATTGGACAAAACAGCCATTTTGTTCAGAGAGGGATCATCCGTTGCTCTCCCCAAGTTTCCTGATCATTCATACAAAAAGGCACAACCTTAAGAAAAAGCAGAAAAGGAGTAATGCACTGTTAAACTGCAAAGCTGCCAGTCAACAAGATGTTCTTTGGGGCCAGTGAATAAACTGTGATTAAGAAGATAAACTGTTAAACAAACAAAGAGGCTTTGAAGGCTCACTGACAAGTTTTGACCATGATGATTATCTCTCTGGCGTTAAATATTATAGCATTTCAACATGTGACAACCTGAAATCATATAAGTTACACCCACAAATGAAACATTTTGCTCTGAGGTAAACAGTTATTTCTGGTCTTTCCAGTACACACATCTTATGAGGGTAATTGTGTTTTCAAATACAGTTGTACAACCAATGGGAATATCTCTTTCTTGCTCTTCTTTCTCTAGCTGAAGAGCTTCAGCTCTGCACTTTTAATAATATCATTTTAATAACCTCTCCAAATCAGAGGGGGAGGCCGTAGGGGAGGCACGATCCTATAACGGCCAGCGGGCCTCATGTATTATTTCCGCAGATATAATCGCTCAACTGTCTCCATTCCTCAACACCTAAAGCCTTTGTCAAACAGGGACTTGTTGAGTGATGGTGTTCTTCTCTTTATCAGTATTCTCGCAAAATCAAGAGCACATTAGCTTTGTTCACATCCCTTCTTTCCTTTCGCCCTCAGATCACCCAGATCCTCCGTCTTCGTTTCGCCCAGTTAGCTTCACCCACGACTCGGTCACTCTGGAGTGGATCCCCGGCTTCAATGGAGGTTTGCAGCAAAGATTTCGTATAAGGTGAGATGTCAAGAGAGGATTTATTGGTTTAAGAATGACACCCTCTCAGTCAAAGAAGTGTACTTGTACCTTTCGCTTGGCAGATACCATTGGGATCAATCAGCCAGTTTCCTGTACATGGACGTCTTTCCTCCCAGAGCAACAACCTTCACTGTTGCTGGCCTGCAGCCTGCCACCACCTACAACTTCTCTGTCAATGCCCTCAATGCAATGGGAGAGAGTGGCTATGCTGACAACAATGCAGTACTGACCATCACCACCAAGGGTCAGTTTGGAGTAACCACAGCTTGACACTGAAAGGACTCCACTGTACAAACATCTGTTGATCTATAATCAGTTTAACACAGGCTTATTATCCTTACAAAGCAAGTTTTTGTTGTTCCATCTCTGCAGAGAGGCCAGAACTAGAAGAAGTCCCAACAGATGATGACTCAGACTCACAGAGTAAGTCTTTTATCACAACTCCCCGAGAAAGCTCTTAAGGGCAGTTGGAAATTGCTGTTTGCAGAGCAGCCAGCTTCATTTGGCTAAATCATGTTAATGTATGCACCTCCAAGGCTGTTAATGTTTGCTCTATGAGAGTAACGGTTGTCATGGTACCCACCCATACTTTTCCCCTCTACTAGTCTGTAATCGATGAATACAATTGAGAGAGTGGCCGGGTCTGTCTCACTCAGTTTTTATCTTTAGAAAATTTCAATTTTGCCTCCTCTTTTACTCTTTAACTTTCATTGTTATGCATTGAGCTGATGTCTTCTGATGTTTTGTGAACTAGGTGCAAGTGGACTGCCAACCCATTTGACAGTCGTGTTCGCAGTGGTGTTTGGAGTCATGCTGGTGTTTAATTCACTGGGCTGCTTCTTTGGAGTGAGGTGGAAGAAGAGGCGAGGCCAGACAGGTAACCGTGATGATCTTTTCATCCATGGACGTGAAAGTGTTTCCTCCATCAGTCTGTCATTATAATGTCCTGCTTCCTCAACAAAAGTGATGACTCTGAACCATGATGCAATTGTCAGCTCAGCCTCTCATCTCTCCATGTCCTTCGTTCTGTCTAACCTGTCTCCTCTTCTTCTACTAATTCTCTAAGCCTCTACCTCTTCCAACATTCATCCTTCAAAGCTATCACTTCTGTGTGTCATCCATATCTTTTATCTCATTTGCTAGCTTTATGCCCTTTTTCTATTCACCAGTCACTCTCACTCTCTGGCCCTTTTATTGCTCTGAATTTCAGTGCTTATGAGTTGATGCTCCTCTCTTCAAGTTCTAATTTCCTAACACCAAGCCTCTTTCCTTCTGTTCCTGTTCCCCCTGCAGGGGGTATAGGAGGCAGTGTGTTGGACGGAAAGAAGAATGAAGAGGAGGGGTAAGTTAAAGCCCTGCAGTAGAAGTAATAAAGAGACACACATCCAATCCGCTCTAAGAAGTCTGCCGGATCCATTGGCTGACGCAGCTAATATAACAGCCAGCCAGGCAGGCAAAAAAATAATCCGTCAATATCCATTTATATCAGTGTTTATATCAGTGTTGAAACTTTCACTACAATCCTTCAATAAACACGTACCACACACTGACATACTGTATATAAAGATGGATGACGCGTATCCACTTCCTCCCACTGTACAAAAATGAAGCAAAATATCCTGGATACAAGCGCTGCCATCTTGCACTGGTGACATCATTTGGAGCCAGAGTCTGCAGAGAAGTGTTCAGACGGTGGAGCTGCGGTATTGTGTTCCCACCCAACTCAATCGCAAGCAGGGCTAAGCTGTCAATCATGACGTTTCACCCCCTTTTTATAGCATCAAATAACTAATAAAAGCCAAACTGATCAGAACACTTGAACATATATCAAAAATGTATTTGACGATTTCCCATCTGATAATGTTGAGGTGTGGGATTTATGAGCTATAGTGCAGCCCACCACTAGGGGGCGATCAAATGTTTTGGCTTCACTTTTTAGGGATCTCTGTCATCCATCTTTATATACAGTCAGTGGTGCCATTCTTTGATACATTCTTATTAAGAACTTAATCTATGGAGAAAAAAACAGTTGTGTATCACTTTATATGAACACCACATCTATAATGCATTATGGGGGCATTCATAGTGCATTATAATGCATTCATAATACTTTGACTACATCCATACACACACTTAATGCTCTCTAATGCACTATATCAACAGTCATAAAACATTATAGATGTGATAGATATTATAGAATAGATAGAATTATAAGTTCAAGGGTCTTACAGATGTCTTGACTAGTTATAAACTAGAGGTTGACTGATGGGACTTATAATACATTATGACTGCCTATACTCACCTATACACACCTTAACAATCAACTGTAGCAAGGACTCATAGGAATAATTGTCCATGCAGTATCATATTAATCACTTATGCAGAACAGATGCTTTTAAATGCATTTTCATGCAATACAATTTACAGACCACCAGCAATGAAATGTTATAATGAAGCATGCATTATTATAGTTGCATCCATATGTACTTAACACATATAATGATAACTGATGATACTGCATGGAGTATTATAGCATACTATGAGTCCTTATTACAGTTGATTGTTGAGGTGTGTATAGGTAAGTATACGTAGGTAGTCATAATGTATTATAAGCCTCATCAGCAAACCTCTAGTTTAGTCAAAAGCATTATAAAAGCAGATGACAGAATCTGATTTTTCTGTGTAGGTCCAGTCAGTCAACTGTAAGCACCTCCAATAAGTACGAGAGCAGAGAAAAGATCAACACGGCGGCCCAGCGCACCCTCCTCATCGACTCTGGATCTGAAACAGACTGCAATGTCTATGAGGGTTACGCGGCGGTAAGATCAGCAGAGACGAGGAAGAAAGGGAAGAGCAGGATGAGAAAAAAGTGAAAAGGGCATTTGAGAAAATATGCGGAGACACAGAGAGAAGGCTGAGTAAACAGATGATGAGGTTAGGCAGGGGGTGAAGGAGAGGAAGTGGAGAATTCAGCCATAGCAGGGAAAATGGATAGATAAACTAATGAAATCTTTAGCTGTGCATAGAGATGGAACATAGATCGATACTTCACAATTAGCATTCAAAATACACATCGATTGCAGAGAAATTATCATTTTGTACTTTATAGGGGCCAACAAGAATTTTAACCTTGAGGAAAACTGTTGAGTGCGGTAGAGGAAAACAGATAGCAGTGTGCTGTCAGGATGGGGTGTAATGAAACCTCACATCCCCACAGAGGCAGGCTTTATCTCTCCCCTAATTTAAAGCAGTAAGGATCGGTCCAGCCAAATGACCAAAATCAATCTGTTTTCTCAAGTCCACGCCATGGAGTCAACGGAGGTGGCCAAATCTGCTGGAAGGCCCCTCCAAATTTGAAAACTAATTTCATTAAAATAAACATTGATTTTAAAATATTTAAAAAATTGACCAATACGTGGGATGAACTTTAGGATGAAGTTTTAGAATAATGTCCAAATGTGTATTATATTACATTGTTCTGTTTTTTTCTTTCTTTTCTTCTTTCATTATATGTAATAGCAGAGATTGGGTATTCATAAAGTACAACCATAACTATAATCTATATATAAACAGAAATGTATTCATTGTTATATGAAGACAAGTTAAGATATTGTGGCCAAGGTTTAGCAAATTGTTGTATTTATTCACATATTTACTTGGGTGGTCAGCAGGGACATTTGAGACATTCTCCTCTCCTCTCCTAACCACTTATAAAGTGATCAACAGTGTTATAGACTATGTTACACTCCTATTCCTATTCATATTTTCCACTTTTTGATATATTTGAAAGTAATGACATAAAGAGACAGTTCAGTGTTTGACATTGATGGAGCCAACAGCAGTTGAGCAACAACTTCTGCTGGGGTATGGCAACACCAATGGACAAACCATATGCAGAAATGCAGTGCAGCATAATACAAGAACCAGTAGTAATAACAATATAAACTTCTTAAGTTTAGTTATAATTATGATTGTATTTACTGACAATCATTTCAGACAGTGGTGCATGGTTGCCTCTCATTCTATAGATTTTTTTTTATTTTATATTTTTTTATATCAGTATATGAGGGGGAAAGGGGGGAGCATTTTGAGAATATTTGAATATTTACGGGGATGTGTCCCCCCTCCCCCCCCACCCCTGGTTTTATTTGCCCAGGATTTGAGATTTTTGCCTACAATACAATGCAGGTAGTTCTCACAGTATTGAACATCTCATTCTAAAAATATTCCGATTACTCTTGATGATGTTTCACAGACTTCACTGTTAACCATTTTTAAATGACTACATCTTCTGTCTTCTTCAGTAGTCCAATTGGATGTATAAAGTAATGCAAATTAAACCAAACCTCTCTGCATGGTTGGATTCTTCTACAGGCCAGTGGGAGAATAGTTTGGGTGAACTGACCCGAAGTTACTGCACCCCCCTCTGCACGGATGTAACGCATGCGGAATAGTCATTTACCTGAAGTTATTTAAGATCAAAGCTCATCTGATGATATCTCTTCTGTTTCATTCACTTCAGGAAAGTTCCCATTATTATTACCCCACTGATGACTACATACTGCCTCTCAGTCCACACCCTGAGGAAATACGCAGGCTTGGTGAGACACAAATATACCCTGAAGTAAACAAGACAAAAGAAAACATCCCATAAACACAATATGATGCAGTCTGAGCCAATCAGGAGCTTCTGTATATCTGTCTTTGTTTAGTGGCAAACATCTTGAGAACCAATTGGAGTATTTCCTAATTTATCTTAAACAGTCCGTCTCTCCCTTTTGGCAGTGATAGTAATTACATAAACACTGTCGACATGCTTATGATCCCATAGGCCCTGAAATACTGCTAGTTGCATCTAACACATACTAAAGCCTACTCCATTGCTATGGATGCTCCCCCCTTCTGCTCTGGAAAACCAATCTTTGCTAATACGCATCACTGCCGGTGAGCCAGCATGATAGGGTCACCATGACACCAGTTTAAAAACTCTGGTATACTGCGAAAAACAGAGATATACCTGCCGGTGATTGACTTAATCAGCATTTGTGACCTCCTTTGGTATGGGCTTGAAGGTAATGGACATTCGTTTATATGAGAAAAGTCCAGCACTTCAGGTTTAATGTTCACCCTTAGCAATTATTCAAGTATGCTAAATTTGAGTCTTTTTTATTTATATAGTCCCAAATCACAATGCCTCAGTAGATTTTGATGACAAAAATACCAAGTAGATTGTAAAACACATGTATATGTTCATGTCTCCATGTACTCTTAAAGATGTCATCCACCTCCCCATGGACTCTCACAGCCATCTGTATGAGGATGTAAGAGATGAAGGTCTGTACCAGGAGATCCTGGCTTCCTCTCTTTCTCCCCCTCCACCCTTGTTTGACCACAGATTGCCTCATCAAAGGAATGAGTGGAGATCACCAACACACCCTCAGGTCAGTATATATTTTTTTTAAAAACCCAACCGATGATGAGAGCCTCTATTTGATACATGATTCACATTTGTTGATATCACGCTTCAGTTGCAAAATAAATCGTTGATATAGGTCGATGATATTACTGTATGTAACTGCAACTGAGATGCAATCTGTCTCTCAGCAGGTTACCGAGAGAGCGAGGGAGTTCATCGATGTTCGACAACCGCAGAAAGATTCTGATCTTCCCTTTGAACTACGAGGAGAATTAGTCTAGAATGAGAAGGTCAGAGCAGTAACTCAACAGCAGACAGTGCAGTGTTGTATGGCAGATATTGAATACATTGTTATTTATTTTATTCTATTTGAATGGTACCTCATCACAGTCACATTGAATGAACCTGTCACAAGAGTAGAATGGCGCTAGGATGCTTGTAAATGTCACATAATATAGTATTCCACTTTCAAATGTTATTAAATTTTACTGTGTCTCTTGTTGTCATTGAACGTTTTACTAAAAGAACTGAGGTGAAGCTGAAAAAAAAAGCAAGGTAAAATGGCAGAATGGTTTAAAAAAACATCTGAAAGCCTCAATGACCTCATGTAATCAAGAATGTTAAAATGATGCTAACGCAGCATTTACCACCACCAGCCACCCATCTATTTTCTTCTCACTCTGTGATCTTACTCGACCCCCTCCTCCCTTGACCTTGCTTTGTTCTTTCACCTTTACCCTTTTTCGTGGAACCAAGTCACGGCCACTACCCACAGTCTTCCCTGCCTGCTTTGGCTCTAGTGTCTCCTTTAGGGGTTACGGACTTTACTCTCTTTTAATTGATCAGATGGTGTGTTTTTGGGTTTGATGATGGGCTGGACTGTTTGCAGAGGTCTGTACTGACTTTAAGTGTTAAATGGTCTACTGTGGTAACCTCACCAGGTGTTTCTCTTTGCCTGGGTTTGTTCCTCCTCCACCAGCTGATTTTCATCAGACTAATGACAACCTAGGTCTAGAAATTGATGTTGAACCTTCATTCATTGTTCTGCCTTGATGAAGGCCGTGTGCGGCCGAAACATGTTGACTTAATTTTATCAGTTCCACTATGAACTAGCCTATTAATAAAGCTTTTTATCTTAAGAAGAGTGCCTTGGTTTAGTCTCTCTTTTGACATTCCAATCATTGACTGTATAAAGATAGTGTTATGTACCCCGTGATGTAATGCGGTATGTGGGTGAACACGGCTAGACCAACAGAGGAGCGGGTGAGTTGGCTTACCGGGTGGCGACGATTCATGTAGGACGCCAGACCTCCACCGGCTTACTACGGCAGCTTCCACAGCGAACCCAAGCGCAGATACTGTAGTTGCTTCGCCACGTCGGTTCAGCGGTCAAGGTTTTTTTAGTTGAAAGTCTCTTTCGTTCGTGTAAAGTTAGTGAGTATCAAAGTCCGACCACAGGGGGGAACAGAGACGCCACTCAACTTCTTCTTCTTCCGTTGTCTTTTCGCGCCCTTCACAGGTGTGTTGAGTTTGCATTAATACGCCTGCACTCCCACACCAAGCCAACCCACCCCCTTCATTCAGTCCAGCCAATGAATGAAAAGTGTATGACGTATGTGTGCGCAGGGCCTATCCCTTACGGAGTTAATGAGACTTAGTCATCTCAATCATTAATCTCATTCATAACAATAGACAATATGAGAGTGACCCAGAAGTGAAGCCAAAACATATTGATCGCCCCCTGGTGGCTGGTTGAAGTATAGGTCATAAATCCCACCCCTAAAAATTATCAGCTAGGACAAACTAAAAACTCAAATGTCAAATAATTTTTTTTCCCAAAGATGGATTCTGTCGTTAATGTTTCTGAAAAGTTTGGTTTTATCTCAAAATTTTGTCACCAGTGCAAGACGGCAGCGCTCGTATCCGGGATATTTTGGCTTAATTTTTGCATAGCGGTAGGAAGCGGAGACACGTCATCCATCTTCATTTGTGTCAACGATGTAGCAACATGACTGACAACAGTGGCCTGGCCCTCCCCAATCTGATAGAAAGAGTTTCAGGCCTCACAGTTAGTGCACAGGAATCCCTACAATGGGATAGTACTGAGTGGTATTTAGCATGGTTATGTCTTCAGGAGGTAAAGGCATATCTAGGGCCAGACTCTAATCCTGTTTTCTCTGGGATTGAAGTTCAGCTCACAGCATCAGGCAGAGAGGAAAACCATGCAGGGAATTTGTCTTACTGAGGGTGGACAGTCAAAAAGAGATAGGAACATGAAGAGAGGGTTATGCTAAGCTGCTTGGCCTATACTGTGGCTATACTGCTACAAAAAAACTCATCTTTCTTTTTCATTATCATTGAAATTTCAGTTCAAGGAAAAGAAGGTGACTGTATAGCTTTATTCCACAGCCTATATAATAATTGTAATATTTATTTATTGAACAAAAAAAAGATTTTATATTAAAGAATTAAATTCTAGTAAAATAAGATAAAAATCGACAATTGAAGTTAAATAAAACTAAACTACTGCCACGCTAGTAGCTCTGTGAAGCTGTTTAGAAGCACAGCATTGCTTTGAGCTAAATGCTAACAAGTGTGCTAACATGCTCACAGAGATAATGCTAACATGCTGATGATTGTCAGGCATAATGTTTATTTGGTTCGCCATCTTACTTTAGCCTGTTATGGAGCCTGTATTTGCTAATTAGCACTAAAAGCAAAGTACAGTTGAGACTGACGGGAATGTTTAGTAGCTTTGCAGATGTCTTCCAAAAACCAAAGTCAGTAGAACTCATTCTGATCGGGGACAGGAATGTTTGCACAAAATGTCATTGCAATCCATTTAACTGTTGTTGAGATATTTCAGTTTGTATCAAAGTTGTGTCATTTCCATCCATAGGGCCAGGCTGCTAGAGTGGATAAAAAAGTAAACTGAGGATAAGCTGTCTGATAAAAGTATATTTTAAGAAGAGATTTAAAAAGATCTTACTGACTCAGCCATCCTAATTTCCTCAGGCGGTCTGTTTCACAGGCCTTGACTATCTGACCAATCTCTTGTTGATGTACATTTTTAAGCTGCAGACTGATGCTGTCTTCCTGTATTATAATAGCAGGGTTTGGGTGCTCTTTGTATTTGAGTAACTTCATTTTTTAATGTTGACTGTGCAGTCCCTCAAAGTTTCCATACCTCTATAGGTTCCTGCTGCCTTGTAGTACGCCCAAACATACTGGGCTCTTATATCTGTAGAGCCGTTATGAGTGCGCCCTGTTCCTGCCTTTAGCTTCTGCTTTTCCCTCAAGCACGACTTGTCACATCAGTCTCACGAGTGCACACGTAAGACAGACAACACATACAGTCCAGTGAGACAAAGAAAAAATCGCATCATTTTATTCTCCTTTTTTCTCTTTTGATTGAGATAATGTGGTCTGCTGCTTAAATTCTTTAGCTGGACCAAAGTCCTCTTTTTTGTCAATTATTTCAAAAAAAAAAAAATACTATAATACTATAATTTTCAAAGCACCATTTGCCCTGCAAATATTGACTATTGACAGTATGTGAGAGTTGATCTTTAAATCCAGGTGAGGTTGTTATTTTCCATACATTAACTACAAAATTGTGTTTCAATGGGGCCCTGACTGCCTGGAGATAAATCTCAATGTTTCATGGAGCTGCGTTCCCTCAATTAGGCTCGCTATTCTCCATCATGAGCTGTCAAGGTATGTTTGTCTCATTACTGAACAATTGTTTAAGTTCCTGTCAAGCTGACTGCTGTGTTCATACCAGAGTCTGTACACGATGCATCATTTCTGCTCAGGCAGGAACGGTAATCCACTAAACTGAAGGCTTGACAGCTCAGCACTGTTCGTCAACTTGTATTTTTTCCTCACTTGCCTCAAAAACATTTTGATATTTGGTGCTCAGAAGAATGTCAAGGGAACTCGAACATACAGGCTACAGTGCACAATGAAGTCAAAAGAGAAACAAATATGGGACTTTGATTACCTCAGCTCTAGGAGCGTTTTCACGTCTATTTTTTTTTTTACTTTCCTCTATGTTTTTATTTTTGAAAAAACAAATATGAGATTGATTAATGTTCCTTTATCACTCTGCAGATTGTGCTCGGAGGGTAGCTAACTTAAATTTCTGCAAACCCCGTAATTGCTCTCACTAATCAAAATTTTCAATTTCAACTCAATATAAATTTAAATCAAAAGCAACCACAGATTTTACAATATGATTTCACTGGCAGTTATTACGACTCTCTTTGTGGCTGTGCTCTGTTGTCAGTAATAAGGATGCAATTTGCCGTCCAGTGCAGTTAAAAGAATACAACTTCAATAAATAGGCCATGAAAAATAAGTAGAGGGTAAAAACATGATGTTCATGTTCATTTTGAAACTAACGGAGCATGTGATATTCTTTAATAATAGATTATTTTAATAGATGACACAGGAAGGTAGGCATGCTTATATAGAAATTGTAAGTAAAACAAGAAGTTGAGTTCAATCCAATCCATGGGATTTATAAAGATAAACAACCATGACAGTAAAATAAGGTTACAAAAATGACAAACTCTAATAAACTCTCCCAGGCCACGTGCACCTCATCGATGAACCAAGATGTAGAACACCTGGGCAGAGCTAAGAACAGGAGGGGAAAAGGGACAAACAGCACAGAGAACACATACAGCCATAACATACACTAACAGTCCACATGTGTCCCTGAGATAGTGTGGGCTTTATTAAACAAAATTCAAATCTAGACAAACATTACTCTCCTGGCATTTTCCCCAAAGGTATACAGTACTTTTAACACAATAAAAAATATCTTTCTTCTTCAAGTCCCATTTAAACCTGGGTGGGGTTTTTTTTGTTTGTTTGTTTTTCAGATTTTTTCATATGTAAGCAAATTTGAATTTCCACGTCTCTCTCTAGGCTACTTATTCATTTAAATGTGCAACAAAGATGATCAATAGCACAAAAAGGTAATGTCAAGCTGATATTATTCACTCAGAGTCTCATATGACAAACTGTAAATACATTTTAAAATGTTTACATTTTCGCATTACATTTTTTTAGTGGAGTACATTTACTCATTGTACTTAAGTACAATTTTGAGTCACTTGTATTTTACTTGAGTATTTCTGCTACTTTACTTTCAATCCACTACATTTTGGAGGCAAAATGGTGTACTTTTTACTTCACTACATTTATCTGATATCTTTATTAGTTACTTTTCAGATTGCATGCTGCATCAGAGCCAAAGTAGCACATTCTTAAATTATTCTATTTGATCAGCAATCAGATAAAATGATAGATCAACTTCTAGTCCAAAGTAAATACATACATGTAAATATACTGTATGTATCATTTACTTTTACTTGTACTTTTGATACTTACATTTATAGCCAAGAAATCACTTTTGATGAGTAAGTACATTTAATATTATAGATACTTTAAGACTCTTAACTTGATTCATATGGGTGACTTTCACTTTCACCAAAGTAATATTTTAGCACGATATCTTTCTTTTAACTCAAGTGTGACTTTTTGGGTACTTTTACTGTGACCTCACATGTACCTACAGTATGTCTGAAATATATTTTCAAATGTTTATCTACACATACTGTATATGTAAACCTTCATCCATACACAAAATAAACGCTGTCTGATATCAGAACTAGCTTCTGTAATTCACAAAATGTGCACCAGGGGTGGTGGAAAGAATGGAAAAAAGGAACAAATTATTAAGGAAGTAAATGTTATATTATATACAACAGACTGACGCTCCTCGTGATGTGTACAAGCAGATTGTAATAGGTCGCTCAGGGTAGATCTCATAATATGATTGGCTGGAGGCACAAGATTTTGGACAGATTTTGTGTCTTGAGAAACCTGAGAAAAACTGAACATTTTACTGAAGAAGGTCACAGAAGAAACTTTATTAAGAATGTGTATCATGAAGTGTTAACAATTTCTTTAGAGAAACCATGAAAAAGTGACAAAGGACAAGCTGATCCAAAGGCAGTCTGGACAAAGACTGTCCTCTGCTCGTGTGGATGAATTGCAGGCTTTGTCTGCTCTAACAGTCTAGGTTTGTGCTTCTCTGTGATGCTGTTGGGTCACAATCACACACAACAGTTGAAAAATCTGACAGACCCAAGGATTTCTCAGGATGGGTATGTTACTGCATAACTGGAATTCACTGTGATAAACATGTAGAGAAAATAATTGTCTGTGGTTGCATGTCATTGAGTTAGGCGTGTTTGCCTGGTTGCAAAACAGAGAAAGTTTTAAAATGTACCAAAGAAACAAAATTGCTTCTTTGCTTGCCTGTTGAAAAGGTTGGCATTTAAAGTAAAGAGTATATTCTTTACAGCCACACGTTTTAGAACGTCTTTAGTGTCAGTGTGTTCAGGGGAGGGTATTTAATAAAATTCTTCACCAATAAAAGGAAGCCATAAATTTAAAATGTCCACCAATGTGCACTACATTTTTGAGTAACAGTAAAGGTAGCGACAATGTCTTACGACAGAAAGCAACATGCAGATGACAGATGGACCTGTGGACAGAAAAGACATGGAGCAAAATAGTCAGCTGAGACAGACAGACAGGCAAACACAATAAAAGACATTATACTGTCATGTACACAGCAGGGATACAAGCCACCATGCTGAGAGACGGCTGAACTGCAGACATATGAGCGAGAGTGAAAAACTGGAAGGCAAAGAACAAGACAGAGGAAGCCATGTCATGAGACAGAGTGGGTGAGCGAGAGATTGACACAGAGTTCAGACAATTGGATGAGGAAGTAGTGCTGGTGAGCACATGGGTGCGGTTGGATAGCAGTTACCCCAGCCTCTCAGAAGTGACATACAGAGGAAAGCATGATGAGAGTGTGGATAAATCTCTGCAATGGGGCACCCCACAGGATGAATACTAAGGTAAGAATAATAGCCTGGATGGATGACTAAATATCAGAGGGCTGAGGGGTGTTTTAGTGAAGTGGACTGAAAGGAGATTGATGGAGGATGGCAGACAAACGGATGAACAGACAGACGAAGAGTGAGTGAGAGTGCTAGATGTGACAAACGGGCAGACAGGTCAGGCTAGGGGAAGGGAAGGAGGCCTGTACAGCCCAGGGGAAACAGGCCTCATCTTGACATATGCTCTGGAGTGAAATGAAGATTGGCGTGACCTGCTAATCTGAGCTGTCACAGTTCATGACGGCCACGGACGCTCACCTGTCACACTGTTCCAAGCCCGGAGGATGAGCTGCCACCGGGATAGGTCAAAGATGGAGATTCATTTTCTGCTGGGGGTGGATTCAAACCGAGCCACTGGCCCAGACTTCCATCTGTTACTCCACCTGCCTCTGCTGTACCTGTGTGGCACCTGTTGTTCTTTGTATTGCTGTAAAATCATACAGTATCGAACATGTTTTTGCCTACTTGTTTTTGTATAGTGTTTTGTTTCAAGCTGAGGGCAGTATGTTGTGAGTGGGAGGAAAGAGCATGTTTTCCCACTGATTCAGAGAATGCTGCTCACTAGTACAAGATTTCCATTATGTTAAAAAAGACTTGTTTTGACACATCCTCCAGTGGCATTTTTTTTAATTGGTGACAGCAGCAAACTTTAAAAAAAAAAAAAAAAATGAAAAAGTTTGATCAACAGTGCCATAAAGTTGAACACAGACACGTGTGGGAGGAGTGAAAAACAATGTGTGGCCTCGATCACTCATTTTTGACAAATGAAAAGAAAAACCGTGGTCATGATGTGTGTATCTTATAACGTTTGACATCCCAAGTAAGAGTCTGTTTTCTGTCATGCTGCGTGAGGAGTGTGGGTGATGTTGCCTGTGTGTTGTGCTCAACTTCCTCTCTGATAGATTTGCACTGCACAAAATGTTCCAGAGCAAATGCTCTCTTGCTACAATAATCCAAGACACATCCTTTGATAACCATTTAGTGTATGGTCACCTTGTACTCATGCACTGGTTACACAATTGTAACATCGTAACGACGGCTAAAGAGACATTTTATGCATTTACAACATCCTTCTGTGTGCTCATGAGCAGACATTTTGTGCGGGTGTTTTGCATGCGCTCCAATCCTTGCCAACAGATGTGTATGCATTTATACAATCTGTCTTCATTGATAGACTTAATAATATCTGAGGGGCCCTGAATTACTTTGCAGATTTTAGATGAAGTGCTTGAGTTAATTTCAGTCTTACAAGTTGTGTTGAAGTGCAATTTCTTAAACACTAGTTAAGGTACAAGCACACCCATTGTTTCACCTCTTCTCACCATGGTGTTTTATTTTCTTTCAGATTTATTTGGTTTCCCTCACATTTTGCCTGTTTGCCATGTTACAAGGTGAGTGCAAAACATTCCCAACGGCATTGATTCAGCTCACTTAGAACTCACAAGTGAATTGAGTTTAAAGAGAGTCCATGCAACCTTGGCTGAACAGCAGCCTCTCTGGTCACAAATCACCTCGGCCCATCCTTGCTTGTGAACGAGGATACCCCTTTCACACCCAATCCCAGTCTTATGTTGCCCCTTGTTTTGAAATGTGTTGCTGGCGTCAGAGTCAGAATAAGCATATATTTACAAAAATCAATAAATTTGATGGGGTAAAACATTTAATATATTGTCTTAGTACTGTTTTTAATTGGGCGTATGTCAAATAGGATTAGCAAACTTTTTTTAAATTTGTTGCTGTAAATGCAAAATGTAGCTTCTTAAATTTGGGGTGAACTGTCCCTTCAAGGTCCAACTTCATTTTAATCCATATAAAGATATACTCACACTGAACATCTTAAAACCCAAGCTATGATCATAACTACAAACAAAATGAATGCTTTCATCCATACACATCACATCTGACACATTGAGTCCATGATCTGACACTTCTTAACTTAGTGTCAGCTGTAAATCATTACACCATTCGTCAAATCCCCTCATGTGGTTTCATTAATGTTGTGGGAATTGCGGCATCAGCCCAAGAAACTACAGCACTAATTGGAAGGTGCTGAGTGAGTAAACAGACAACAGCCTCACTATCCTGCAGTCACACACACACATACACGCATGCACGCACACACGCACGCACGCACGCACACACACACACACACACACAACAATCCAGCTCTGTTGTAGCCACAGGTTTTGTAAGAGTTACTTCTTTGTAACTGCCCCACTCACAGGACTATTACTGGGACACACTCTCAATGCATATGCAGGCCTTTCTCTCCACTGCAAGGTCAGACACACTCTCAAAGTCAGGCCTCTGCCATGAATACTTTGGAAAATAACATTGTTTGAGAGAGTCACTGGCACAAACAACACTGTTCTTTGTTCTGCTGTAAACCTTACTGCATCGAGGCCTCATCTGACTTTGGTGTTTAAAATCTATTTCTCCCCCCCCCCCCCCGCAGTGTCACAAGCTCCCATTCCCACACCAGCAGTTCAAATGTGGTCTGAGAGCAACAATATGGCAAACACAGTAACAATGCCCACTGGTACAGTACTCATGGCTATCTATCTATCTATCTATCTATCTATCTATCTATCTATCTATCTATCTATCTATCTATCTATCTATCTATCTA
>JBBPCS010000855.1:12133589-12186113 GCA_037974645.1 Hollardia meadi
TCTATCTATCTATCTATCTATCTATCTATCTATCTATCTATCTATCTATCTATCTATCTATCTATCTATTCATCCATTCATCCATCCATCTATCTATCTATCATCTTATGACAAAATGCCAGACCTCTTTCAGTTGAATCTAATTTAGTTTCTCTCTTGGTGTAACAGGAAGTCGATCGAGTGGCAGAGTCACCAGACATGTTGACTCCTCACCGGAAAGTTCCACTGATGAGCAAACCACAAAGAAGCACATGAGCACCATCAACCCAGTCGCTGCTGACACCACCACGTCAGGAGTTAACACTTCAAAAGGTAGTCTGGTGTGTCATTAGTCCTGTAAGTAAGACCCATAATTTTTCAGTTCAACCTGATGTGATTTTTATGTTTCTGTTTTCCAGAAGGGGAAACAACAAAACTTACATCCCCTCCAGGTAACAACCTTCCCTGTCTCCGTCACGTGTTCGAACACCCAGTTGGTGGAGCCATTGAGTTTGGCTGGTAGATAAACCATGAGTACTCCACTAGACATTCTCATCAAGAATGCAGAAAGCTTTAAAACTAATTATGAGGTAATTAGAAAATGTTATAGTCCCTGTCCTTGTTGAGATATTCAGCGGAGTGTTTCTGCTGCATTTTATCGCAGCGGAGAAAGAGAGAGAGCGAGAGCGACAGAGAGAGCTTTAGAGTGTCGGCCTAAATTTCCTTCGAGAGTCATTCCACTGAAATATTCTGAAATTCAATTAAAAACGGAGTTAAACATAGGAATGTGCCTGGAATTTTATGATAAGTAATTATGTATGGACTGTTATGGCAAAGATAAGGAATCAATATGTCCAACAAAAAATATGCTCCCCTATATGAAATGATGCTTTTGCATTATAAACCTGTGTCGTTTACATAGCAGACTTTACAAATATAAAATTCTGTGGTAAAGGGGATCCTGACAATCAAATAAAAGTCATTGAAACGACTTTTCTTTCCACCATTTTTCCAGCATCCACCGTGACATCCTCCAGATCCGTAACTAAGAAAAACACCAAAAATGGGTCCCATCAAGCTGTTGCCTGGGGTAACTAAAAATTTCTATACAGCTTAGTTACTTTAAATGCCACAGGTGTTGAGGTTTTATTGTTATCTCATGGCAGACTGACAGTATCATAATTCCCTGTCTTCCAAACAAAACCCATGGCGGGGAGGCAGAACGGAGTCTCTTACTTCCTCTCTTTCCAACAGATTAATGCTTGATTGTACCTTATGCAAGAAGAGATAAGATATGCTCGTGCTGTGCTGGCTTACCATAGATAGAGTTCTGATACACCATCAACAGCATGTCAACGGGGCCAGTAGATCTGTCATGCTATCTCTGACTGTTGTTCCCTGGTGATGCCTTCTCTTTCTCTTCCTGTAGAAGCATCCTGTGTTCAGCAGTCAAACTTAATTCAATACTTTCCTTTCAACTTTTACTTCTTATAGACTCCAAGTGGGACGAAGATTTTACTTATGGTAAGAAGCTACATTTGACTGTGTTTTTTTGTGTCATTACCTGTTGTGTCGAGGATTGAGTGTTTGATTTGTGTTTTATATGTCCAGATTATGAGTCCTTGCGCCATGCTGGACTGTCCATTGCAGCGTTTCTTTTCATTGTGGGTATCATGGTCATTGGCTGTAAGTAGGCTCTGACTCTGAATGTGTTTGTCTTGTTTGTTTTCTTTGTGTAATCTCTTGTTAACGCAATTATATTCAACTAGTTTCTCACTCTTTTGCTTATCCCTAACTGTAGGTGGCAGGGTGTGCCGGTTGCCTAAGTGTCACAACACGTCCTCTAAGTAAGTATTTACAGCCTTTTATTTCATTAATTCTAGTGAATGTCTGTATATTTTATATGAGCAGTGTTTGAGAAGTGCATAATTAGCTCAACTGATGAATAATTTAAGACAATGAAAGCCGACAGACAAAAAGTGATGGACTAAATTACCATCCATGTGCATGAAGGGTAGATATAAAGTAATTTATACCGGAGGCTACTGGATGATATATGGCAAACAATCACTTCAGGCACACAATAGCTCAACAGAACGCTGACTAAAGCCTGTGTGATGACTAATAGATCAAAAAGATTATGATTAAGCTATTTGCTGGGTGAAACCATAACAGACCAACTGTAAGCCACTTTTTTTTTTATTTCCTTATGCGTTCTCTTTCTGTTCTGTAAAATAATTGCCTAAAAGTATATTTCTTTAAATGTACTGCGTTTATTTTCCAGGTCATATCATGTGGTCCAGGGATAAGGAGAAAGCATGTGTACAACTCAAAGAAGTACAGAGCTGGAAGAAACCAACCAGGAGTCCATCAAGAGGAAAACACTTGACCAACACCTGGCAGTGTGTGTAGTGCTTGTTTGTGCTGCATGTGGACTGACTGTATGCTGCTTAGTAACAGTGTCAAACTTGAGTCATGCTAACAAGCAGATAAACTGGAACCATCACTGGCTTAATCTGTTTTTTCAAATGTTATTTCTAAACTTGACAAACCTGCACTGAAAAAGTAAAGTGATTATTTATCTTGACTATTAATAAAGAAATGATTCATATTTGAATTGGTCATTTAGCCATGAAGCAGTCTTGTCTCTAATGATCTTTGTATCTTATAACTAATAACATAGTCAGTGTCTCACAGTCAGGATTATTATTAAAGGTTATAACATCTCATATTTTATAATCTTGCACAACACTTATGTGCTGCCAGAGTATAAAAATGAAGCTGGGTCACTTCCTCTTCCTGATAGATGCTGCACGCTCTTTACTCTTTCAATCTCAACAAAAACGTGATGTTTAGTAAGGGGTGTCTAAGCCTCTTAGTAGCTCTATGCTTGTAAATGAGTAAAGCCCTAGATTAAACAAGATCCACTGGCGCATTATCTTTGCATCCATATGGCAACAAAATGATACAGACAACAAACTTGGAGAAACCAAGCAAATTTTATAACATACTTAATGTTAAAATCAACACAATCCATGAGTTCAGCATACCATACAGCAATATTCACTGTTGAATTGCTATCAGAACAAAATCAAGGCGACAGCAACTGTGCAATAACATCACATGCAATCCACCTACTGCAGTTGTTTTCTTGTCAGATAAAGGTCATATATTATATACTAAATATGGATAATAGTAGATTGTGAATGTCCTTGGCACAAATGGGTAACATGAATACACAGGTGCATATGAACATAAGTTTTTAACATTCATTAATATTTAACAAGTCCAGATTTAAACTTTTTTGCTGCAATTTGACACTAAAATACAAATGTTTTATATAAAAGAGTTTTTGGCAAATAACTCACTCCCACACACCTTAACTTTTTTTTTTTTTTTTTTTAAACACACAATTTAGAAATGAACAGATGAGGGAAGAACTCACCCCTTAAACTCAGCAAGTATATTTAAAAAAAAAGACCATTTAGCCAAATACAATATTTTTTCCATCAAGAGACACAAAGCATAGCTCAGTAAATTTGTAAATACATACAATATATTATATATTAAACACTTTTTAAAAAATTGCGCAAGGTAGACAGTGTCTTTAGCACAGTGGCCCTGAGAGCTTAATGCACTTCAACTTAAAATATCTTCAATTTGATAACACGTGAGCAGCATTCAGGACAAAAAGAAAGAGAAAACACAACTAAATACAAAAAATGCAATTGGATTTTGTTGTGTTTTCTGTCTTTAGTTGTTTTCTCTCTCTGAACTTTTTTTCTGCCCACGTGCTGTCAGACTGATGAAGATATTTTCTTTGTTTGCTTGTTTTTGTCTTTCTGCATGAGTGAGGGCCATCATACGTTAACCTGGATTGATAAAAAAAATCAGCCAGTTTTTTTTTTTAAAAAGAAAGAAGCATAACCTTTTTAAACATACATCGCGTTGAGGAACACACAAAGCTCAACAGCTACATTTTGATACATTTACATAGTGTCACTGAAGGGATGCTTTACATGAGGGAATAATATAGTTGTTGTTTTTTACATGTGTGGAGCAGGATGGACCAAATACTAAGTCTGTTTGCTTTCTACATTTTGGAAAAAGCATTCAAAGAGAATACTCTGCTGTTGCTGATGTTATTGCATTGTGGTCTGTTTGGGAAAGAGTAAATTTAAGTAAATGTGAAAACATAGACTACAAAGACATAAAAAAACAAAAAAACTGAAATGTTTTGTACTGCAATTTTTGTCCAATTGTCCTCCCTTTGAAATGCTGACACATATTGAACTCTGACTGGGCAATGCTACGCTTTTCAGAAGTAATACATACTTTACACACAGTGCTCAAACACGAACTGTAAAACAAATGCACAGACAATAATCACATCTGCCAATTTGTTTGTGTTAAATACATTGCCACTTCAGCGTGGACCTATTGTCACTTAACATTCTGATGAAGACGTGAATGCACAGTTGTTTTTGCTCTAAAGTCTGGCGGGATTGCTGCCAAGCCCTGTCCCCAGTGGTGAGATTAGCAGCAAGATTTAGTGGCAAAGAGCAAAGTGAGATCCTGCTTTGACAAATCCAGTGTTTAACCCCTTGCAGCCATTCTCTGTGTTGCTGACTCCATTATAAATGCTCCTCGTGAAGCCACAAATGAAATACTTTCACGTCAAACAGGAGCATGTCCCGTTCCCCTCCAACCTTTGCCACATAAAGCCCCCCTTCCTGTATTTGAACAAATAAGGAAGCCAGTGCCTTGGGTTCTTTGACAGAAAGCGTTCTTTCACAGGGCATGTTTGATTTCCATTTACATTAAAACGGAGAAGCCATCATGCACCATCTGAATGAAACAAAGACATTACTTGTATTTTCCCAATCATCCCCAACACTTTATTTGAATTGTGATATTTTATCCCTCCCTCACACCCAGCTTCTCTCTGCCAGTGTGTTAGGCATTAAAGAAACTCTCTACAGCTTTCAGAAAGCTATTTACAATCTGCAACACTAGAGTCTTTTTTTCAAAACGAAAAAGAGTGGGAAAAGAAAACATCATCACTCATGGCGGTCAATTAATTTTGCTGCCTTGCAAGATGTTCACACTGGCTATTTCCAGTTGTTTCTTTTTACTGAGGTTCAGACAGGGGGAACAGGTTTTTATCTTCCTATTGCACTGCCTCCTGTCATTCCTAATGGGCCAGGAACAGAAGATGTCAGACATGTGAATAGGAGAATGAAGTGAGCACTGGGCTGCCTTAGTGTGGATTAGCATGGTTTGTCTCACAATCATCAATCATTTCACACAGACAAGTCTGTTCCACACACACCAAATCAAACACAGATTTCACTGCATAGCTGGTGGGAATAATTTCTTGTTTCAGGTAGTAAAAAAGGGGGAGCTATGGCTGTGCTAAATTATCCCTTTTAACAAAAGAAGCTTTAAGCCATATTCACTGGCTTTGATTTGGATTCCTCAAATAGAATCCAATTAGAAGGTTTTGAATGTGTTCCAAGTGTCCCGGGCTACATTGTGTGTATGTGGAGTAAAAATGGCTTGGACAATTAAAAAAATTTTTTTTTAAAACACACACATATTGCATATTGATAAGAGTTGTAGGCATGAGCAATGAACTGAATGGTGAGAAGCAAGCTGTTGTGCAAAGAAGTGTTAACTGTCCTGAGTCAAGAGAGTAGGAGATTACATAGTCCGGTGCGTTGCTCCTCTCCTTGCTGCCAGTTATCGGACTGCAACTCCACCAGGAACTAGACCCCTTTGTGGTGCTGCTCTACAGGCACGGAGTAGATCCTAGAGAGGGAGGGAGGACAGGCCACGGGAAGGGAATACAGGGAAAAGAGGGGGCAGGGCAAAAGTGTGTCATCTTTTAGGTATTTTTAGGTTCCTTCTCCTTTTAAGAGTAAGACAAAAGAAACATCCCTGCATGTTGGATTTCAGGAAACAGCATGTCTGCCTCGTGCTGCAGGGCTCTGACAGGTGCACAGCGACTGCATCACCTCAAAACACAGCTCATCCCCAGATGGGACTTATAAACCTGGCAAGGCACTGTTGATCCAACAAGCCAGAGGTTGCTGTGTGATTAAGCTGCTTTTCAGCAGAGCGATCAGTCAGCAACAAACACTGCCAGAGCTGACTGCAGCCCCAGGAGGCAGCCAGTAATCCAGCACAGGAATTTAACCCTTGCAGATAGTCTTGGGTGTCTGCACCACAGTTCTCATGCTGGAGATCTCTGGAGACTAATTTGAACCCCTCAATCCCCCATAACCCCTCTGACTCAACCTAAAGGTCATACAGTATATTACTGCCCCCTGAACGAAAGAAACCTGATTACTCTGCAGAACGCTGTCCTGGAGGAAACTGCCATTAAATAAGCAAAATGTGGAAGAGAAGGAAAAAGTGAAGAGAAGAGCGTCTTTCTGTGTAACTGGTTTAGGCTGTTCTGCTGTCTGATTGCTGTTGGCAGATTGTTGTCATGACGCCAGGATTATGTTTACAGTATTGTTTTGTTTCTGAGAAGTCAAGTCAGACCTCAGTATATGACTTAAAGTGTTGGAACAGGTTAGGTCCTGTCCCATTCAGTCATACAGATCCAGTGGCACTGTCTTAAGGCTATTGTTTGATGGCTTTGATGGAAAGGTTCAGAATGGGGTGTGTTTCAGTAGTGGCCTCAGGCCGTGATACTAAATGCTGTACAAGTCCAGACGGGCTCAGATGGGTGGATGCTGGTTGCATTTTGCCACCTGAGTGTTTTTCTCTGGTGTTGATCTTAACGAGTTGGATAAAGTCGGGGAAATTGGCAAAGCAGCAGAAAGGCTGTTACCCGCTAGACTGGTTCTGTCACTTGACTGTGTAAAGTGTAACATGTATTTGTCAGTAAGAGACAGATACCGTATGCACAGAGGCCGTAGAAAGAAAATAAATGTGTGGCTGTTAATTGTGAAAATTAAGTACGAAAAAAATAAAACATTACACTACAGACAGACAGACAGACAGATAGATCTTTGAAAGTGCAGAAATTTGACTTACCCTTGCTGCTGATTGTGCATGTGGCGTCTTACTAACATTATGGCTGCAAGAAAACAAATGGAAAAAGGTCATGGCTATGCAAGAGAAAAGTTCCTATTTGCTTTGGTATTAACAGCTTTACAAGGCACACAGGGACTTTAGTGATTCCAGTGAAGTACTGAAAGGCTTAACAGCAGCGCATTTGTCAACTGAATGAAACAGACACTTTCACATTTCACTACATGATGTCTGAACAAAACACCAAATACTTACTGACTATTGCTGCAACTGAAAGAGTCAATGCGGTCACGGCTACAATGACGACAATCAGGGTCAACTGATCTACAAGAGAAAGCAAAGTTTGGCTGCAAATGTATTAAATGTGTTTAGTTTACACCAGTGAATAATGTTATAAATCCTTCGTAGTTGTTGATTTTTTATTTTATATTTTAAGATACATACATTTACTTTATTTATACATAATATTTATTATAATCAAAATATTTCTCTCACCTGATGAATCTTCTGCTCCTGTAGTTTTATCTGCAAGTAGGTCGGTAGCCTGTTTGCCACGAACATCTGGAATTACTATAGGTGGTAAAGAGAACAGTTATTACAAGTTATGCTGATTTCAGGTGCACTGTATATTTCAACTCCCCACATAACTTCCATACTGTAGTATTTCTACTGCATAGAGAAACCACCACCACCAAAGGCCTGATCAAGATTATTGAACAGACATTGCTATTGATGCTTAAACAAATGCTGAAGAGCTTCAATAGAGGATTGGAGTCAGTGAATTAGTTGTACAAGTTGTGAAATCTGATTATCTGCTGTCAATACCAGATCAATACCACTCTCATAACTGTATGGTGAATATGAAGCTACAGCCAGCAGTTTAGCTCATCTTAGCATAAAGACTGAAAACAGAGTGAAACAGCCAGGCTCTGCCCAAAGGTAACAAAAGTTGCCCAACAACACCTCAGCTCATTAAACAACACATTTGTTTGTATAATTTGTACTTAAGCAAAGTTTGCCTGGCCAGGAACAGCCTTGCATAAAAACCTGTTAAACCACAACTTCCATTTTTTTTAAACAGTTAACACAGATTAAACAAACAAGATGCTAAACTGTTTCTGGCTGGAGCTTCATATTTACCATACAGACCTGAGAGTTGTATCAATCGTCATCATCTAACTATCAGCAAAAAAAAAAGTGAGGAAGCATATTTTCCAAAATGTTTGACTACTTCTTTAAGTAACACAGGTAATCATTTTGACTTGTGACAGTGTGTTGCTTAAGTTATTTAAAATACAGCCTACTTGAGGAAAAAAATTATGTTCATGAGATTGTGGAGGGGAGGGTTGAGGCTTTGCAGAAAGGCTACTTCTTCAAGAGCCGACTGGCTGCGGCCCTGTTCTAATCAGATCTGTAATTCTATCAAATGTCCATCAAAGCGAAGATGAGGAGTGACGGAGAGAGGCGTGGAGAGAGAATGAGAATGCCAATGTTGATTAGCTGACAGGATGGTAGAGATGTTGACGTGTTCATTGGCCTTATGGCAGAATCCACAGGGCCCCTCCAGGGAGCCGATTGATTTGATTCAGGGCTTAATGGTTGGGAGGAGGGAAAGCCAACAGGGCCCACAGCCACTCACATATCTCGCTGGCCTGGAGTGCCCTACACACAATGCTGACTTACTGGTAATAATTACAGAGGCCATAACCTTTACATACTCTCCCTCTAGACAGCTGCCATTACAGTGTTTGTGGCACATGAAAAAGTTATAAAACCATACTGCCCTCCAATCCACTTGTGGGAAGTGATCTAATAAACTCACCTGTTTCCTCATTTAAATCCTCGTCATCCAAATCTGTGAAATAAGATGAAATCAGATGCTTGTAAAAACAGTATAGAAATGCAACACTTCTCAGTGCGAGCACTTTCAAATAATAGTAGTGTAAGGGTTCTTCTTCTGTACAATAGTCAGAATATAGACAATACGTGTGATCTTTTAGCAACACTAATGATTGAAAGTCCTTTTAAGACCAAAGTCTGAGAGCAAAATAAATAAATACTGTACACAGAAATCCAAAACTATCTAAAAATTCTAGGCAATGGCAAAACTGCAAACAAGAAACTACACTGATAAACATGTGACCAAAACTGGGCGTAAACAAGAAAACTCTAAATCAGGAAGGAAAACCATTAACTAAGAAAATGGAAGCGATTCAAGTAAGAATCACACAAAAGCATGCAGCTCTTTAGTGCACAATGTGGAGGTGATGAAGAATCAAACAAGGTATTTTTCCAGCAGACAAAATTCTGCTGGATTCTATTTGACATGAAATTCTTAAATTCAAGTCAACAAACACGTCTGGTATGATCCTTGATACCCGTTAGTTACTTCATACATAAAAGGACCAGGAGGACCCACTAATCTTACCCAAAGTTAAACCAAGCACGGAATATTGGAGCTGATAACAGAAGAAACATGTGGGAACAAGCAAAGGACCCAATAATGAAATTAGAAAGATTCCTTTCAAACAATGAACAACAAGTATTCTTTGTTGTTGGTAATAGTGGTGATCTCTGTTGATTTAATACTTAGTTAAAATAAAATGTATTTGTGTCCCTGGATTGACTTTGAGTGAGAGCCAGTTACAATTCTCCTATTGATAACTTTGGATAGCGCTGTGAAAACAGTGCCCAGCTTACTGAAACACTTCATAAAGTGCTCCTGTTTACCTCCATCAGCTGATCCTTCATTGTCCTCTGAGACAGCTGCAAAAACAAGGCACAGAGTTAAAATACATTCATGAGGTATTAACAGGTTAATTCTCAAAGGTTAATATTCATTTACTGTTATATTCATAGGATGCTTACATGGACTTTACAGCACAGAAAGCACCAAATTTTAGATACAGTAAGTTTAAAAGTTAAACTTATATCATGTTCATCTGGAGTCAACCTTTCTTTTTGGTATTTTTACACCACGAAAGAACAGCATTGGGAATATTTTTCCTAATTTCACCATGTTTTTCTTTGATGTTATTCTCATATGTGCGAACACTTTGCTTCACTGTAGCACCTTCTCTTTTCGGTGGTTGTATAACTCAAAAGTAATCTGCACAGACAGTGCAGTAGGTAGGTGAGGAATACATGCTGGCTCTGGGATGCATAGACCCTGATTAGATGTTTATCACCTGAAAGCGTCACAGAGATGAGAACATACCAGTAGCAGCTGGCAGCAGCAGCAGCAGACACAGGAACAGCAATCGCATCATCTTCAAATGCTGCGGGGGAAAAGAAGTTAAAAATATCTGCTATTAATATTCAGTCATTGATGTGTGTGAAATCTTGGTGTTTTGGTTTTGAGCTAGTGTGTGATGGAAAGCAGCAATGCTGTCTATTATTGGTACTTTGAGGTTTCAGGATCATATACCGCTAGTCAGTGGAAAACTCCAAATTCCAAACCAACAAGTCCGTGTACTGTTTGACTGGTTTAAAAGTATGCATGCAAATCAAGATTGTAATCTGAGGTGAGTGGTGGCAAATGGGTCAGTGAGTGACGACCTCATTTCTCACAGTGCTCGGCAGAAAAACTGTCCTAAGAATTCTGTCAGAGTCAGCTGGCAACAAGTGTCTATTCAACATTTTCCCATCCTGATGCAAAGTCTGGGTGCACCGCCAGGTGTTGAACAACCAAACAAAGTGTCCACTGACAAAACAGGAATCAATTACTTTTTTTGTTTATTGTATCATGCAAAGAAAAAAAAAGTGAGGTTTATTTCATAAACACTATTCTGTATACTTTATCTTATCACAGAAACCAAGTAATACACCTAGGCTCCATTGGCTGTGATTTATTTTTCATGTGTTTTGCTGTTAATCTCATAACTTCCTCATGGCACAGGGATCAAAACAAACCCTACCTCCGTTCCCCATCACCACCACATAGATGTGAAAGCCAGATGTTCTTATCCCATCGAACAAAGCCCCAGCTGTATCCAACACAATATGAATGGTGATATTTTTAAATGGGAAACATGGGAATGACCTCTCTTCCACTGGAGGTTCCGGATGAAGCCTCATTGGTCCGATTTAGCCATTGAGGTTGGCTTGGGATCAGGAACCAATAGTCACTCATGCCATGTTTAATACAGTACACAGAAGGAACTCTCCTAATGACCTTTGTGCCAAATGTTATACTGTAGCCGCCTCCTCATTGTTAGCCATGCCCATTGTGTCCTTGTTTCCTTTGCAGTTAATGACTATGTGGAAAGAACTGAGGTGACCTGCATTGTTAAAGGGTAACTTCAGTATTTTACAACCTGGACCCTATTTTCCCATATTTTTTCTGACCAAGTGAGTAATGGGGACAATCATTTTTGAAACTGGTCCAGTACTAAGTGAGACCGCTGCAACTGGCAGCTGTGAATGTCATCCTTCCGAGCACAAGCAAAGTATGTCCACAAAAAGTGCTGGTTGCCACTGACAGGCTCACAAGTACCTCACAACATAATGGAAAGGGTCCCTACAGAGATTGATCTTTTTAAAAAAAAAGATAATTTCAGTTTAACCAGATGCCATCACTCTCGCCAAAGTCACCAGGCTCCATTTGCAGAAACACCAATTTTATCATTGTAAAATACACTCATCAAAACCTTACTGGTTTGTCTTTCCACTGTTACAACAATTACTAACTTGGTTAAAATAAACCCTTAATTTACTGTCTTAGATGTGAAGATATCAGGAGAGGAGCGAGAGGGAAGGCAGACATAGAAGAAGCAGTCGGGGACAACAGTAGGTAGAGCGATAGTGGCCGTTTCTGGTTATACAAAAAGGTCTATCTCCGTAGTTATCCTTTACATAATGTTTTCAGACAATCTGAATAACAATCTGAGCACTTTGATTGGATGTACTTTGCTGGTGTGCAATTTCCCAGAAGGATTACACTGATGCCTGTTTTGCGGCTGCAGTGGTCTCGCTCAATACTGGAACAATTTCTAAAATTGTTGTAGCCATTAGTCACTTAGACAAAAAAAGTATGGTAAAATAGGGTCGAGGTTGAAAAAAGTTACCCTTTAAGGTGCAGATTATCAAACAGGACTCAGAAACGGCAGCACATCTCTAAACACCCACCATACACCCCCACACAGTAGTTACAGACTTACTGTATCCTACTAATTACTACAATTTGAGTGAGTGGCTTATGCTCACTGCATAGCGAGTAGATTCAAAATTATTTGGCAAATGGAAATGAAAAAGAGAGGAGGCATGGGCAGGGAGAGGGGAGACTAGTAAACATTAGTTCATTCTTTTAATAAGGTTTTTGACAGCTTTATGAAAGACTTAGGCATCAGGAATCTGGCCAAAAAGTCTAATCTCAGCTTTAAATACTGCCATGGTAGTTGATGTCTACAAACTTTCTTGTGAGACAAATGTCCACCCTGTAGAGCTGCACAGGAACAAGTACAGCCCGATCCACAACAACATTATCTTCATGCTAAATTAGCAGAACAGCATTAAGAACTATTTTAGTTGAATATATTGGAAAAAGATGTTAATCACACAACTGAGGATGACTGGAGAGTGTAGTATGGGCTCTTCTGGCCTCTTGAATAGCTGCAGTAAATCTTCAAACACAAACAACCTAAGAAGCTGCAAATAAAATCCCTTTCTGTATCCAATTTGCTTTTCAGAGTCGCTTTGGGTGAAATAATAAGCTGATCCAATTTGGAAATATTTATCAACCCAGTCCACTGCCTCTGTATAAAAATGGCTCCTGACGCCTGTATTATTTTTCAAATTGGGTAATATATTCTTGTACATTTGAATGCCGATTGAATTTGCTCTTTAATACCAGACCCAATTTGCAACATAACCAGTGGCTTGCTTATAAAGTAGACATGCCTTCTGTCTATGCAAAGATCATAGAAGGTAAATGGAGAAATTTACAAATCATAAAACTGGAGTGCACTGCTGCAAGAAAGGCATATAGCATGCTGTTGCTGGAGGGTGACTGTCTTTTTTTCTGTTCCATTTGGCCCAATGCAGTTTTCCACCGACAGGATTAACTCTGAATCTAATACCTGCCTGGCCAGGCCAACACACAATGCACCTAAATCTCGTTTACCGGGTTTAATTTTGAATGATGAACAATTTCCAGTCCTTACAACCTACCCTCTACAATCTATACCAACAAAACACACACACACAAACAGGCATAATCAGAACCTGCTGGGACTCAGAATGTCTCTTATCTGTTCGCACTGATAACAGCACTCTGCTCAACCAGTGTGCATCACTATAACACAACTTTGACACCAGCGATAACAATCACAACAACAACATGCAAAGATATAAAGTTACTGTGGCCTAGAGACTTCATAAGGAAACAAGTACAAGTAATAAACATTGAGAGGAAAAACAGAGAAGATGGCAAAGAAAAACTTCATGATTATTGTGAAGATGTGTCAACGGGCTTGCTCTATAAAAGAATGAGCACAATAACAAGGAAAAAACGTGAGTGAGAAAGGGGAAAAGGCACCCAGATCATTTGTCATCCATTGCCATTCAATTTTATAAGTGCTAGCTTTCTCTGGTTCATTGAAGAGAGAAAAATATTCTTACTGAAATGTTTACTAAACCCTAACATTTCTACAGGAGCTGTTTATCTAAGTGAGGTTGATGCAAATTCCTTTTCACCAATTCAACATAATATACTGTGCTATGCCAGTGGACTGCAAACAGATAAACAAGGAAAGCAATGATGAAATAAAAAATAAAATAAGGCAAAACTCACAATACCTCCGTAGGTGCCAAGCAAACTAGAGAGTGATCCACCATTGATACACAATGAGTCTGACAACTAAGCTGTTATTTCCAATACAAGTGGTCTGTGGATGACTCTCTGAGCATCAGGCCAACAAGACCAACATTAAAATAACTAAGAGGATATGAGAGTGTGTCTAAATATGACAGCCATTGTGGAGACACCTATCCTGTATTTCTCTCTCTCTCCTTGTGTGTGTGCACAAAATAAATCATGTGAATGCACACAAGAATGACCAGATACGATTCCATGGTTGCACCAAAATTCAACCTCTACTGTCACAAAACCGGCAACAAACAGATTTAAAACAAACAGGATTGCGAGCACGTACACCTCAGAGGTTTTTTTTTAAAATCAGATGGAGACAAGCTGTTCTTTGTTTTGTGAACAACACTATCACAAGACCTATCGCAGTCACACTAAGGGTTATCACAGACCAACCTATCTGAAAATGAAGCCTCCCAAGAAACAAGCAACACAACAGCCCATGTTTTTTTGTTTTTTTTTAAAGCAGCAATAGAAAACGAGTTTGATATTTGTTTGCAGGCTAATATTTATGTCAAAAAGGCACTCAAGAGCAGACCGCGAAAGGCACGTTAATCTTACACACACACACACACACGCGCACGCACGCGCTTGCGCACAGGCACAGGAAATGAGATAAGGAGTGCTGCAGTAGGTGACAAGTCGGTGTTTAAAAATTTAATACATCACCTTCTACAACCTACTTCCTTAAAGTCTGAACGTTTGAATTTATTAAATCGAGTTATCGCCACATCGAGTCACACATGCTCATTAGCTTACTGAAAGCTAGTATTTGTGCATTATTAGCTACATCTAGTAGGCTACTGACAACTTAAAAAAAAATGTTTAAAAAAAAAAGACAGATAACCTACCAACACAGGAGAAAACAAAAACAGCTCTAATGCAAACTGTGTACTCCGTTTGTGGAAATTAAAGTTTTAAAAATCATATCCTTGAGTCTCTCACTCTCCGTCTCTGCCTTGAAACTTGTCGCACTCACCACAGCTGTAAGTCACGCCGGTTGATGAGCCAACAGCCGTGGGTTAACAGGAAAAGCCGTCCAAGTCAGGACAACTATATTCTCACCCATTAGGGGATTCACAGCCACCTCAGTTTGCGCTGAACTTGCCCCTTACCAGTGAAGTTTTTATTACTTCGGAAAAAACCCTTCGTGTGTCTTTGCAGAACTGCTGCCGCAACAGTTTTCTTTTTTAAAAAATGGGTTCAGACACTGCACTGGGCACGAATAACACTAGTGTGAAGCAATGTTACAGGGAAAGTACTTGCCACGATTTCCAGTAAGGTTGAGTAATGATTGGTAATTGTTTTCTTTTAATTTTTATTTGGACCAAAAGTTGCAATTTTTTTTACCATTTTAATATTTTTAATAATACTGATAATGCACCTGGCAGCTGCAGCCTAAATAGTCGACAAAATGATGACGTCCACACTACTGACATGCTCATAGTGCCCAATCAATCACAGGTGTGCCCAATCAATCACAGGTGTGCTAATAAGCTATCTCTATATATTGGCCTTTTGTGTAGTCTGTTGCTCTTTCATCAAGTTTCGATATTTGGTGTTTTCTCACGCAGGTAAGTGGTCTAAAATAAGTTTTAGAAAAAACAGAATCAATATAGTTATCCCACTCATGTAAGTTTTCTTGTTTCAGTGCAGTAATGCAGTTTGTTCTGCTGCTCCAGCTGTGCCTCATGGGACTTGGTAAGTGGCATTTTTCGTTCGTAGGTGTTCGTTGGCTGCAATTATCAATCATGTTAATCAACATCACAATATAATCCGACTAATTTTTCAGTTACTATTCCATATTGTTCACTCAGTTATGTCCACTTTACCTCTTTACCTTCACCCCCACTCTCAAATGCAGCACATGTATACTACTCCCCTTTTTACCTGCAGCACTCAAGTCTCAACAGTTCTGTGTACCTTTGAGAAGTTCTATTTGACTTAGGTTTGAGTGATGGATGGGGTGTGGTTATGTGCCAGCAACAACAGATACTAATCTGTGCACTGTTTAACGGAACATTGGTTTGTTGGGAAATATTTAGCTGTCTCCTCTGCATTGGAATTTGATTAGGTGTCTTTATTTATTTAAAAAAAAATCAAACCACACCAACACTTTGCCTTTAGTTGCTTTTGCTAAGTTAAAACAATATCACCCCTTTTGCTTTTTTCTATAAACTTGTTACCATTTACAATGACAGACCATACATTAGCCTATTATGCTAAACATTAGCATGTAGGAAATATTACAGTAGTTTTCTGAAAGTAACCTCATACTCATTTGAAATATTGTTTGAAAGGTGAACTTACATTAAAATGAGCTGTTGTTCAGCGTTGTCTCTATACACTGCTGCTGTGTTGTTGCTCCCTCTTCAAGATCCTTATCATAGAAACTGCCAGTGTGAGGGTGCACGCTAACACAGGTGTACTTCGTCAGGAACCAGGAACTATGTTTTCATTGGCTGCTGAGCTTGTTGAAATCTGATACCCTCAGTCATATCTGTTACACAAGTAAACTTGCTGTGCACACTGGGAAACTTGCTCAATGCTCCCAGTCAATAGATGTAATCACTTCAGTGTAAGTCTGTTGTTTACTGTCATAAAAATATCAACTGCTGTCAGAGTACTCTTTGCTTGTAAATCCTGTTTTTCATTCTAGATATGCAGTTACTGCTGTTGTGATGTGGGAGCATATTGATACGTTTTATATTGAATGGGTGTAACTCAATTGTATATTCTCTTCTGCAGGCCTGTCTGGGGCCAGTCCTGGTAAGAAATTTCTGATGATGTTCCCCCCTCATAATGACCCAGCAGCAAATGTTAGCCATCTGGTAACCATCACAGCCACTGCTGCTTGGACGTCAGTCACTGTGGAGGTTCTGGAAAGCGACTTCATACAACGCATATTCCTCTCTGCTAGCCAGTCAAAGACGATTCACCTGCCAATGTCAGTGGGAATGGCCAGTGATCAATCCTCCTACCTCCTCAGTGTGATGTCTACATGGCCTGTTACAGTCCTCGCCTCATTCTGTATCCACAATGTTTGTGACCACAGCCTCCTTCATGATGTGTCCACCTGGGGGACCCACTACTATCCCATTACTCCTTACTTCCCTAACCAGACTGCCGTCAGCCAAATGGTGGTCACAAGCACAGAGCACGAGACATCAGTGGATATCTTCCCCTCCGGGGAAGTGCTCTTTAAAGGCAATATGTACCCCAAGGGAAGTGTCCTTAAGTTGCATATAGGGGTGCTGCAGAGCGTTTACCTCCGGAGCAATTCCAGCCTCTCTGGTTCAGAGTTAAAGTCTCAAAAAGCTGTTGGTGTCGTAGTTGGTTTTACCTGCTCCAAACACACACCCGAGGCCTGTTTGTATGGATTTGCTCAACTGAAACCAGTCTCTCACTGGGGATTTGATTATGTTATCCCTCCCTTGGTAAACACAGGAATGAGTTCCAGTTTCCTGTTGGCAATGGCTACGATCAACTCGGAGATGGATGTCACCACCAGCAACTGGCGGAAGAATGTGTCTCTTGTTGGTGGTGTTATGAAGGTTGTCCAACTTGAGACCTCAGATAAAATCCATATTACTAGTGACGGTCCTCTTCAACTTGTTTACTTCAGACATGACAATGCACTGTGTCCTTCAACTCTGACAGTACTGCCATCTGTTGATGAAATCTGTCAGACTGTGCCTATGTTTGATTCAGGTGACATGAGTGAGCAACAAGAGAACAGTACTCACACGGAAGATTTGAAGTTTGGTGTTAAATTGCCTGATGATGCAGAGCCTCGTTCTAATAACTCAGACACTGATGTGGGACGCTATCTGAGTACCTTACACAGACAACTATATCCAGCAGCGTGTGAAAAAAGTATGTATAAAGCCCTTTTGAATGACTTTGCATTACATGTTGAGCATTGTGTGATTGTTAATCTGTGTAACATTTACACACTTAACTTTTCTTTCCCTTTCAGCGGCAGCTTCTTGTGAAGAGTTGCATTGTGGTCACAAACGGAAGTGCTCTATCAAAGATGGAAAAGCACTCTGTTCTTTGAAAACTAAAATATGCTCTGCATGGGGTGACTCTTATTACCGCACTTTTGATGGAAGAGATTTTGTCATACAGGGAAACTGCAACTACACTTTAGTTCAAACTACCTGTCCAGGATTAAATGCTTCTGTTCCACTGCAGATTAATATAGCCAGAGCATATTTGAACAGTGCCACTGTCTCCACCATCCACATGGTGCAGATGAGCATCCAGGGCTTTAATATCTCCTTAGTTAAAGAAGACAAAAATCATGTTAGGGTGAGTATACTGAAGTTCTTTAAATTAAACGTTCACTTTTTGTTTCTGTTAAGCGGTCATGTACATTGTCTGTTCTTGCATTTTAAACTCAGATTAATGGAGAGAAGAGGAACCTGCCCCTCGCCCTGGGAAATGGGTCCCTGCACTTTTATCCAAGTGGCTCCAACGTCATCTTAGAGACTGCCTTTGGCCTGGCTCTGCACTATGACTGGAAGCACCAGCTCCTGGTTGAAGCTTCCCCAGAGCTGGTTGGAGTCCTATGTGGTTTGTGTGGAAATGCTGATCACAGCTCTTCAGATGATATAATTGCCACTAATGGCACTGATGAGACCCAGACTGTGGATTTTACCCTGCCATGGGTGGTGAATAGTGATGCAGGCTCCTGTATTGAGGATTGTGGTGGTGTCACATGTCCAGTGTGTACTCGAAGCCAAACAATATCTTTTCCTAGCATTAAAGGCAGCTCCTTCGTGTTTGGGTGCACTCTACTGCAGAGGAGTGATGGACCTTTTATAGATTGTTACTCGTATATTGATCCTGAGCCATTTGTCCGTAGTTGTGTAAGCAATCTGTGTGTCAGTGAAGCTGCATCTTCCATGTGCAAGATCTTGATGGCCTATGCCAACATCTGCCAGAGGATTGGGGCCAGAGTGCGAAACTGGAGAACCATAGCAAAGTGTGGTGAGTTTTACTATTTTTTATTTTTAAGTGATAACATGGTTTGCTGCAAAAAATACTATGAGTATGTTCCTTTCACAGCTATGACATGTCCTATGAACAGCCACTATGAGATCTGTGGTTCTGCTTGCCCTGCTACCTGCAGTAACCCAGAAGCCCATCATAATTGCACCCAGCCCTGTGTGGAATCATGCCAATGCAACAGAGGTTATCTGCTCAGTGGTGGGAAGTGTGTACCACATAGCAAGTGTGGTTGTCTTCACCAAGGTTCCTACTTTCTCCCCAAAGAGAACTTCTGGAGTGACAAACAATGCCAGGAGAAATGTGTCTGCCAGCCTAACTCCAAGACAGTTATGTGTGCTCAGTCAAACTGCCAGGATGGTGAAGTGTGCAAGCTTCTGAATGGAGTCCAGGGCTGTCACATGGATAGTCCAGGGGTGTGCATAGCCAAAGGAGATCCTCATTATACTACCTTTGATGGGCATAACTATGATGTCTATGGCAACTGTACTTACCTACTCACTTCTTACTGTCCCTCCTGGGGAAGCCTGGAAGACTTTAGTGTGGAGGTCCAGAACCAGATAAGGGATGCCGACGATTCCTTTCGGCATGTTAAAATAGTGGTCTCTGGTTATTCCATTGAGCTGTCAAGTGATTGGAGTAGCAGGGTTATGGTAGGTTTATTTTCCATAGTACATCTAAACAAACTGTTGTCCACTTGCAGTGATAATATCACTCCACTTTTTTTCAGGTTAACGGTCTGCTATCGAGTCTTCCATCTGTGTTGAGCCAAGGCAAAGTGAAGCTGTACACGACTGGTCTCTCAAAGTGTATAGAGACTGACTTTGGCATCATTGTGACACACAGCTCTAATGTCCTGACTGTTCAAATGCCAAGGATATATTCTGGTAATCTCTGTGGCCTGTGTGGGAACTTTAATGGTAATCCAGAAGATGATGTGATGCCCGACGATGAGTCTGATATATCTCAGGCCATTAGACACTGGCAAACCAACACTGAACATGAATGTGTGGATGTGCGTCTGAACACCTCAGTATGTGATTCACAAGATATGGCTCTTTATCGGGGAAAAGATTTCTGTGGACAGCTACTTGATACAGAGGGAGTGTTCCAGAGCTGCCACAAAACGGTTGACCCTCAAGATTTCTATGATACCTGTGTTCATGACCTCTGTTTTAGTAACCAGACTACCCTGTGTCTGATTCTGTCCAGCTATGTTGCTGTATGTCAAGAAATGGGAGCTCTAGTGGGTGAATGGAGGGCTTTCAACTTTTGTGGTATGTAACCTAGTGAAATGGAAGTTTCTTTGTTAAATGTGACTATTACGATTGAAATTGTTTTCCTCTCTCATTCTTAGAGCTCTCCTGCCCACCTAATGGTGAATACCGCCTGTGCTCCAGTCACATGTCTGACTGTGCAGAAAACCCAAGTTCTCCAGCAGTAAAATGCAAAGAGGGCTGTTTCTGCAAACCTGGGTTTTTCCACAGTAATGGCGATTGTTTACCAGACTCTGAGTGTGGCTGCATTTACAATGGTGTTTACCATGAAATCCATGAGAACTTCTACCCTGATGAGCATTGTCAGCTGCACTGTGTCTGTGTGGGCCATAACAAAGTGCAATGTATGAACCACATGTGTCCAAATGGAACGAAGTGTGCCATCCAAGATGGCCACAGGGCATGCCATGCATCACAACCTGTTAAATGCACAGTCATGGGTGGCAGACACTTTAAGAGCTATGATGGACATAGCTTTGACGTTAACATGGGAGGCTGCCATTATGTTCTATCCCAGATTTGTGATGAAGAGTCTGACCCCACTGTTATTACCCACCAAGGACAGCTATACCTCAGGGTCCATGGAATGAATGTGTCATTGGAGATGGAGTCTTTGGGAAAAGTAAAGGTAAGCAGTTGCACATTTTCAAACAAAACTGTAGTGTCTTGATTTTAATAACATTTTAAATTTTCCAGATTGATGGCATTTTGTGGAGTCTTCCTGTCCAGCTAGATCACATGGCAATACTTCATTCTGGCTTTTTGGCTCGTGTTGTTGTCGACACCGGGGTTGTTGTCACTTATGGAGGGCCTAACCTGATACAAATAATGATTCCTGCCTCCCATAGAAAAATGTGTGGCTTGTGTGGAAACATCAGCGCTGTTGATACAGATGACAAACGCAGTCCAAATGGCAGCCTTGCAATTGACAGTTCCACCTTTGCATCTTCCTGGTCATTTTCACCACATGAAACAAACTGCTCTCAAAAATGTGATCTCTGTTTAGAGTGCAATTCTACCATGGCAGCTGCATTTTCATCTGATAACGTCTGTGGAATGCTGCTTGCTCCTGCAGGGTCATTTAGTGGATGCCACTCCACTGTGGACCCAGAGCCCTTCTTTCAGAACTGTGTGAATGACTTGTGTATCTCTAATGGGAATGAAGACTTGTTTTGTAGTAGTTTGAGGGAGTACACGTTTGCATGCCAGGATGCAGGAGCTGAAGTCAAACCATGGAGGGGTGCGAAGTGTTGTGAGTAGTATTAATCTTCTTCTTACCGTATGCATTCATGTATTTTATGGCGTGCCACTACATGCATGTCATACTGCTCTACACACACAGAATTGCTGCTGTTGTACTTGTGGAACTCTGGCAAGTTCTATACAGGGAAGTTGCCAGATTGATGTAAGGCTAGGTGGACTCTGTACAGTATATGATTTTTTTTTTTTTTCCCCCTCTCCACAGCACTCTCATGCCCTGAAAAGTCTCACTACAATATATGCATGAGTGCATGCCCTGAGTCCTGTGGCATTTCATACGATATCCCCTGCCCGTGGGCCTGTTATGAGGGTTGTCAATGTGACCCTGGATACATGCAAAGTGGAAATGGCTGTGTCAAAGCTGAGAAATGTGGTTGCTTGTACCATGGGCACTACTATGAGGTGAGTACACATTATTTAGCTTTTACCAATAGCATCTACATTTTTCCTTAATCACGGCAATTAATGTGATTTTTCTTAATCCAGTGAAACTGTATATGTAGCATGTGACCTGAACATTGCAGCTTAGTTTGACTTCTGATTGACCTATTGGTTCACTCTTGGCCGTGTGCTCTTATGACAAATTTAAATGTGATCCCCACAGCAGGTTCAGTTTTAAACATGTTGCCACAGTTGAGCTCAACAAGTGACATGCCCTAGTCATTCTATGCACCCTTAATTACATGACTCATTAATGTTTTGGCCAAATGTACCTATGCGTGTGGCATTAGTAATCACAAAATCCTAGCCTTTTGTGTTTTTGCTGTGTTTGTTTGCTTGGTCTTAAGAGGGGAGTTGGGAAACGCACACCAACATTGACTCACTGTTCTCTGTAGATTGGGGAGATGTCATGGGTTGAAGGATGCTCTGAGCAATGCAACTGCTCTGCCACTGCCACCATGTACTGTGATCCAGCCTCTTGCCCTGAGGGAGAGAGCTGCACCCTTAACAATACCAGGGGCTGTGCAAGGAAAGGTAGGCCCAGCTGGTTTTACTAGGTTGGGCAACATTTGCTCACAGGCTAACCGTTCACTTGGCGGTCTTGTATTCTCACCATTTATGTCACTTTGTGATAGATATAGATATAGCTATAGAGATAGATAGATGTATAACTATATATAGCAAAACGACCAAGACAGGAAAAACAAGGTATTTTTCTCTGTGTTATCTTTGACCTGAAATGAGGCTAAACTTTCACCCCTTTGAATGGTCCATTATGTACTTCCTGAGGGATTCTGGCATATTTGCACTGCTTGTCAATCATCAGTAATAAAAGCACTGCTTATAATTTTCTTGTCCTCAAGGAAGCATCTGACATAAAATAGAAATGCTACACAAATAACTGAATGTGTATTAAATATAATGCCATCCAGTACAGCAGTTTTTTTTTTTAATTTGTGGCTACAGAATATTGAACTGAAAACTCAGCAGGTTTATTTATGAACTTTATTCATCAATTCTATTTACAGCAGTTTCTTGAGGGTGGCTTGTCTGCCGGTATTTCGATCTAAACTGCCGTTAATGTGGCTTTTCTCCTTTATCTTTTCAGTTAATAATGATTCTAAAATCTGTGAGAATGGAGAGACTTGTGGTGTCCAAAGCCAACCTCGGCAAACCCAGTGTTGGGTACTGGGAGGTGCCCACTTCTACACTTTTGATGGAAAAGTGTTTGAATTCCAAGGAAACTGTACCTACACTCTGATCCGTATATTGAGTGACACAAGTGAGACTGATACATTTTGGGTCGGGGTACAAAAAGACAGGGCCTTCAATGAAGCTTCCTCTCTTAAAGCCATTCATGTCAAAGTGTCTACAGACAATATTACTATCTACAGAGGGGAAAAAGGCTATGCTTGGGTAAGTTTGCATTTGGATATGCTAACAGTCGCATCACTGTCCTAGCATTATTGTCAGTTTGTGATTTAACTTAATTATACAATGAGATGCTAATCAACTTAAATTGTTTAATGTAATATGACCTTTAAATATACAGTCGCTCATGCTTTTTTTTTTTTTTGTGATGTAGATGCAGTAATTTAAAAGGTTAAAATTTCTCCACAATTGCATGAAAAAAGTCTAGTCGGTTTTTTTTTTTTGTGCTCTTAACAGATAAATGGTGAAAAAAGGCTAATGCCTGTGACTCTACAGTTTGGACTGAAGATTTATCAGAGTGGCATATTTGTGGTTGTGGATACTAGTCTGGGCATCCAAATTAAGTATGACTGCTCTTCTATTGCCACCATCCTCCTCCTTAATACAACAAAAGTCCATGGTATGTGTGGGAATAATAATGGCATTGAAGATGATGACCTCAGGACCCCACAGGGTGAGGCTGTTGATGCTACTACCTTTGGCTGGAGTTGGAGAATTCCTCATCAGGAAGCTCAGTGTACAGCAGATTGTGGAGATGCATGCCCACGTTGCTCTGCTGAACGGCTAAAGGAGAACAATGTAGCCAGTCAGTGGATCTCCCTGCATGAGTACATTTGGTCACCACAAAATCCATTCTACTTGTGTCGTGAAGTCGTTAGCTACGCTAAACTCTCCGCGGCAGTCAGCATATTTGACCTGTGCTCTAGTAATGATACTCAAAAGGTCCTCTGCCTGATCTTGGAGGCCTATGCTGCCGCCTGCCAAAATTCACAGATCCAGATCGGAGAGTGGAGGAATAGCACTTTCTGCCGTAAGCTAATTTGTTCAATTTTTTTTTTAAATACCTGTGATTTAAAATATGCCTTACAAAAGAATACATTCAATTTGTTACTTGTCTTTTCATTTTTACATGCAGATATGTTTTCACACATGACTACGCTGAAACCTTGATTAAAAAATATCTAATATAAATATGCTAATATCCTAAATCCTTTTTATTAAGCCCATTCCCACTTACACTTAACAGTCCAGCAGTTGCTTCTATTAATGTATAGTGTCAGGAATGTGCATGCATTTTTTTCCTCCATTGTTAATCATTCTCCTCTTCTCCTTCTCTTCCATCAGCCATGTCCTGCCCACTGAAAAGCCATTATAAGTCCTGTGGCACAGCCTGCCCTGCTACCTGTCAGGACCCATTCAGTTCAAGGCCCTGCACACTGGCTTGTGTGGAGACCTGCCAGTGTGACCCAGGGTTCGTCCTGGATGGCGACGCCTGTATCCCCTTGTCCCAGTGTGGCTGCACTCACAACGGCTATCATTACCACAGCAACCAGACCTTCTGGGCTGACGAGGAATGCACTGAACAGTGTGTTTGTGAACCCCACACGCACCAGACGCAGTGCCATTTGGATTCTTGTGGTCCACATGAATACTGCAGTCTTCAAGATGGCATCAGAAGCTGTGTGCCGCACCCCGCGCAGACTTGCATGTACACTACTCGTCACATAGACACCTTTGACCAGCGTCACTATGATTTTCATGGCACCTGTCAGTACCAGTTAGTGGGCATGTGTGGAGAGCAGCAAGGCCTTGATGCCATTCAGGTTTACGTACAGACAGATGGACACCTGGAGTCAGCGCTTCATGTCCTGGTCAATGTGAGCAGTGTGGTTGTGAAGCTAAACAGTAAAAACACTGAAAATATAGAGGTAAGTGGCAGACGGTATCATGCGGTTGCTCTGCATTATCTTTTTCATTTCATAAATAAGTTATCTTATTAAATCAGACTTTCAAAATGTGTTGCCCTGTGCTTACTTGAAATGCAATTTTGGCACCACCTACAGGTTGATGGTGTCAAGAGGAGCATGCCCTATCACTTCAACAGTACTGCCCTAATTTTGTCTTTGGGGCTGCACATTTACATCTACACCGACGCAGGCTTTGAATTTAGTCTCAGCACGGAGGGCATAGTTGGCATTGGTCTCCCCAGAAAATATGCTAATGCTACTTGTGGCCTGTGTGGTAACTTCAACTCTGATCCTGCTGATGACCTCACAGCAAATGAGACAAAGGAGCATCTCAGTCCAGAGCAGTTTGGAAGAACTTGGAGAAGTGGGCAGAGTCCTTGGTGTGTGGAGGGCTGTCTAGGAGGAAGTTGTCCAAAATGTTCACCTGAGCGTCTGGCCCGCTTCTCTGACCCAGAGTCTTGCGGGAAGATTCTGGAAGTAAATGGACCATTCAGACACTGTCATGGCAAAGTGGACCCCTCCAGCTTTTACAAGCGCTGCGTCAGTGACCTGTGTTTTCATGGAGGTCTCCAGCCTGCGCTGTGTCACTCACTGGCAGAGTATACTGCAGTCTGCCTTTCCCACAAGACTGTAGTTTATGCCTGGAGGAGTCCTGGATTCTGCTGTGAGTGTTAATGTGCTTGCAGCTCTGTTATGCATGTGAATTAAAGTAATAACCTCTACAATTGTTACTATGCTGTTTTGCGTTCAGCATCATTGCATACCAAATTAAATATGGAGAGTTTGCAGATGCCATTTCATCAGGTTTAGATCACATAAAATGGGGACAAGAGAATGGAGAGCATATAAATATTTGCATATAAATCAGATATATGCCTGTAGGTACTTGAAGAATGTAAAGTTTTTTCCCTTGTGTTTTTATTGAAAGTTAAAGGAAAAGTGTAAATTGAATACATTGTGCTATGACTCAATGGTATTGAGGCCACAACCTTTGGGGCTCTTAGACCACTAGATGGTACTAATGCATCACAAGTCAACCCTATAACCTTAACAACATTCTCTTCTTGCTGCCCTAAATGACTGGTGTCTCTGTATCTCTACAGACCGCTCCTGTCCCTCCAGTACCAGTTACAGCATGACCTCTGCCTCTGTCCACCTTTGCCTCGGCTGGCAGAATAACACAATAGAGCTGACCCCAAACACTGGGGAGAACTGCCTCTGTGAAGCTGGTTTAGTTCGCAGTGGCAACCTCTGTGTCTCTCCAGTAAACTGTGGCTGCTTTCACCATGGCAAATACCTCAGGGCAGGACAGGAGGAGTCTACATGTGAACAAAGCTGTGTATGCCATGCTGGGGGGCACATGACTTGTCACCATGTCGCCTGTGGAGAGGATGAGGAATGTAAGCTTATTAGGGGTGTTAAAGGTTGCCACCCCAAACCCAAAGTGGCACACTGCTCTGTTGATGGACCACAATACACCACGTTTGATGGACGGGAATTTGAATTTCACGGTTCATGTAACTACACCCTTGTGCAGACATGCTCTCCAAAGAAACTGGATTTGAAGCCCGTTTTGATTGCTGCACAGGGCAACCATAGCGAGGGAAGACAGATCTACCTGCGAGTCAATGAAATGGATTTGATGACATCAGCAGCTTTTCCTGGAAAAATTCAGGTAATTCATGTAATGGTGTCACAACTTTCAACATGACTTATTGTTTATCTCTTTGCATGCACTGTAAATTATTTTTACAGCATACACAAACTGTATATTATGTTTAAAAGTGATATGTATATCACCCAGGTAAATGGAGTTTACGAGAACCTGCCATTCTCGCAGAACAATATCACTGTACATCAGAAAAATGGATGGATAATGATCAAGACCTCACAGTCAGTTGAGCTTATTTCAGACCTACAAAACCACATTCGGGTCAAGATCCCTGACCTTTACCACCAGACAACCTGTGGACTTTGTGGGAACTACAATAACAATCCCTCAGATGACCTGCAGCTGCCCAATGGCACCATGATCTCTGATCCTGACATCTTTGGGCCATCATGGAAGTTGTCTGATATTGAATCATCCTGCAGCGACACATGTGACGGTACCTGCAAACTCTGCCAGTACCCTATGCCAGAGTACACCTCTGACCTGTACTGTGGCCTTCTCACCCATCCCAAGGGACCCTTCTCCTTTTGTCACTATTTAGTACACCCACAGAAATACTACTCGCTCTGCATGAAAAACCTTTGTGTGGCAGAGGGACAACACTGGGCACTGTGTGCTGCACTCTGGGCCTATGAGGCAACATGTAAGGAGGCAGGGGGGATTGTTGAGCTCTGGACAAACGCCACAGGCTGTGGTAAATCTAATAGCTTTATCCATTTTAATTAAATGTCAGTAAAAATTTAAATGATTAAATGCAGTAAAATATACCATTGCTGAACTGTCATGTTTATTTTTCAGCCAATCGGTGTCCTCAATTCAGCCACTACAGCCAGTGTGCCAATGCTTGCTCCTCATTTTGTCCTGAGATAAGCCAGACAGTACAATGCCCCAGGGACTGTGAGGGAGGTTGCCAGTGTAATACTGGGCACCTTTATGATGGCTATGCCTGTGTACCAGCAGAGCAGTGTGGCTGCATACAGGACGGAAGGAGGTTTAAGGTCAGAATTAAACAGTTTTTGTATGCAACCTAATTAGAAGTGTTAATTTAGCTAGTCCTACACTTTTACTTAAATTAGAGCATTTGTGTTTGCAATATTTTAATTAAGAATTGGATTCAAATTAATATTTCAGCGCTTAAGTAAACATAGTTTTCATGTTTGTATCTTTAGGCCTCTGAGAGCAAACTGCTACAAAACTGCACTGTTAACTGCACCTGTGGGCCTCCTCTTGTCTGTGAACAACACTCATGTCCTCCACTGCACAGTTGTATAGTTTCAGATGGAATCATGGGTTGCCATAAGAATGGTGAGCATCAAGTTGAACAAACCTACTTTAGATAATGATTTGCTTGCTAGTGCATGCATTACTACTTATGTTAAAACAAAATTGACTGTTTTCCTTACGCTCAACAAAACACAGATCCGTGTGAGGGGAACTATGATGAAACGGAGAAATGTTACCTTAACGGTGGTGTGGCTGTCTGCGAGAGCCGCCAGGGTCTGTGCTGGGCCTGGGGAGGCGAGCACTACCACACCTTTGATGGCCTCAACTATAACTTTGAGGGTACCTGTACCTATCTGCTCACAGCCAGCAAAGGGGCAGCATGTGGTCTAACACCTTTTAGTGTAGCCATGAAGAATTACTGCAATGGCAGCAGAGTTGTATCCTCCACACAGGAAGTCATTGTAAAAGCTTATGAGTTCATCATCAAGCTAAGTAGTGAAAAGGGAATCATACATGTAAGTAAATGTCAGTTTCTGAATGATAAAGCTGATCAGGTTTTATTGTTACTTTCATTGCTAATGAGTCTCTTTATTTTCAGGTTAATGGTTACGTGGCTTATATTCCTGTTAATCTGTTGCGGGGTAAGATCCAGGTCTCTTACAAGGGAGACAAAGCTCTACTGAAAACAGACTTTGGAATGCATGTCGTGTTCGATGGGAATTCCACTGTTCTTGTTAAACTGGACCCACACTACAAGGCCAAAGTCTATGGGCTGTGTGGCAATTTCAACGGTGATTATCAAGATGAGTATCCCGTAACTACGCCTGGTTCTCCTCCTATTAAAACAAGTGTGGAGCTCGCTCAGGCTTACCGCCTCTTTGATGGAGAACATAACAATTGTACTGGCTGTAAACAGAAGCTGGATGAAGCGGCCATGCCTGCACATCCTGTTTCTGAGGGTGTCTCCAGTCACAGAAGGCAGTGTGCAGTGCTCAGTGATCAGACTGGTCCATTGGCCCACTGTCATAGTAGAGTCGATCCGGCTTCCTTTTATGAAAGTTGTGTAGTTGACCACATGCATAATGGAGAGTCAAACGTTGCTCTTCACCAAGCCGTACATTCATATTCCATAGTCTGTGAAGAATCTGACAGCTACTATGGTGATGTGACATTTGGTAAGTAGTTGTGACGAAGAGTGCAATATAATGTAGTTGACAATTTCTTCTGACGATTGTGATATAATCTTTTAATGACACAACAAATCATTTCAGATGTGCCCTGTCCACCAAACAGCCACTACAAGACATGTGGTTCAGCCTGTCCCCCATCCTGTGAATTTAATGCCACCATCTGTCATAAGGCCTGTGTTCAGGGCTGCTTCTGTAACCCTGGATTTATTAAGAGTCCAATTGGCTGCATGCGTCCACATCAGTGTGGCTGCATGGACTCCAGAGGCAAATACCACAGCCTAAACTCAACTTTCTGGGCACCGGATGACTGTGGACAGCTCTGTTTCTGTGGACCATCTACTGGAGAGGTCCACTGCCGCCCCGCCCAGTGCCCCAGAGGAATGGTGTGCAAACGGCTACATCACAAGAGGGTGTGTCTACCTGAAAACCCCCAGAACTGTACCATTGTTACTGGTCTACATTTTACAACCTTTGATGGACATCATTTTGACTTTAGAGACAGTTGTGAATATTCGTTGGTTCAAACAAAGTTCAACCTAACTGGACTAACACCTTTCAATATTACAATCTCTGATGCAAGTTGCCACAAAAGGCTTTTTTATAGCCTTAACTTAAGACTCTCAATCTATGGGTTGGAGGTGGTGGTTAGAAAAGATGACCCAGGAAAAGTTTTGGTGAGTACTTTACAAGGTCTTATCGACGGTCTTTAACATGAACCACTTTATGCAGTTCTAATGAGTTCTGTTTCTTTTCATTCTCAGTTTGATGGACTGTATAAGCCCTTACCTTACCATCACCGGACAGGCCATGTTGTTGCCTACCGCACACCTTCATCTCTCACCATTCACACTGATGTGGGATTACAGCTGATCGTCTACAACATCGGCACTTTAACAGTTATCCTCCCCAGCAGTTATGGCTCTTTTGTCTCTGGTCTTTGTGGAAATGCCAACACTGACCCTGATGATGACCTAATGATGCCCAATGAAGAGCTTGCCCAAAATGGACTAGAGTTTGCCCACAGCTGGAGATCTCAGGCAGCAGAGGCCTGTGGGCCCAACTGTTCCTTCAAACTGAAGCATTGTCCTGTAGAGGCACAGAAGCTTTTTGAAGGCAGTGATTTTTGTGGGGTATTGTTAAATGAACTAGGACCATTTGCAGAGTGTGCCTTAGTGTTAAGTCCCAAGCACTACTTCCACAGCTGTGTAGCAGATTTGTGCTTTTATAATGGACACTACTCAGCACTCTGCAGTTCCATTGCATCTTACACAGCTGCCTGCCAAGCTGCTCCGCTGTTTGTCCGACAGTGGAGGAGTGACACTTTTTGTAGTGAGTATGGGATTGTCTCTTTCTTCATCAGTTAAATTGAATTTTACTCTTAAAACCTCACAGCTGATTATGGAAGACATTTAATGCTTGAAAGTCTGTCTGGGTTCAGGGCTGTCCCACTGTGAAATTGGCAAGTACTTAAAGGCTCACTTGTTGACTTTGAGGCAGCTGTCATTTAACATTGTGGTGCCATTCATCCATAGCAGTAAGAATAGAAACCACATACACATCAAACGTTTATACGTGTATAGCTCTTAGAAGCACTGTGCAGTTTGTTTAATGCAACCTTTCATGTTTGAAATATTTACAGCTGATTTGACAGTAATACTATTTTGCCTATAAATGCAAGGCAACAAATATTTAAACCTACTTAAATGGCTAAAGAAATGATTCAGTTCTCAAGGATTTGTTAATTCCATATTGACCCTTGGCAATTCCTTATACTCAGACATTTACACTATGAAAGTTAATAGGTTGAGTGTTAAGATCCCATGGAGAGAATTTTCAAATGGGATCTACAAACAAGATCTATAGAATACAGGTATTTTCTGTGTGTCGGTGAAATGAGATGTATAAGGCAACAAATCATATGTTCTGTTGATTTGAAACGAGATTTATTTACCCTCTCTACCCCTAGGTATGTCATGTCCTAAGAATAGCCACTATGAGCTGTGCGGACCTCGATGTCCCGTTGTCTGCCTCGGACTGTCCTCTCTAGCAAACTGTAGTGGAGGTTGTGAGGAGGGCTGCCAATGTGACCCTGGCTACGTGCTGAGTGATGGCCAGTGTGTGCTGGTTTCTGAGTGTGGCTGCATGCATGAGGGACAGCATCACCCTGCTGGCCAATTCTTCACTGACAAAAGCTGCCAAAAGTGCAACTGTGAAAAAGGAGAAGTGGCCTGCAGCCCCATGGAAAACTGCTCAGAAAAACATGGCCTTTCCTTGCAGTATGGGGTGTGCCAAGTTTTTGCTGGATTTGGCTACATCACCTTTGATGGCGTTATTCTGCCTCACCATGGAGCTTGTACCTATGTAGTGTCAGCTTTCTCCTCTAAAACCATGCACGACTATACTCTGCTACTTGGCTTTAAAAAGGATGGAAATGGCATTTTCATAATCAGCAGACTAGTATTTGTGTTGCCTTCACTGGAAGTTTCCATTGACCCTGAAACTCTATGGAAAATGGAAGTAAGTTCAATCTGTAATAATTTGTGTTAAGTTGCATAAAATCTTTGCAGCCTTAACTGTTATCTGTGCTTTCAGGTGAACCATGAGGAACGCAGTGTGCCTTTTGACAATGGAGAACTTAAAGCATACCAAGTTGGCAACAGACTGATTATGATCACACTATCTGGGGTGGAAATTGACTTGTCCTCCACCCAATACCTCAGGTTAACTGTACCACAGGTATATGATGGCACAGCTTCAGGTCTTTGTGGGAACTTCAATGGGGACTGGTCTGATGACTTGGAACTAAGAGATGGTCATCTTACCAAAAGCTTTGGAGAGCTCCTGCGCAGCTGGGCAGAAGTGGCTCCTGGGCAGCATTGCATTGACACATGTGGGAGAGAGTGTGACGAGTGCAGCCTGTCCCCACATGACAGCATGGTCTGTGACATCCTGTTGATGAGTAGTGTTGAATTCAACAATTGCTGGAACAGTGTGGAGCGTGATATTTACCAACGTATGTGCTTGAGGGCAGTTTGTGCTGGGGCAGGGCACATGGGTGCATGTCTAGCACTGGAAGCATATTCTGCAGCCTGCCAGGCTAAAGGGATACCAGTAGGACCATGGAGAGAGGACACTCCTTGCGGTAAGGGAATAATTTTGATCACTGATTAAGTCAAGAGAATTTCGTGCTCTAAATGATTTGTATTTACCGCCACCAGCTTTCCAGTGTCCTGACCGCAGCAGCCCAGGGAAGTGTGTTGACTCCGGCTCCAACTCTTGCCCTGCTCTGCTCCAGCCTGATTCTTCAGCAAATGGCTGTTCAGAAGGCTGCCAGTGCCACTATGGAAATGTGTTTGATGGGGGCGAGTGCGTGCCTTACAGTCAGTGTGGGTGTCTTCTTCATGGTGTGTATATCAAGGTAAATATACAAGCTTAATAGAGACTGGGCATGCTATTTACATTATCAAGATGTGTTGTCTGTAAGGGTGGAGGAAGTATTCAGATTCTTTACTCAAGTAAAAGTACTAATGCCACATTGTAAAAACTGTTACGAGTAAAAGTAATGCATTAAAAGTATTAGTCTCAATGAAGGAAAATGGACCAGTGTGCCAGTGCTTGTAATTGTTATACTATTATACCAGTAGATTATTATTACTCATGCATTAATGTAAAAGCAGGATTTTACTGTTTGAGATGGAGCTCAGATGCATGGCTATTAACCATTTTCATCATGGGTAAATCTAATATTTTAATGCCATCAAAATTACCCAGGGTCCAAGTGACGCCTTCATAATTTTATTTTTTTGTCCAACTAATGGTCCAAACCTCAGAACTGTTAAAAATAAACAAAATATTTAAATAATAAAAAGGAAAAGCAGAAAAAATTTGGGAGATGGAACCATGAAATGGTTTTTGTATGAAAAATTACTCAAAAGATGTTCAGAATAGTTCATTAATTTTCTATTAATCAAGTGATTATATCAACTAATTGTTTCAGCTGTACTTTATTGGGTAGTTTAATTTCTAAAATATGATTTGCACACATGATGCACAAAAGTCATATGTCAGATAATTGTAGAGAAGTAAAAAGTACAATATTTCTTTCTGAAATGTTATGGAGTAGAAGTAGAAAGTGGCAAACATAGTTACATTCATCACTGATTATTTGTAATCAAAGCTCACATGGAGTATCTCAAAGCAACTTCAGAATTAGTTTTTTCTCTCTTATCCACTTCTTAGATGGATGAGCAACTGTACACTGAGGACTGCACCCAGAGATGCTGGTGCCACCCTTTGAGCGGGGTGATATGTGAGGAGACGGGCTGCAGTCTGGGGCAGCAGTGTGCTCTTAGGAACGGTTCTTGGGGCTGTCATGACAGACCTGAAGTTTGTGAGCTCAGGGGCAGCCTCCAAGTCTCCACACTCGACAGTCAGCAGCTGATCTTGGACCCTCAGTTATCTTACCGCCTCATGTCCCTCTGTGACGAGACAAGTGTGCAGTGGTTCAGCGTGATCTCTTACCATGGACCATGTGATGGCAGCTCTTCCAGGCTTGTCACCGTGTTTCAAATCTTCCTGCATGGATCATCATTTGTCATACGGGATGGCACAGTGAAGGTTTTGATGGCAGCAAACTGAAACGTGCAGTGAATAATTATTTTTTTTTCCAATGGTTGTCCTAACCCACTGTTTCACCCCACAGGTGAATGGACACTTTGTGTCCCTCCCTCACATTTTGCCATCAGGGGTGTCCCTGTCATCTGGCATCAACCAGAACAAGTCGGAGATCCTAGTGATCCTGAGGCGAGATGCTGGGATGGAGTCAGAGCTGGAGATAGAGATTGGTATTACCAGGTTGACAGTCAAGGTCCCCCTCTGGTATGCAGGGAAACTGTGTGGTGTCTGTGGAAACCTTAATGACCTCCACTCTCACAGTTCAGTCAGGTCATGGGTTCTCCCTGACTTTCCAGGCTGGTAAGTGATGTTCTCCACAACAATAGTACTTTGCATGCATTGACTAATAGTATGCATGTTTAATATTAATTATTTTCTCTTTTCCCAGTGGCTTGACTGGATGATGACTGACTGTTTCAATGTCCTGAGTAGTGTGTATTTGTTTTAAATACAAAAACAATTTAACCAACTTCGTGTGTAGTCTGTCATTTAAACTCTGGATGGCATGCCCCTCTCATACATTTTACATAACACTAGCAGCGCTCTTTTCAGTTAGCTCCACACACCTTCATCTCCAGCCAATGTTTATTAGTTTCCAACATAAAGAGGACACACCTTCATCTAAATCCACAACGTGTACAGAAACTAAACCAGGCATACTGTTGCCCTGCCCAAAGGCTTCTGACCAAATGAACAACAATTAAATGTTTGAGTTTTTTAAAATCATTTTAAGAAGAATCTAATGCAAACTAATTGCATTTACTTTCTCCGTCATGAATATTTTTTCATCCTGTGTGGTTATTCTTGAGTGACTGCCAAAACCAACAGAAACCGCCCATTTGATAATGTTTAGAAATGTTAGTTTAATTAACGTTGATTGATCAGTTCTATTTAATTATCCACCCATTTTGCAAGCTTTACAAGTTTGCATCTTTAACACCTTTTTTTTTTTTTTTTTTTTTTTACCAGCATGAACTATCTGAAAGGACAAAACATAAACATTGGCGTAAATTGTGATTTGTGCATTGAGTAGGGCTTATAATGTATTCATTGTATTCAGGGTTGAGCCAAAAAGCAATTTCACACCTTCAGCAAGTGCAAAACGCAGCTGCTGGGCTTTTCACAAATACTGAGACAAGATCATATCAGCCCTGTTTTGCCTCTCTCGCTGGTTACCAGTTTAGAATTGATTTTAAGATTTTTACTGATCATCTTTAAAGCACTTCATGGTCTAGCTACATTGCTGAATAGCTGCTCCTATATGACCTGGGACGCAGCCTCAGATTCTCAGGTGGGGGGTCTGCTGGCTGTCCGAGTCCCGGCTCAAGACAAAAATGACCATGCTTTTACAGTCAGGGCCACTCAGCTCTGGAACTCCTACCGGACCTGAGGCTTGCAGACTGACATCTTTTTAATCACTTCTTAAAAATGTATCTTCTCAAAAAAGCCTTTTTTATTCTTTCTTATTGCAAACATCTGTTTTTATTATTTTGATATTTATTATTGTTGGGGTGGGGTTTATTTTTATTTAATTCTTTGTATTCCATTCCTTGTTTTTATTCATGTCAGTCCATTTATTTTATCCCGTTTTAAACTTGTACTTTAAACTCTTTTGAAAAGTGCTGTATAAATAGTTTAATGTTGTTACTGGTATTATATGCTAGGTATATGCACAATATTTGGTGTTGCCACTGAGGGTTTTTTTTTTTTCCTGATGGAACAAATGCATAAAACTCCAAGTGGCAGAGGAGCATTTTAAAAGTAAATCAATAATGCAGATCTGTCATGTTTTTATTAAAATGTTACGTTTTTATTTGGCACCTGCTAAGATGTAATTTATTACAGCATTTCCTCAGTAGGAATGTAAGAAAATGTGTGTTCTACTTGAGGAAACCAGCAATTGGAAATGCGTACTGTGATGTGAGATATCAATATGATACAAATATTGGCGCTTTTTGCATACCTCAAAACCCAGCCTTAGCAAACTAGACTATCTGCTTAGAGATTCTTGGGTAACTCTGATAAGTTGTGTTCGTCGTCTTATCACATTCTTGTCTTGCCCAGTCTAAAATGGATATTATTTGGTTGCACCAGAATGTGTATATACTACTGTACAATAATCAAAATTGACCTATATCTGCCTGGCATTGCACATCCAATGAGATTAGTATTTCTGCTTTTTTTTTTTTAAGTGGTGTTAAAACTAATTGCACCATTAATGATATTATCCAGATGCCCTTTTCAGCATTCTTGAAAATTCCTTAAAGGAGAAAAATAAAATTGTCTAAAGAAAGTTGTCTGGGTTGATTGAAAATAATTTCCCCTCAAATTCACAACCTATTACCCATATCTGCAAATGTTTATTTCATACACGCAAGTTAAGTAGTTTGCGTAGGGATTCTCATCAGATTCACGGATGTGGCTGTCACTGGGTGTGGTGTCAAAGATAAATGATTCATTACATGCATGCATGTAGTTGATATTGTACCTCACACCTATGTCAACATGCAGCAGGACCTATAAGTGATTGCCAAGTTCTGCCTTAATTTGTTTTAGAGGTGGTGTTTAGAGGTGTTTTTACAAGTCATACCTGCTTCGTTTTTGATTGGTTGTGTTTTTGTCCATCAAAGTATATAAAAGGATGGAACTTTGAAAAAAGTCATAATTAAGCCTCTGTGCAGGTAAGCTCTGTTCACCCTGAGATTATCTATGCTCGCTGTTTGGCCAAATTAATGCATTTATATTATTCAAATAATATACATTTTAAATTATGTAACTAAAACAAGGATTTCTGTCTTTCAGCCATGGGGACCCTGTTGCTGCTTTGTGCTTTAGGGGCTTTATTCAGCTGTAAGCATTTTTGGTCTCTTATTTCTCTTTCTCTTTTTTTTTTTTCAATTGTGGCAGGACCCACTTGAATGTCATGATTTGAAGCTGGGTTTGAACTGAACAAAACAGTAGTGGCAATTCAAATTTTAAAACTCAAGAAAATCTTTCTTTAACATCTCTCAAAAGTCCTGCCCCCAGCTATTAAGTCTGATGAAACTTGGCTCAGTTAATCACAGCAGCTTTCTTTAAACCTTGACTCAGAATTCCCCAGCAGGACATGTCGCCAAGCGATTGCTCAATTTGAAGCAATTTATCCAGGTTGTCAACCCCATCGGTTGAAAGCATTGTTGTGCGGCCATATCCCAGGTGCTTGTGTGAATGAAACAGAATGTTAAACAGGTGTAGAATTTCAGAGCACAGCACATAAAGGATAGTCATCTAAATTGAATTTTGCTTTTGTTGGGAATAGCGTTTACCTTCAGCTTCTACTGAGTTGGAACCATTATACTGAATGGGTGAAACAGGAGTGTAATCTAAATCCCCTAGGCCCAGAGTGAGCCCAGAAAATGTTCTTTTCACAGCAAAGGCACCGATATTGATAATATTTCCATTATGCAATTATATTGTCTGCGCAAGTGACTTACTGAGTGCTGCTGAGAAGCAGTCAAGTGATTATTTCTCTGTCTAAATCTCTCACAATGGTTATCAAGAAAAAAAGCAATCCATCCATTATAGGCTAGCAATTCATCCCTGCTTTTTAACTTTGAAATGAAGGTATTTTTCAGTCACTTTCTCTTTGGTGTCATATTCTTTCTTTGTACTATAGGATCCAAGAAGTCTCAAGGCTAAGTTCTGTATTACCAGTTTGTGAATCCTTAGGTTGCCTTCGCCCCAAATAGTTTAATTAATTTTCTTATTGCTTTTTGACATGTTTTCTTCATACAGATTTTTGCGACGTACAGTTTTGTACCTGAAAAGTGCTTTTTTGATGTGTTTTTCTGTCTGTTTCCTTGCTCTTCCCACATCTGTCAGGTCCATCTAATGCTGGATGGGCAGGGAGGGAGTTTGTCCTGTCATTCTTGCAGAATTACATTCCATCCCACCGCAATCCTCACTTTCAGCTGTACATCACCGCTGTTCAGGCCAACGCTAAAGTGACAGTGCAAGTGCCTCCCTTTAAATTCAAGCAAGAGAAAACTCTAAATGTTGGAGAAAGCGTCACCATCAGTCTCCCTATTAGAACTGAGATGTACGGCAGCAAGAAGTCTCCAAATTCTGTGCTAATTCATGCCTCAGCAGATGTGACTGTAACCTCCTTCAACTCCAAGTTGTTCACAGCAGACACCTCTGTGGTGTATCCCACCACTGAATGGGGTACAGAATATTTCATCTTTACACCTGCTCATTCCCCTTATCGCACCTATAAAGAGTTCTCTGTGACAAATGGAAAAGAGCGCAACAGAGTGGAGATTTTCCCACAAGGCTCAATCAAGTTCGAGCATCGTGTCTATTGGAGAGGCCAAAAAATGGAAATAGACCTCCTGCCATATGAGAGTGTACAGCTCCAGAGCGCAAATCCCCTTTCTGGCACCAGAGTTGCCTCCCAGCACCCTGTTGCTGTTGTCACGGGTCACACTTGCACCTGGAGGTTCTCAAAATGTAATCATGTTTATGAGCAGCTACTGCCAGTAAGCAGGTGGGGATCCAGCTTCATTGTGCCACCAGTGAGCTTCCAGACAAAATATGACAGTGTGTACCTCCAGGCCTCGCAGCCCACCCAAGTCACTGTCAATAATGGCATGCGAAAAAGAGTTGTGAGGTTAACCAGGGGGATGGTAAAGGAGCTCCGCTACCACGATCCTGACTCACTGTCCATTCAGGCTGATCATGGCATCCAGGTCCTTTTGCTCTTTAACGGTGTAAAATCCAACAGACATAGTTACGACTCTTTCTTGATCAATGTGCTGTCCACAGACAGTTTCTGCTCCTCTTACGCGCTAGAGGCTTTGAAGGGCTTTGAAAACCAAGCCCTGATTGTGGCACAGACCAATACGTTGGCAGAGATGCATTTCGATGGTAAGAACCTGCCGCATAATATCCAGTGGAAAAAGGTTCCAGGGACAGATTTCTCTTGGGTGCAGATGTCCTACAAACATACCCCTGGCAAGAATAGACACACTCTGTCCAGCTCTGGTTCCCCATTTGCTCTCTACACATTTGGAGTCAGTTTCATGGATGGTTATGGTTCCTTAGGACAATGTATGCAGCCAGGTAAGGTGCACACACTATAGCTCTTTAAGAATTTTCATATAGAGTACATTGACTAAAGAGAGAGAGAATATTTTATATTACACATAAAAGAATTGTAATGATGTGGGCATTGATTGTATTCCAGGAAGTAGATCTTGCAGCAGTATCACCTGCAGTGCCAATGAGGTGTGTCAGATGAATGGTGAGTATCCCTCCTGTGTCCCCAAGCCAGATGAAAGCAATCCTGGTACTTGCTGGGCCATGGGAGATCCCCACTACCATACCTTTGATGGACGAAACTATGACTTCATGGGTACCTGCACATACGTCATTGCTAAAAACTGTGAAAAGGATGGTCATCTCCCAGCCTTTGAGGTCCTCGCCCAAAATGAGAACAGAGAAAGCCTCAGTGTGTCGTATGTTGCCCTGGTCACAGTGAATGTTTATGGCACCACCATCACAGTTGCTCGGTCTAAGACAGGTCGTGTGAGGGTAAGGCTTCCCATCTCTGTTAGTAAAAGATTGCCATTCTTTCAAATATCTATATTTTAAATATGATCCCAACTTCAATTTATTATAAATATTAGTTTTAATTATTTGTTGATGTGATACATTAAAATGCATACACTTAAATCCATAAATTATGACTAATATCTGTATTTTTTCTCTTTTTATAGATTGACAACAGTCTGTGGAGTTTGCCAATAACCTTAAACGACAAACTGGTTATGTTTCAGAGTGGCCGCTCTGTGGTCATTGAGACTGATTTCGGTCTGACTGTCCGTTACGACTGGGAACATTATCTTGTGGTCACTCTGTCCAGCAGATACACTGGTAAGACTTGTGGTCTCTGTGGCAACTTCAATGGCAACCCCAATGATGATTTCACAACACCCTCCGGCACCCAGGCAGGTGGGGCTGTAGGCTTCGGAAGCAGCTGGAAGGTGCCAGGGCTGGTGAAACATGCCCTGTGCAGAGATGACTGCGTGGTTCGGTGTAAGCACTGTGAACACAGCCAGAGGAAGAAGTGGGAGAGTAATAAGTTTTGTGGGCTCATCACACAAAAAAATGGGCCATTCTGCAAATGTCATGCCGTCGTTGACCCACAAGTGTACCTGGAGAACTGTAAATATGATCTATGCATGGGAGGAGGCCATAAACACTTCCTCTGCAGAGCAATGGATGCTTATACTGAAGCCTGCCAGTTTGCTGGGGTCCAGGTCCAAGGTTGGAGGAAGATCGCACGATGCCGTGAGTAATGTTAACTTAATCAGAATCAGTTTTATTTGCCAAATATATACACACATGAAGGGAATTTGACCTAGGTTTATCATTGCTCTCCATACACACCGAACAATTTACAGGAAGTTGGAAATCGTCATAAAGCTAAAAACAAGGACACCTAAGTTGAATGAAGATTGGTTAAAACAAACAGACCTAACATAAAAATGAAATAGGTTTGTATATACTTAATGAAATATGTCAAGAAAAAGCAACAATGACTAACAATATACAACATCCATATACAAGTATCTATATAGTATATATAGACTATATATATGAAGTCAGGGGTTATGTACAGTATACATGTCTTTGTAGCATGAAAATAGATACGCATGTACATTCTAAATGAATCATTAAATGAACATACTTTTTTATTGTTATTCTGAGTATATATAGGATAACACTCTTATAACACTGATCTCTTTCTTCTCTCTGAAGGTGCTAAATGTCCAGCCAATAGCCACTATGAGCTCTGTGGCAGTGCCTGTCCTGCCACTTGCTCTGACCCTAATGCTCCATCCAAATGCAAACGCCCCTGTGTGCAGACCTGCACCTGTAAGGCAGGCTTTGTTTTGAGCGGAAGTCGGTGTGTACCGGCTGCCAAGTGTGGTTGTACCTATAAGGGTCACTACATCCCTGCTGGGGAGTCATTCTGGGCTGACCAAGGCTGTCGTCAATGGTGTAAATGCAGAGCGGGAAGCAAACGTGTGGAGTGCCAGCATAAAGTCTGTGGGGCAGGGAGGCAGTGCAAGGTGGTTGAGGGCATAAGAAAGTGCCATGCAATCTCCCACAGCATCTGCCACGCCACAGGTGACCCCCATTACATGACCTTTGACAAGAAGAAGTTTGACTTCCAGGGCACATGTGTGTACCAAATGGTTGCACTCTGCACCGAGAACCCGGATTTGGTGCCATTTGAAGTGCTGGTGCAGAATGATCACCGGGGCAACAAGGTGGTTTCCTACACCAAGTTAGTGGAGATCAAGGTGCACTCCCTCAGCATTGTCATTACAAAGACCCACAAGGGCAAGATTTTGGTAAGTACTACATAATGTTGGTATGTAAATAGTTTAATCTTTCCATAATAGTCAGTCTCTGTATATACCTGCATACAGTCCAATTGTGTTTTCTTCTCCAGGTGAATAATGAGCTGTTCAACCTGCCTGTCACCCTGGATGAAGGACGGATATCAGTGTACAAGAGTGGCTGGTCGGCTGTGGTCAAAACAACCTTTGGCCTCCAAGTCTCCTTCAACTGGGCAAGCAGTTTGTTTATAAAACTGCAGAGCGACTACATGGGAGCCGTTTGTGGGCTCTGTGGCAACTACAACGGCAAACACCAGGATGACCTTATTCCAAAGAACGGTGGCAAAGCTGTCTCCCCAGCAGAGTTTGGTGCCAGCTGGCGGGTGGCTGAGATCCCAGGCTGTGTCGAAGGCTGTAAAGGAGTCTGTCCTAATTGTGACATTGTCCAGAAGGTTCTCTATGAAAAAGGAGATTTCTGTGGTGTGTTGGTAGACCACAAAGGGCCGTTTCGTGACTGCCATGCCAAAGTGGACCCAGCTGATTACTTTGAAGACTGTGTTTATGATGTATGTCTGAATAAGGGCAGAAAGGATGTGCTGTGTCAGGCTATTACATCATACACATCTGATTGCCAGGCTGCTGGGGCCAAGGTGTACAGCTGGAGAACCAGTCAGTTCTGTGGTGAGAAATGCTTTCATTTTAATAAAATGATTTACACAAAAAGCATAGTGAGCATTATTTACTGTGGTAGTGTAGTATAACAATAATATTGGAAAAAATAAATGTTAGGAGTCTAGCCTCTGCTTCTGTGTATACTTCGATATGCGTTTCTTCCTTTTCTGGGATTTTATAGAGCTTTGTAATCACTTTAAATTAAATGTGTCCAAAGCATTCACAATGACTTTTATATCCCCTGTGTACAGCGGTGAAATGTCCAATGCACAGCCACTATGAAGTTTGTGCAAATGCCTGTCCTGCTTCTTGTGTGAGTCTGGCCTCTCCTCAAGATTGCCAAGCTCATTGTAAGGAGGGCTGTCCCTGTGATGAGGGGTACATCCTCAGTGGAGATCTCTGTGTTCCCTTGTCACAGTGCGGCTGCCTCTACGAAGACCGCTACTACCACATCGGCCAAGTGTTTTATCCAAATGGACTGTGTCAAGTAGAATGCAAGTGCATACAAGATGGAGAGGTAATAAATACTAAAGTAGACAAATTAAATTAATAATTTGATACTGATTAGTGTGAACCTGCATTATGGAAATTAATTAGTTTGATTTTTACTTCAACACTTCAATTGTTTCTCACCTCTTTTTCTCAGGTTGAGTGCAAGAAGTTTTCATGTGGCCCAAATGAGAAGTGTAAGATAGTGAATGGCGTCCAGAAATGTCACCCTGTTGGTAAGGGTGTGTGCCATGCCTCTGGTGATCCCCATTACCACTCTTTTGATGGGCGAAAATTTGATTTCCAGGGCACCTGCACCTACACACTCTCCAAGAGCTGTGGGCTCAAAGGCACCCACCTGGTGGCCTTTTCTGTTCAGGTGGAGAATGTGCAGTGGGACCGAATGAGGGGGAGAAAAGTGGTGTCTGTCACCAAGCTGGTTGCTGTGAGGGTCTACGGCTTCACTCTCATCATGAGGAACAAGATGTTCGGAGTTCTGGTGAGGAATGACACCCATTTGGAATGCAATGAAATGTATGGCATGTATCATGTAGTGATATTGGTAGAAATAAGGTAAAACAAGCTTGACAAGTGTTTTTAACATTCTTATCAGTAGTTCTTTCCTTTAAATAAGACTTTCTTCTTTCTGCCTTTCTTTTAGGTAAATGGAGTTTTTAACTACCTTCCTTTGAATCTTAATGATGGAGCAGTGCAGGTCTATCAAGAAGGCGTGCGTTTTGTTATTGCAACAGATTTTGGACTGCTTGTCACTTATGACTTGGTCTATCATGTGACAGTCACAGTACCTGGTAACTACCGCGGTAAGGTCTGTGGCCTGTGTGGCAACTTTAATGGCAACAAAAAAGATGACTTCCAACTCCGTAATAATGGGTTCACCAACAACGTGAATGCGTTTGGAAAATCGTGGAAGGTCACCATCCCTCATGTTTGGTGTGGAAATGGCTGTCAAGGGGGAAGCTGTCCTAACTGTCCACCAACTCGCAAGGCTGTATTTTCAAAGTCCACTTACTGTGGCATTGCAACAGCACCCAACGGTCCTTTTGCAATTTGCCATAGCAAACTGAACCCAAAACCATACTTTGATGATTGTGTGTTTGATCTGTGTGCTTCAAACGGTGATGGAGAGGTGCTGTGCGATAGCATAGCAGCCTATGCCTTCAATTGTCACATGGCAGGAGTGGACATCAAAAACTGGAGGACGGCTTCATTCTGTCGTAAGTAAAGAGAAATTCTCTTTTTTAGTTTTTCTTTTAAATAATCCTCCCATTCTTGTCTTCCATACTGTATTAATATTATATTTATTAAATATAATAACAAACTCCTCTCTAATATCTATTTTTTTTCAGCCATGAAATGCCCAGCCAACAGTCACTATGAGGTGTGTGCAGACCCTTGCTCAGCATCCTGTGCGGGCCTCACAGAGATTGTCCAGTGCTCCACAAGCTGTACAGAAGGCTGTGAGTGTGATGATGGCTTCTTATTCAATGGACATACATGTGTTCAAGAGACTGAGTGTGGCTGCTATGACAATGGAAGAACTTACAAGGTACAGTTCAACACCAATGTCTGTACAAAAAAAACACTCCATAGCCTTTAATGTACAAATGATAAGCTTGTTAATCATTTATCATAATACCCATAAGAACATTCATGCTGACATGGCAATAAAGTTGCCTTTGCTTTTCCAACAGTGGTTGACATTATCCAGTCTGATCCTAGATACTGTATGTGCACTGTGGATTTCTCCTGAGACTTAATTAACAAATTGTTTAAATTTATAGGTTTGTTTTTTTGTTTTGTTTTTTGATAAGATGGAACAAGGGGTTCAACAACTTCTCTTTAACCCAGCATGTCCTCTGTGTATTATTTCTCCCTATAATGAAACTGCTCTATGTCCACAGCCTAATGAAGTGGTGTATGAGAAAGACTGTGACACAAAGTGCACCTGTAAGCCAGACAATGGCCTTGTCTGTAAAAAGCATTCCTGCCCTCAGAAGACCAAATGCATGGTCAAGAAAGGAATTAGGGCATGCTACAACACAGGCAAGATAAAAAAAATAAAAAAAAACAACTGTTAATTTGTATATAACCAATTTGAACTATTTACTGAATACTCTTCCAAAGAAATGTACATTCAATTTGCCTATTGATTTTCCTTCCTTGTTTACCTTGTGTAGATCCCTGCAAAGATGCCAATTGTCGGGTCAAAGAGAAGTGTCATGTTAAGAAGGGGGAAGCTGTGTGCATCCCCAAGTACACGGGCACCTGCTGGGCCTGGGGTGACCCCCACTACCACACATTTGATGGTTACAACTTTAACTTTCAGGGCACCTGCAAGTATGTCATCTCTAAGACCTGTGGGAATCTGGATGGTCTTGTGCCATTCTCAGTCACTGAGAGGAATGATAACCGGGGAAACACAGCAGTTTCTTACGTCAGGGAGGTAGATGTGACTGTATATGGGTACACCATCACCGTCCGCAAGAACCAAGTTGGTCGAGTCACGGTAAGGTTTTAGTTTCTTGTTAAAGTGTTTGAGTATTTCATTATGTATATTATACAGTATACAGTACATTGTCCTGTTCCATTCCCTTCAGGTGGACGGGGAGCTGTTGAATCTTCCTGTACGACTGGGTGAGGGTGAGGTCTCAGTGTTTCAGCGTGGTCACACTGCAATGGTGGAGACAAACTTTGGCCTGGTTGTCTCCTACGATTGGAATTGGGAACTGGTCATCAAGCTGCCCAGCAGCTACTACAGCAGTGTCTGTGGTCTGTGTGGCAACTTCAATGGTAACAGACGTGATGAACTCAAGGATCCAGCTGGCAAAGCTGCCTCCTCAGTGATAGAGTGGGGAAAGAGTTGGCAAACGCCTGACCAAGACAAGGACCATCGTTGCTGGGACACATGTGAGAAAAACTGTCCTACCTGTGAAGACCACCAGCTTAAGCTCTATAAGACTAAGGCTTTCTGCGGCACTCTCACAGCCAAGGGCAAAAGTGTGTTCCTGAAATGTCATAAAAAATTGGACCCCCAGGCCTTCATGAACAGCTGTGCCTATGATATGTGTTTGAATAATGGAGACAAAAAGATGCTGTGCCAGGCATTGGCCTCCTACAGTAGGCAATGTCGTGAGGAGAGAATAATAATCAGGGGCTGGAGGAAAATGTTTGGCTGCCGTGAGTATTTACAAGAAGCTCATTTTCTCATCAAATATTGATGTTTTTCTTTTTTGGTTTATGCCTTTAAATGTCATTTCTATCCAGCAATGAACTGTCAGCGTCACAGCCACTATCAAGAATGTGCCCTCCCATGCCAGCCATCCTGCCCATTCATTAAGCAAAAGCAGACCTGCAGTGGTGCCTGTGTGGAAACTTGTGTGTGTGATAGGGGTTACATCCTCAGTGCCGGTGTCTGTGTGCCTGCTAAAACATGTGGCTGCTCCTATCAGGGTCGCTACTACAAGCCAGGCCAGCACTTTTGGGCTGATGAGGCTTGCGGTCGCCTATGTGAGTGTGATACGACCCTGGGCATGGTGACATGTCGCAAGGCTTCTTGCTCTGCCAAAGAGAGGTGCAGCGTAGTGGATGGAGAGCGAGCCTGCAGACCCATCAGTCACGCCACGTGCTCAGCCTCAGGTGATCCACACTACCGGACTTTTGATGGCCGCAAGTATGACTTCCAGGGCACATGTGTTTATCAGCTGGTGGGACTGTGCTCTCAGCAGCCTGGACTAGTGCCTTTCAAGGTGACTGTGCAGAACGACCACCGGGGAAGCAGGTCTGTGTCCTACACAAGGACTGTCAAGCTTTCCATGTATGGTATCACCCTCACCATCAGCAGAGAATATCCCTACAAAGTCCTGGTAAGTATGGATGTGGAGGTATGAATAATGTGATTAGATAAAAGATTAAATATGTAATCTGACATTTATTTTCAAGAGTATTTTGAAAAGAAATGGGACACAGCATGTAGTCATAGTACTAAAAATAACAACAAGACAGATACTCTGAGCCTCATTCAAGTGAGTAGATGATAATGCCTTCTGTAACTGTGCTAATTCTGACATCCCCCATGCTTTTCTGCATATATATTTAATTACATATTAAAATTTTGATCCATGCAGGCTTAATTAAACTAAGATTTAACTGCACATTAGAATGGATTAGCAAGGACGGCAGAATTATTAAATCTATAATCTCCTAAAAATATTTATTCCTCCCTCGTTTTCTGCTCTTCAGCTCAATGGGCAGCTTGCTTCGTTACCACTGGATTACAATAATGGGCTGATGGTGTTTCTCAGCGGCCGGACAGCTGTAGTGGAGACAGTTGCTGGTATCACCGTGACCTTTGACTGGCGGAGCACAGTGAGCGTTACTCTGCCCAGCAACTACCAGGGCACAGTCTGTGGTCTGTGTGGCAACTACAATGGAAAAGCTCAGGATGACCTGACCATGCAGAATGGCCAGAAAGCCAGTAATGGAGCCAAGCTAGGGGAGAGCTGGCAGGTGGCCCTCGTACCAGGCTGTTCATCAGCTTGCCAGGGGGCATCGTGCCAGGCCTGTTCAGACTCCCAGACGAAAGAGTACCAAGCCCAGAAGTACTGTGGTGTTATTTCTGACAAGGCAGGGCCTTTCAAAGATTGTCACAAGCATGTGGACCCTGCTCCTTACCTGGAGGACTGTGTGTATGATGCGTGTCAGTATCATGGCCACCATGGAACAATCTGTGATGCTGTGGGAATCTATGTCTCTGCCTGTCAGAGCCGAGGCATCACCATCCACTCCTGGAGAAGAGATAACTTCTGTCGTGAGTTTGAGCTTATTTTTTGATTCGTTTTTGGTTTCATACTTCAATTCTCTTATTTCAAAATATGTCTCATCTCTCATACCTTATTAATCTCTCCCTCTTCTCATTCTGTCCTACAGCAATGATGTGTCCATCTAACAGCCATTACACCCTGTGTGCCAACGGTTGCCCAACCACTTGTGCCAGCTTAACCTCCGCTACCACATGCCGTAGGCCCTGTGCAGAAGCCTGCGAGTGTGATGAGGGCTACCTGCTGAGTGGGGATACCTGCGTGCCTGTGAGAGACTGCGGCTGCTCCTACAATGGTCACTACTACAGGAAAGGAGACGTCTTCTATCCTGAAACCAAATGTGTGGAGCAATGCATCTGTGGAGAGAATGGAGCGGTGTCTTGCAAAAAGACCAAGTGTCGTCAAGGGGAGACCTGTAAGCTTGTAAACGGAGTGAACGGCTGCCACCCTAAGGAGCATGGGAAGTGTGTGGCTTCTGGTGACCCTCATTACATTTCCTTTGATGGACGGAGATTTGATTTCCAGGGTACCTGTGTATATGTATTGGCAAAGGTTTGTAATCAGAAAAAAGGCTATCTGACGCCATTCACTGTAACTCAGGGGAATGAGAAGTATGGAAATGGAAAAGTGGCTGTTACCAGGTCGGTTTCAGTGGAAGTCTATGGTCATGTTGTTTACATCCAGCAAGGAAAGCCATGGAAAGTCATTGTGAGTTCAACAACTTCCAAAACACTTGTGTGGTTCCATTCATGCATGTTTATTTCCTTACAATGATTCTGTTCTCCTCTCTCCAGGTGGACAATGAACTTCTAAACCTTCCGCTCTTCCTGGACAATGGACGTCTGCAAGTTACCCAGGAAGGTCGCAACATAATTGTCCGGACAGACTTTGGACTGAAAGTCCTGTACGACACGGTCTATTATGTTGAGGTGATCGTGCCTTCTACATACCAGGGTAAGATGTGTGGTCTTTGCGGCAACTACAACAAAAATCGCCGTGATGATTTCAGACTTCCCAGTGGCGGATACACGAACAAAGTGGATGTCTTTGGGAAGGCATGGGTGGTGGGCCTGCCTGGACATGTGTGTGGGGGCTGTGGAGGACAGTGTCCAGTATGTGACAAGGCCAAAGCTGCCTTATACAGAAAACCGAACTCCTGTGGCATCATGAGCGCTCCAAATGGGCCTTTCAAAGCCTGCCACAGTAAAATTGACCCAGCAGTATATGTGTCTCATTGCGTGTTTGATGTTTGTGCTGTGGGTGGCAACAAAGACACTCTGTGTAACAGTGTTCAGGCCTATGCTCTGGCATGTCAGAACGCAGGAGTGCAAATTCAGCCATGGAGAAGCAGCTCCTTCTGCCGTGAGTTACACACAACAGTATTTTAGCTGAAGAATTGTCCATGTTTTTTATGTTTTATATTTCAGATGCATGCACAAAGTCTTACAAATGTCTTCTTCTCTTGTAGCTGCTTCCTGCCCTCCTCACAGTCACTATGAGGTGTGCGCCAACACCTGTGGTGGGACCTGTGCTAGCTTTATTTACCCATTTATTTGTTCTGAAAGCTGTTTTGAAGGATGCCAATGTGATGCCAACTTTGTTTCTGATGGCGTCCAATGTGTTCCCTTGGGCAAATGCGGGTGTGTGCATGCTGGCAGATATCTGACGGTAAAACTGTGCTGAGATTTTACTTCATACATGGTAGCTGTGCTATAATGTAAAATGTAAATAAATGTAGTCATGAAAAAATAGTTGGCATATAAAAAGTGACTATATTTTCTGTTCTTGCCATAGCATTTACACCTGAATAGCAATATGAAAGATTCCATTCAGCAACCTGGAAGAGAAATGATTTAAACATTCTACACAATATGTGTTTCCAGGTGGGCCAATCAGTGATGGACAAAAACTGTAAGTCCAAGTGTGTGTGCCAGGCGTCTGGGCAGGTGAAATGTGAAAAGATGTCCTGTGCCAGTGGAGAGGTTTGTCAAGTAACAGATGGGGTCAGAGGTTGCCACGTCACTGAGGGTGAATGCCGTGTTAGCCACAATGGCCGCCTCACATCCTTTGATGGCATGTCTGGAGCAATACGCACTAAAGGGGCATTTGAAGTGGCGTCTCTGTGCGACGAGACCGCTAAGCCTTGGTTCCGTGTGGTTGTGGACGTCAGGGTCTGCAGAAAACATGCAGCGCCCGCTGTCGCCACTGTGTATGTGTTCTTCAAAGAAACCACCGTGACGGTGAACAGCCAACACGAGGCCTGGGTGAGAAGAGCTAAGAGAATAGAAAGCATAGTGAAATGGTTAATTATGAAAGTAATCATTTTGTTGTAGTTTTTTTAATCTCAATTGATGTTTCCCTCTTCTTTCCCCATCTTCATGTCATTCAGGTAAATGGCAGGAAACACTCTATTCCCAGCAAAGTGACGAGTGATCTGTCTGTCTATATCGCAGGGAGGAGTGTGATCATCGAGCAGGCGTCTGCTGTGCAGGTCACCTACTCAATTTCACAGGAGGTCACTGTCATCATTGAGAGTACCCTGTCCGGCAAAGTGTGCGGTGCCTGTGGCAACTACAATAACAACTCCAAAGATGATATGAAGACTGCAGATGGGAAAACCACCACTGATGTGTCTAAGATTGTTCGCTCCTGGAGTGCTGGGGACTTTTCTAGGTGGTGAGTACTTTAAAAGCATATTGTAACATTTCCTCTGTATAAATGTAATGGGCAAAGATAAATTGCCACATTTAGTGCTATGATAATGACATTCCTTCGCAACATGCTCTCATCACATTGTTCCCCTATGTTAACTCTGATTGTTTTAAGAACATAACAACTGTGCCTCCTCATCTACGCTTTTAACCCGCCATTCTAGCGGAAGTTTTAAGCTTGAACTCAACCTTGCCCTTTATTATGCAAACTGCAAACTTAATTTGACCACTGAAATAATCAAGTACAGATCAGCGAGAGATGGGACGGTGTTATGACCATTCAAGTGCTTTTTCTCTTAACAGCAAGAACTAAACAAGGACTCCGCAGAGTCCTTTTAAAGGAATGAGAGTGTGGTTTTTAATTGCATTTGGTCCAATTTAATTAAGAAATGCCAGAGAATCCCCTATGGTAATTACTGATTAAAAAGCAGGTGAGGCTGACAGGCATGGCCATCAAAAGCTACCAAGCTTGCAATCCAATCACTGCTTGTCATCCAAGGACACTTAAGATTCACTGGGGTGCAATATTAATTTGAGCCCTCATCTTTAGTTATGTGTTCAGCCTTAAGGCAATCCCTTTGGGAATTGAGTTTGTGTACCCCCCTTCCTCTCTTAATTCAACGTAGCTGTCTTCTTGCAGGCATTTTTCCATCACCAGATCCTAAAGAACACAAGAAAATGCCCTTAAGAATCAGTGCTGTTCCTAAGTGTTTGCATACGCCTTGAAAAATACAATTTTCAGAAGTGTTGCTTGTAATCTCTGTTGTGCCCGAGTGAACATGACTTTACTTTGCTCCAGTGCCCTTTAACTTTGTCATTTCAGTGGCCTGTAGAGATGTTGGTTCTGCAGCGATAGGAAGCATCTGGCATACAGGTAAAAACTGAAGTTGTTTCCTCTCAAAGTTATGAACTGATGTTTCCTCATAAATGAAACAGCTGTACAATGTGGCTTACATCCCTGCTTTTTACCCCCATTAAACAGGATGGAGAAGAATGTGAAGTCGTTCAGCTGAAATTGCTTGTTTACTGCCACTCTTACTCATCACACTTCAGTCCTTCCTCTTGATTCATGAAAGGGTTTTGGTTGTTTACTGACAAGTCTGGTCTTTGACTGTTCACCTTGGTACTGTAAAAAAAATCAAGCTCATTCTTGACCAACATCTCCATCTAGAGGAGGAGAACATTATAGCATCTATATTCATTGGAACAGCCTCTGGTAGCTAGTCTTACACTGTACCTGTCCTATATACTTGCCAAGTTTTAAAATGTGTGTACTTTACAAAATGTGTTCTCCTTGCTGTTATGACTAATAAATACATTTTCATCACACTGTGTGAGTTATTTGTACTTGTACAAACCCTGTAGAACACTTTATGTATACCAGTCTAAATTTAAAAAAAAAAAAACTAAATCTGCATCTGGCAAAGCTGTTGACAGAAGTAGAAACTTCATGTTTAAATCAGAAAGGTATTTGCAATAAAGGTCATTGGTGTAGGAGGGCGGAAAGAAAGTAGTGCAAAACAAAATCCCACAAATGTCTCAGGCTAACAAGAGTAGATGACACCCTGGATAACATGGTCTGAATCAACCACAGGACTGCCGTCAAAGCTTATTCCACCCAGCTCTGTATTAGCTGCAATCTGGCAGTTTGTTGTGGAAGAGACCTTAGGAGAGAAAACTATCTTACTGACGGACTGCACTGGCCATGAAGGCGCGCTAGTGTTTACATTCTCACTTCACTGCGCTGAGTCATTCTCCAAAACCTGCAAATTACGTCACAGTACAACAAGCTGCACTGTTTGATGCCGCTGTCTCTTAAATTTGGCTGGGGGGGGGGGGGGGTTAGGGTTAGGAATGATTGCATTTGGAAATCATGTTTTCTTGTCCAAGATGGCACCAAACAGCCGGTTCAGTGGCTGTACTGTATTGGCTGCCCGTGTTGTTTACCTCTGAGCAGGGCAGCACAGGTCATTTGGGGGAGCTTGCGCTCACATTAGTACCCCGCCCCCTACTTTCTGTCCCTCATTCCTGAGACGAGATCAAGGAGGAACTGACCTACATGGTACAGCCGAGTGCTGTAGTAGTTTTTTTGCTACGTTTTAGAGACAGTTTTGTATTTCATAGTTTATGCCTTTGCTGCAGTGGGAAACTTTTTCTTTTTTCTTTAAAAATATCTTTAGCGGCTCACTGGGCGGAGACAAAAATCACACAAAACACATTAGAGTTCATAGGAGGCTGATAAACGGTAAGTTCATTTTCCAGATTTTATCCAGGAATGGATGCATTTCATTAAATATATTTGCCATATCATTGCGGCTGGAAATGTCAGTTTAAACAGCTAAAAATTGGCGGGTTAAGACTCCTAAAGCCCATTTGTGGCCACAGTTTATTTGTCTCGGAGGTTTTTTCTTTTCTTGTTGATTAGCCGGGTTTCCCGAACAACCCCCCCCAACTTCCAACTAAATGCCTGTGTGAACACGTGGCCATTTAATGACACAACTACTTTTTAGCTGCTCTCACACTTCAATACACTGTGTGTGTGTGTGTGTGTGTGTGTGTGTGTGTGTGTGTGTGTGTGTGTGTGTGGGTGTGTGTGTGTGTGTGTGTG
>JBBPCS010000855.1:12186213-12196800 GCA_037974645.1 Hollardia meadi
AGAAAGAAAGAAAGAAAGAAAGAAAGAAAGAAAGAAAGAAAGAAAGAAAGAAAGAAAGAAAGAAAGAAAAAGAAATGTTATCTCTACTTAATCTTAAATGTGCTTTACAAAGGATACGTATAAGCTCAAAACTCTACAGGTTGAGTTACCTCTGACTGGGGCTGTTACTGCCATGCCAAACAGAAGAAACAGACAACTGAACAAGCTGAAACAAATAAAACATTTTATGGCATTCTCATTTGCAGCTGGCAAAAATAATAATAATAATAATGTCGATGAGATATTTGAAAAGATAAATAGTCACGATATAAAAACTTACAGCTTCATTGTTGATTTTGGTCCCAAGACGTTTTCCACTGTTTGTCAGTGTCAGAGTGCTTCAGGCTTATATAGCTACTGCTGCCTTATCCTGATTTTTCCCCTTTAACAGGCCTTGCCTTTCTTAATGATAGATTCTGACCAAATGTATCAGATTGAGTTGCAGTTAAAGACTAGGCCTATTTTCTGTGAGCTTAACAGTGCATGACTTGCAGGCAGAGGAGCAACAATTAGGCTACAGGATGAGTTTACAAGGGCCTATTCATTATATCAATTCAGGATGAAAACAGGTGTTCTCAACATTCAATTTCACATAAAGGATTACTCTTTCTCTCTATTTTGTATTGATTACAAGTGGTTGGTTACTTCAGGAAATTGCCCCCTGGCTTTTCTATCTTTAAGATGCCACAGTCACTAATTCACCATTGTCAATTTACGCAGCGAGTCCTATATTTTGCCTAAACAAAGACCTTTTTAAAACAGGCCTCACTAGTAGGGCCTGTTTAAAAAAAAAGTCTTATATAACACGCCCTACTGGGCCTGTAGAAATGTAGAAATATCCTGAAATGAAGAGCACAATCAGATGCAATGCAGTAATGAAGTGACAAAAAAGTAATGAGTTATAAGACTATTTCAATTGCAATATTGTGTGTGCCTGCTGTACTCATATAAAAATTAATTATGTAGGCCCACTAAAATCTATTCTTGACAATCTAATAGAGGGCTGTGGTGGTCAGACGTGTATTTTGCTTGTGGCCAGTAATTCTGGGGTAGGTTTATACCCACTCTCACTAACAAATGTGTTCATATAACTGACAAAACATGACAGTTGTGACTAAATACGCATACAGACACATGCGGATAAAAGTTTCTGCTTCTGTCAGACCTGTTGGTGGCAGAGGAAGCTACAATTTCCCCCCTCAATGAAAAAGAAAAAGGAGAGCGCCCTCTGCGGGAAAGGCTATTCGCACTAAGCTCTCGATCCCAAGCATCGCCATATTGACGTCCCAGCAACGCTGAGAGGTAATCGTGTTATTTAACCACAAATCGTCTTTGGTTCGGAACTACTATTGGGTGTTTCATATGTGACGAGAAACAGAGAACAAGTAACACAACCGCGGTATCATTCTACTGTTCGATTACAGTGTTTGTAGGATGTTTTTTCAAGGCGTTGTCAGTCAGTATGCCTCGACAGCCAGCAGGCTATTCACTCCCCTAGCCTGCTAGCTTAGCACTTTCTAGCTTTAGGAAATATCTTTTTCGACGCTTTTTGTTCAGCTCTAACGTAACACTAATAATGACTACTAGAATGCATTTTTTACTTTTGACGAGGACTGTTTAATTCTTGCCGTTATAGTCTCATAATGTGGCCACGAGCTAGTTGTGACTTTCCAACCGGCTTTTCCCTCTGATGTTGACGAGCTAATGCTAACTAGCTAGCAGCCCAGCCAGCTTCCCGGTTAGCCGTTAGCTCCACTGCACTTGTGCAGGCCTTGGGCCACAGGGTTTGTGCGTACACTCACCTTTTCATTAAAGTGCTAAGCGGGCAAACTGACTACTGACTGTTTGTCGATTTGATAACGTTACTTCTCATAAATCCATTAATTTAATGTAGCTCTGTTACCTAGCTCTATTGGCTAACGTACGTTATTTCATAGTTTGCTCGTGTTCGCTTAATTGACAACATTGATTTTTAATCAATCTACTTTCTGCCTTTTTTTTCAATAGGAGATACTGCCTTGTTGTAGCCCCCAGTGATGACTGTATTGAACCCTGTACCTCCTGATTAGACTGGTTGGATGCCCCCATTTAGCATTCAGGTTTCTATATTTCACACGCCACCATATTTATAGATGCATTAGACACCAGTAAGTTCATTTAGTTTGAGTTGCATGTTTTTTTTTAGTCATGCCTATGTTATTTAAGTAACATATGGAGCTATTTTTGTTTGCAAGTTACCAGTTTTTGCTGCCTTCGTGTAGCACGTGAGAAACATTTGTAATTTAATTTGAAATTATATTATTCAGATCAAAGTAAGCTGTGATTTATATTTCGCAGTTCTGCATAAAATGTTGAACTAATATGCATGGAATGGGGCTAACTGTCTGTTTTATATATGTATGCCCATATAGCTTTCTTACCACAAAGGCATCTCAACTGCTCCTGTTCCGATTCATCGATCACCATCATCCTGGAGGGAACCTCCCAGGTATTGTGTTGTCTTTTAATTAGATTACCTTATATTGCCCATTTTATTATTTATTTATATTTATTATTTTGAAGTGATTGTTTTATCAGATGTGTTCATTTTTGCTGTGAAGTGAAGTAACTAAAATTTTGATGTTTTGTGTTAGGAGATTTAGAGAAGATTCTGTGTAGAATATGTCTGGCCCTGTTCCAAGCCGCTCTCGAGTTTACCCTGATGTAAACACACAGAGACCTCGGGAATATTGGGACTATGAGTCCCATGTTGTTGAATGGGGGTAAGTTGGTGCATTACGTGTATTTCTTGTTTTGCTTTGTTGGATAAGCCATCTCAGCATTGTTCAATTTGTCTTTTCCGGGTTTTTTTTAGGAACCAGGATGACTATCAGCTAGTCAGAAAACTAGGGAGAGGCAAATATAGTGAAGTGTTTGAAGCCATAAACATCACAAACAATGAAAAAGTGGTTGTCAAAATACTGAAGGTATGGGGATAATCACTTGATTATTCTGATATTTTATGCTTTTTGCAAATATTTTTCAGTGTAAAATTGTCAGTTTTGTCACTTCAGTGGAGAATTTCATGTACCTCACAAGACTATCTGTGTTCACAGCCGGTCAAGAAAAAGAAAATCAAGAGAGAAATAAAGATCCTGGAAAATCTAAGGGGTGGCCCAAATATCATCTCACTGTTAGATATCGTCAAGGATCCTGTGGTAATTTTGATTTCCTTTTTTGATCGTAACAATTCAGTACTTGTGTATGTGCAAGGTTTCCTGCATAAACACACATGTTCATTTGCTCTTTTTTTTTTTTTAGTCCCGAACCCCTGCTCTGGTCTTTGAACATGTGAACAACACAGACTTCAAGGTAAAGAGACTGCTAATTTGGCATATGCTAATACAATTTTTTTTGTTTCAAATGGCTCACACATTTTTATTTTTTTACAGCAATTGTATCAAACCTTATCTGACTTTGACATACGGTTCTACATGTATGAAATCTTAAAGGTACGAAACGGCTTTTGTTATACCCAATATTTTACACTCTTATGGTCTGAATTTGGTTGTTTAATCTTTTTTTTCCCCTTTTTACCTGGTAGGCTCTGGATTATTGCCACAGTATGGGGATTATGCATAGAGATGTCAAGCCACACAACGTAATGATTGATCATGAACACAGAAAGGTATTGTCTCACATGCTGACCATTTTTCCTCATGTGACACCAGCTAATTATGTGTTTTAAAATTACACTCATATCAACTTTTTCAACTTCCAGCTCCGTCTAATCGACTGGGGTTTGGCAGAATTCTACCACCCAAACCAGGAATACAACGTGAGAGTGGCATCCAGGTACTTCAAAGGACCTGAATTGCTGGTAGACTACCAGGTAAGGCTCCTATACTCCTCCTCATGTGTACTCATGTAAGTTTTACACAAGTTGTTTGAAATAACCCTTTGGATTTATGTTATTAAAGTTGGAATTGATTTGTATTGTTTAAATGCTGTCAAGAAGCCAGTTCAAGCCTTTTCATCTCTCTTTGATTTATAGATGTATGACTACAGCTTGGACATGTGGAGTTTGGGTTGCATGCTCGCCAGCATGATCTTTAGAAAGGAACCTTTCTTTCATGGTCATGACAACTACGATCAGGTAAAAAGAATCAGAACTGTATTGTGTATGTAATCTCAAGCCTCTGGATTAAACAGAGCAGTGTCTGGGGTTGTACTTTTGTTCAACATTGCAAAATGGGGTTGGTCTGATGTAAAGATTTTCAACCCAGTTTAATATTAAACCAATGACTGGATAGGTTATACGTGTTGAGTTATTATTAACAGCACAATGCAATAACGGGGCAAATGGGAGAGGATCAAAACAAGACAAGGCTTTGTACTAAAGTATTGTAGTGTGTAACATAGACAACATAACCTGCAGCATCACATTACTCGTGAGAGTTCTTCTCTCTTGTGGATGTCGGTAGGAGTAGTATCAAAACAGGGAGGCATGCACCACCCTGTTACACTGAGCTAATCGACCATTTCGAGGTTCCTGCTAACTAACCGCATGCTGCTAGTTCCCTCCGCCTACACCTGACAAATGCCAGTGGTTTGCATAAAATCAAAGCAGTTAAAGCTCGTACACTGAACTGAACCAGCAAAACAGGAATCCTATCCAACCCTAATACATAGTATTGTAAGTTTTACACAGTCAAACAACATACTTCTCATACTGATTACTTGGTGACATAGCCGCTCTGTGGAACACATGGGATGTTATGTTTTTCTCAAAGTTATCTCAGCAGTTATAGAGCTAAGGGTAAAAGACAAATGTAGGACTGTACCAGTGGACGTGGGTCATGGCATATTTTACTCCTGTGGATGGTGTCATTTGTCTTGTGGGCTTTACCTACCTAAACCCAGCATCTACAGTTTATTCAATGGTTCATTTGGGCTTGTGTTTATTTCAGCCTATTTAAAGCTACGGTTGAAATGTTTTTTCCAATTCTATTGGTGCACAATAGCGAGTGTTATTTAAACTTTTTTTTTTTTCTTTTTTCTAAGTAATCATCTTGTACAACTTCCTCAATGTGCTCAGAGATTGAACTCTCGGTATATTGTTAAATTTAATTTAAGTTTTGCACTTAACTTAAAACTGAGTTGTGTCTGTTAAATGAAAGAAAGTTAGCTGTCGCTAAAATGAAAAAAATTGTCTTAATAATGTTAATGTTGAAGATGAGTATAGGCAATGAAATGTCCACTGATTCAGTTCAGTTTGATAATTAAGAATAATCTTTTCAGTCTGTACAGGTTGGGGATGTTCCTAACAACTAATTTCTCTGACATATACTTAGGACCTACCAATTACATTTGGGAATGGTCAACAAGTGAGAAAACACTCACACAGCCAAAATTGAGCACAGTTTAATCTTTAAGGTTTAACATTGTCCAAAAAATACTGCCTATGAGAGCCAAATGAAACTATTCAATCACATTCTTCAATAACATCTTAGACACAGTAGTTAAACAGCTTTGTTAACATTAGTAATGGGTGCTTGTTTTTTTTATAAAGCAACATTTGACTAGGAAGACATGACATTTTCAGTACAAATAATGTCAATATGTAATTTAAATGTGTACTGTAGTGGCTAAGCCTAAATTTAAAGCCCCTGCGAGTCTGCTGAGTTTGCGCAGCGGTCAAAAAACATTTTGTGCTCCTCCGTCCAGCAGGATCTGTCCCCTCAGTGAATGTTCCTACCAATATTGTAAGTGACCTAAAGCACAAAGGGGGACACCTACTGGGACAATATGGTGTCATGCATACAATTATCTCAGGAAATGGCTCGTATTTGTACATTAATAGATTAATTATAAGTTTAACCATTATTTCTGGTCCTGACTAGTTAGGGTAGCAACATTGAATCTCAGGCTAATCGCACACATCACTTGTACAGATATTTAATTAAACATGCACATTGTTAATTTAACAGGATATTTATTCCTATATCGTTAGTCTCCCACATTATCTTTTTCACTGTCTTTCATTTCCCTCCATACAAACCGACTGTCTTTAACACTGTTAGCTTCAGTAAAATCCATACCCCTCAATACCCTTCATATGATTTAACAAATTCCTAACTTTATTGTTTAAACTTTTTATATTTCTTCTACCTTGCAGCTTGTGCGAATTGCAAAAGTACTGGGCACAGAGGACCTGTACGACTACATTGACAAGTACAACATTGAATTGGATCCACGGTTCAATGACATTCTCGGAAGGTAAAATTTTGCAGTGGTTTGAATTTTTTTCGGCCGATAAATGCCTCACATTAACACTTGATCCCTGTCATGTTCTCTAGACACTCCCGCAAAAGGTGGGAAAGGTTTGTGCACAGTGAGAATCAGCACCTGGTCAGCACAGAGGCTCTAGACTTCCTGGACAAACTCCTGCGCTATGACCATCAAGCCCGCCTCACAGCCAGAGAGGCCATGGATCATCCCTACTTCTGTAAGTCTGTTGTTTGTTTTTTTAAATCACCCTGTCTGTATTCTTCTTACTTAATGCTTGATTTAAATTGTGTTGATTGTGTTGTTGTATTTTGGTTTATTGTTCAAATCTTCAAATTCTCAGATCCCATCGTTAAAGATCAGGGAAGAGGGGCCACTCCTGGAGGAATGGCTACCAGCTCCACACCAGTCAGCTCCTCAAGTATGATGGCTGGTAAGTAATCCCACACAGACTAAACAGCCCTGACTAAAGGTAATTTTTTTAGATGCTCTTCTCATAATCTGACTATTTAAGAAAGTTATTTACAGCCTAAGAAAAAGTCTGATTGTGAAAGGCTGCATAGAAAATTACATCTATAATTTCACTATTTGGGGGGGGGGCTTTATATTAGAAATAATACTTCAATTGCAGCCAAAGAAATTATACGTCTAACTATTTTAAGATTGTTGATGGACCTGTAAATATAATTAATGAGACCCCCTGTCTCTCATAGGCATCACCTCAATGTCCTCCTCGCAGCCACTGGCTAACATTGCTGGATCACCCGTCATCTCTGCTCCCAACACTCTGGCCACACAAGTCCCTGCAGCCACCGGGGCTCAACCCTGAAGCCACTTCCTCACCTGTGTTTGTGTGTTCATGGCCATGTCCTGCCTAGCTCTCACTGCGGCCCAGGGCCACGGTTCTCCTTTTTATGTTGAAGATGACAAAGAAGAAGATTTAAAATTGCTTTTCACATCAAGTTATATTTTGACACCTGGACTTGACAGAAATGTATTGTTGCACCTGTCAGGATTATTAGAATTAATTTGGGTGTGTTGACAATGCCATTGTTTAGAAATTCTAATAAGATGTAGACATGAAGAGAATGGATAATAAAATTTATTTTGTATGTTCCAAATATTCAGTCTTGCTTGAAACTGTTTGATGGGGATCCTGCTGTATTACACTGTGAACCTTTACACGACTTCACAAAACAGAGTCAGGAATCTAGTGTGCCCCACCGAACAGTGCTCGCTGGTCGCACACAATGTAATGTGCAGGAGTTGTTGGTGTTTTGACGTTGTTAGATGCTATAATTCTTTAATTGGACTTTAGTAGATATTCTACAGTTACTGTCAGGTTGCATGCACCCAACGCTGAGTATCACAGGGTCAATAGTTTGCCAATCTCATGTTACTTTCACTTCTATATGTGTATGTATGTGTTCATGTTTGTTTTTTATGAAGTCTCTTACACATGATTTTGAATACATAGACAATTTTGTAACTTTATGTTTTATGTTGGGAGGAGTCATCACCTACAAAAACAACTTCAAAAATAAACAATTTAAACAGGGTTTTGCAGGCACTACATGTTATTGAGTATGCCGTCTGTTGACTAGTTGCGTTGGCAGTACGTAGGTGTATCCTCAACACAATCTTCCTTTAAATAAGAATGAACTTTTGGCAGCAAATATAACAAGGTGGAGTCCTCAGTTTTGTTTTGAGCTGTTTTTTTTAAATATATTATTTTGGTTAGCTTGTAACAGAGTGCAGTGCATACCAGTATATCTTATGTCATTCTCTACATAGTCTTGAATGTGCACTACTTTCTAGAAAGTGATTAAAGATGAATGTGTGAATAAGTGAACCACATTCAGAGCACATCTGGGAGTGCTGGCCTAAATGGGGGGGGAGTACATGTATACTCTAGACCATATTAGACTACAACTACTGGGGTAATTACAGTAAAGTGGAGGATAATCTGCATAACTTGCATGCATTTTTTCTGATGTGAAAAAAATAAGGGCTGCTACAAACCAGGCAAATCTAAACTGGTTGATCCCAGAGGTTTAACAAAGAATTGCACACAAATGACTCCTGCCATTACATATGCAAACGGATCTACGGTTAAAAGGTCGGTTAAGGTACAAGTCTGCAGTTAAAAAATTACATTCACAGCATCTGCTGGTCACTCTTCACACAGTGCTGCTTGTATTACTATCCCACAATGACTAAACCTGTATTGAACACAACAATCCTAAAAAAAGAAAGAAAGATATCACTTCGAAGTCGCTATCCAGAGCAGACTAATGGAAACTAAGCTGTTTTTAGATGGAATTTGGCTTCGGATGCAGTGGCTGCAGCCATTCGGTATCATGCTGCATTCATGTGCTCATAAGGGAAATCATACTACTAAACACTTGTCGGATTCAAGTCGTGTTGTAACAAGTCCTGTATCTGATCTTTCGAATCAAGAGATGCCGATGCAGAGATACACTGTCGTATAGCTATATTCAAAAATGACATGTAGCAATCATTGACTGCATGGTAGCAATGCACAGAATGTAAGATGGCAGCGATAATCAATGACGGTCAAAATAAACTCAAGTACAGCTACACATTTCCGACAGTTCTTAAAGGCAGCATTAGTCGCGCCTCCTCGGCTGCGGTAGTCGAGCAGTTAGCAGTTTGTAAAATTAGCATGTCGTGATTCCAAAATGGGAAAGGTCGTCTTCATCTCTATTGTAATAGCTGCCTTAGCCGCGCTGCTCGGAGAGAGGGTGGTCAACTTCAGGTAAAATATAAAGCAACTCCATAAATGTCGAAACGATACGGATATGTTTCGTCGGATAAAACAACGTTTTGTTATGGTCACCTGTGCCCTGATTAAAGTTCTGTGTTACAAAAACAACGCAGGAAAAGGATCCTCGCGTCAAACGAGTTGGTCCAGAATCATCTCCCCAACTGTGTCGCATTTAAAAATCTGGGTAAGTGGGAGGGGGGAGCGGGGGTATACATGAGATGAACATTAAAATTGACAATGTGATTGTCGTACTTTCAGATTATGGTTCAGAGGATATAACGATCCTTGGAAACGGGCGTGCTTTTATCAGCGCTGTAAGTATTTGAGTTGAAGAGCAGTCAAATGTAGGCCTAAACAAACGTGTAATAAAACTGATAGAAAACAACTCAGGAAAGTTTGTTCACCATTAGAAGGGAAGCCAGAAGTTCAATATTTCCGTCAGAGCCTTGAATCTGTACTAAACTCAAAGGGGTCATTCCATGCCAACACACCCAGGACCCCATGGATTCATATAAACACTTCAATTAAATTAATGGGATCTTGTAAAATCCTATCGTTCTACTCCAACTACTTCATTATTTCATTATTTTTGTGATGCTATGTATGCTAAGACTCACTATTTGCTCATTTTTCACTGGATTGTGTTGAAATATGTACTGAACACCCAAGAAAAACCTAGGGATGATTTGCAACATGTATTAATGTAAGTAGTTGTTGCAGTTAATGTAATGTAAGTTCATGTATGCAGTTGTTTAACAATTAACACAAGTAAGTGATTTCTTTTTACCTGAAAGAAGAATCTGATTTTCAAAAATACTCAAACTAAAATACTCAAATCTCCACCACTTTCTTACAACCACATTTTGACTCTGTGTAGATCTCATAGAACTATATTAATATAGTTCTATCAGATCTAGAATTTATCTGATCCTGATCCTGAGTTCCACAGGTCTTTCTTTTGCGTATACAGTATATATGCTGAATTAAAAGATTTCAGACTTTAGTGCACACAAAAATTGTATTTCTCTTGGTTTTCAAGCACAAATTTGTTGAAATTTGTGTTTGTGAGCACTTAACCTTTGCCAAGATAATCAAATGGTTGGCACACAATCTACTGTTCTGAGGCCAGTTGGATGTACTGCCCAATTCTCTGAAATGAATTATTTGGCAAACGAGAAGTGCTCTATAGCACAGATGTTAATAAATTTGTGCTGGACATCTGAGAAAAATAAATCTTTTGTGTGCATAAAAACTTCGAGATGTGATCGAGCTATATAGATAGATAGATCTATATAAATACTATACAGAATCTAAATGTGGTTGAAAGAAAGTGAACACTGTGGAGATTAATTTTTGAGAACTAAAGATTCTTCGTACAGGTAAAAAAAAACTAACTTGTATTTTTTTATTTTTATTAAAGACAATGTCGGACTCCGTAGTTTTCTCTGGCCCCCTTCCAAATCGGACCAGTGATGATATGTTTAGCCGCATGT
>JBBPCS010000855.1:12196900-12212319 GCA_037974645.1 Hollardia meadi
ATGTTAAGTGTCATGAGATAACTTTGTTGTGAATTGGCGCTATACAAATAAAATTTGATTTGATTTGATTTGATTTATTAATGTGATTACTGTTAATACATATTGAAAATTGTCCCTATAGGGTCTCTTGGATTTTTAGTACAAATTTCAACCCAATCCAGTAAAAAATGAGCAAATCTTGAGGCTTAGAATACACATACAAAGAGTCACAAAAATGATGAAATTTAGTTATGAGAGCCAAACTTCAAAAATCATCAAAAAGAAATCATGTACATTTTTCCAAGAAAATCCATGACATGAACTGGGAGGTCCTAGGTAAGTTTTTTTATGGAATGATTGCAACTCTGTTATTGATATCCTTAACATAGCCTAAAATTCATGTGTGTTTAACCCTTCTGATGATCTCCAAAGATCAAAAAATCCTTTCTGACCCCCCTTAAAACTGCAAATTACCTAGCTAAATTACTTTAGCTGAGAAAAAAGAAAGAAACCTCTTATAATTCTTACCACCAAATGTGGAATAATGCCTGCTCATTTTTTTTAATCCACTGTCCTTAATTTTTATTTCTGCTGTGTTGTTATAATCTCAAGGGTCTGAGGTATCCTGGACTCCCAGCCTCAGATGTGACTGGAAAGATCTTCTCCCTTGATATGCAAGATGCTCGGATGAAACCGGTGGAGCTGCGCATGCCAAGAAATTTTGATCTTGAATCATTTAACCCTCATGGCATCAGTGTATACACCGATCCAAGTGGTAAAAGCACTTACCACGTCACACAAAAATCTCTTCAAGATAGCACCTAAAGAGCAAAACCCTTGTCCAGTGACTTTCTAATGCTTTTACAAACTGACACAGATTTAACCACATTTATATTGATATATACATTATATACAGACATACCCAGTACATTAAAAGCACACATTTTAAGACATTATACTCATTTTTCAGGTTGATACCAGTGTCTGCTAGAATAGCTTTACATGCATTAGTGTTCAAAAATCAAATTTTTCTGTAATGTCCATTGCTGCAGTACCTATATTCACCCTCTGTCTAAAAAAGCGTTGTTTAAGCCCAGTCCTCCCACAGGCATCCAGCCTCAACCATTTCTTATTCACACGTAGCTTTGTCGTTATCTTCAGGATATGTCTATCAAGTAAATTTACATACAGCAGCAACACACATACACATACTAGCGAGGGTTCAAAACGGGCTTCGTACAACAACAAAGCTAACACTAGCTGAGCTAGGGCTGCAGTATAAACACACAAAAAGCAACATTGAAAGACTTATACAGGCATCCAACCGACAACTCTCATTACGTTGTTGGCTTAGAGGCTTAAGGTTCTCGCAGTTTGTCTTTGACTGTCCCTCAATATTACAACATTAGTCCATCATTGCCACAGACTGTTGTGTGAGTAGCCACATTAGCTAATGCAACATGCTACTGCCAAGTTCAACAGGCTCGCCTACAAAATAAACAATAAAACAATACAACACGTGACAAAACTTACAGCTTCCAAGGTTGAAGTCAGTTTATGGACTGCCGGTATCGAGCCATCCTCGACCTCGTACCATTTCCGGCCCTTGACAAAGCAGTCCAGCAGAGTAACGTTACAATGCACACACAGTTTTCCAGTCATTCTGGGGACATTACCGTCACATTTCCATCAAACATAACGGGTCTTGAGACCCTCAGATGGTGGGAGTAGATGGCGACTTTTGTGTTGGTCCATGCAACCAAGAAGAGAAACTGCCTGCTTTACTTATGCTTTTGCTTCATAACAACGGCAGACAGTGAGGTAGCCGGGAGTCTCACCTAGGTGGAGGACGTTCCCCCCAGCTGGAGGTGGTGCTGCTTTACATAGTGACGTAGATAAGTAATGGAAGCAAAGGCTGGACTACTGATGAGGTGTTGCAGGCAATTCAGGAGCAACGTTTTCTGTCAGACAGAATAAATCCCTTTGGACTTTGTAAGTTTTACATGCACAAAAATGCTATATAATAGAATACAATAGAACCTTCTCAGTAAATTTAGGAAATTTCACGTCCTCTCCAGCCAGCCTATCCTGTGGGGTTCCACAAGGATCCATCCTGGGCCCCATCCTGTTCTCTTTATACATGTTACCATTGGGCAAAATAATTCAGACGCACAATATCTCCTATCACTGTTACGCTGATGACACTCAGCTTTACCTCCCCCTGAAAACAGACAACCACCAAAATCTAAATCGCCTCACTGACTGCCTTGAAGACATAAAATCCTGGATGGCTTGACTACTGCAACTCACTTTACACTGGCATCAGCCAGTCCTGTCCCGCTTGCAGCTCGTCCAAAATGCATGAAGAGGGACCACATCACCCCTGTCCTAGCCTCTCTCCATTGGCTTCCAGTCCGTTATAGGATCAATTTTAAAGTTCTTTTATTTGTCTATAAAGCCCGAAATGGACTGGCACCACCTTACATGTCAGATCTCATTAGCCCCTACACCACCTTAGGCCCCTCAGATCCTCCGACATGGGCCTCCTGACCGCTCCTCGGTCCAAACTTAAACTCAGAGGTGACCCTCGACTCTGGAACAGTCTGCCTCTTTGGGTCAGATCCGCCACCTCTGTAGACTCCTTTAAATCTCGCCTCAAAACGTACTTTTACACTCTTGCCTTCACAACACCGTAAATGTTACTGGTATGCTGTGTTGTACTTTTGCACCCTGTCTGTTTATTTATTTATTTATTTTTGTGTTTGATGTTCTTTCCTTCTGTTTTGATCTTATTTTCAAGATCATGTCAATTGTACAGCACTTTGGTCAGCTGTAGCTGTTTTAAATGTGCTTTATAAATAAAATAAACTTAAACTTAAATTATATAACACACTCAAGGAAGGGGAAAAACCCAAAAAGTATAATATGGCCTCTCTCTTACAATGGAATTATAATTTGATTTTCAGTTCAGCTGACTGTTTCCCTACCAAAGACAGTTTAAAGTTTTCATTTTGTTAATTTATGCTTGTGTGTGCCTGTAGAGAATGTGGACCAACCTGTTGGGATCACCTGCTGTGATTATCATAGTGGGTACCCTGTGGGCTCAAAGGGTGTAGCTAAGATTGTGACACTGTCTTGGGCTTGTTGTATATTTCATATGAAAATAGATCTAATAATATAAACAAACAGTACATTTCCATATGTCAGTGCTATAAAAAAAAGGATTCGGTTGAGAAGAACACTCTTAAATGTGTGTGTAAATACTGCAGAATATCGCAGTTCAGACCTCCGACAGGTGTTTCTTCATTTTAGTGTATGTTTGTAGCTTTAATTATTTTTTATTTTTTATTTTTAGTCATATGTCTGTCATTTACTCATACATACTGCATGTACACACACTATATAGTTTTGTCGCCATTATTTATTTATTTTTACAATTTTTTCCTTGTTCCAGATGACACAATATACCTGTTTGTTGTCAATCATCCTCAACACAAAAGCCAAGTAGAGCTGTTCCAATTTGTGGAGGACAACCTCTCCCTGGTGCATTTGAAAACCATCAAACATGAACTTCTCCACAGGTACAGTGTGGTGACAGATTTAAACTGTACTTGAGATTTACTGAATAGGAATATGTAGTCCATCTGCAACAACTATCCCCATGTTATGGCATATTTATATGAAAACTATAATGCATATTGTGATAATGCAATGTATATAATCAAATAATTTTTCAACTCTGATTTATCTTTGCAGTGTAAACGATATTGTCGCAGTGGGAGTTGACACCTTCTATGCAACCAATGATCACTATTTTACCCATAAAATCCTTAAAGGCTTTGTGGAGCTTTTTCTGGCTCAGCCTTGGTCTAATGTTGTGTACTACAGTCCCGACGAAGTAAAAGTGGTCTCTGAGGGATATTACTCTGCAAATGGCATCAATATCTCACCAGACAAAGGGTAGGAATGATGTGCAGAGCTACGTATATGGTCATTTCTGCTTCAAATGCCTGAGTGTTTTCATTTTGATATTCTTTTCTCATTTATAGACATGTATACGTGGTGGATTTGTTTGACCACAATGTGCATGTGCTGGACCGGAAAGAAGACAATGCATTGGTCTCTGTGAAGGTAAATAATACAAATCTCAACAATATGAACATGCACTGTTTTCTTACAGCACATATTATACTGTACAATACTAGTATGTAAAGTGTCAAAATGATGTATAAATTGCTAAATCTGATTATTTTAGGGCCAGTGATGGTGAAATCGATTACTATGATATTGATGACAGTATGACTAATGTATGGAAAATAAAATATTAAATAAATTGAATTGTTAATTCCAGTTAACTTTGTTCCAGTATACTGAAAAAAAAAAAATCTTCAAGAAAGCAAAAAAAATTCAATTACTATAATGTTTTAATGGCAGATTTATGAGTATAATTTGTTAAGACATAAGAATTGTATGAAACATGCTTATATCATTGTGATAAAAGTCAACAAATGCTAATGTTGAATTAATATCCAGCTCTAGTTGACATCACAATTGTGATGCAAAGAAAGTGTCTTTAAAGGAAACGGCATTAATGGTAATTGAGACAGTTTTTACACTAATGTGCAAGGATGGAGGAAATTTGATTATTTCAGATGCAGCTGGTAAAGGCTATTGCTGTAAAACAGTTGCTTATTTACTGGAGGTAGTTGATGTGTAGTTGCATGGATTTTATCTCAAAACCTTAGCTGTGAAAGACTAATAAGAGCAGGCACAAATATTCTTCATGTAATGTGATTTAAAAGAATTAGCAAAACCATTATACGCTGAACAATAAGTTAAATAATTAAAATCAGGTGTAATATAATCAGGACACCATGATGAGTGTTTAATTATTACCTTCTGTATGACACCTCACCAGACTGTGGCTGTGGGTTCACTCTGCGACAACGTGGAAGTGGACCCTGAAACTGGTGACCTGTGGTTAGGCTGCCACCCTGATGGAATGAAACTTTTAATGTTTGACCCCAAGTACCCACCTGGATCAGAGGTTTGTCATTTCATGTTTTCCAGACAGTAAATTCTCTGGTGACATTACAAAAACAGACTAAATATAAAGTCTTTTTTTTTTTCTTTTTTCTTTTTGCTTTATCTTTTCCATTTTTTACAGCTATATTTAACCAAACAGCATTTGTACACTAATTTGTCTCATTATAATTCTTTTATGTTTTCTCAAGGTCATCCGTGTCCAGAACATTCATTCTGATCAGCCCGTGGTGACTCAGGTGTACGCTGACAACGGCGAAGTTATAATGGGCTCTTCTGTAGCAACCACCTATGGCGGAAAGTTGCTTATTGGCACTGTGTTCCATAAAGCCATGTGCTGTGATTTGAAGTAGGCACTGACTTCTTGACATTTGGTTTTGAGCAGAAGGGTTTTAATAAATTAATCAAAACTTCAATTAAAGAAAAGGAAATGATTGCAAAGCTTTCAGTCAAGACAGTCCAATGATGATTTGATTTGCAGCACATCTATAGTAGATCCAGAGGACCTCTCAGCTGGTGTAATGTAACTCCTGAAAACCCACTTGTTCACCACAGCTTATGGACTCTAGCCTCAGTCCTCTCCGGCAATCATTGCTATTATTATTTTCTGTTCTTGTTTTGTTTCATTTTATTATTGGTCTAATTGGGGTTTTTTTGTTTGTTTTGTAAAGCGGCCGTGGGTACCCTGAAAGGCGCTATATAAATCAAAGTCATTATTATTATTATTATTATTATGATGTTGAGGATGTTTATGCTTAGCAGTGAGAAAGTTACTGAACTTTGCAGATACTTGAACCACTATGAAAAGAGTACTTATAAAATAATCAGACATGTCAAAAGTTCAAATAATTGCTTTTGCTGTGTATCATGAAAAGATATTTTTCACTGGTCACCAGAAAATGCTAATTTTTTAAACTATATGCCGTCTATGTAACTAAGTGCTACAGTTTTGTTTTTTTTTGAAAAATCACATTTGTTTCATGTATTTGAATGTGAATAAAACAATTCAAACAAGTCACGCTTCAACCTTTGGTTTTACTTGTGATTCAGCAGATGTGCACAAACCATCGTGCATTGGTTCCACAGACAGATGACTGCACAAAATGGCTGTATATAAATCTGGATACTTGAAAAACAGTTTTTCAATAACTTGATATAACTGTCTTGCATAGCTCAAGTCATATCTTGTCAGGTCTGTTCAGTGTGCTCCCTATTATTTTTATTATTTATTAAAATTATAATTATATTTATATGTCAGTTGCTTTTTATGTTTCGTTGTTTTCTTCTTCAGGCTCAAATATTTTATTCTAAGGTGTCCAAACACACTGAGTGGTATTAAGCTCTCTAAATAAATGCTGACTTGAGTTTTTAAAATGAAACAAAAAGGAAGATTATTAGTCTCTGGGAGTTTTTCATTGGAATAACTGATGCCAACTTGGAATATCACATCTAATTTAAGGCAATCAATGCGTAGATATACCTGTAAGTGGTGCTTCCTGCTTACATACACGCTTAAGCTCCTCTTTGGTGCAGCTATGTAAATACCCTCTGAAAGTGTTACCTTTGACCTCTAAACATGGCTGCCATGAAGAAAGCACTGGCTGCTGCTGTTGCTGCCTTTGCAGTTTTTATTGGACACAGATTTCTGAAACTAAAGTAAGTATTTATTATTTTTTAGGAGTGAATTAGAGACTGTGTATGGTGGTGTAATAGACATTTAGTAGTACTGATTCTCAGTGTTGGCAGCTGCTTCTTCCAACAGTGTGAGTAAGAGATCAAGTAAGTAGGAAGGGAGCAGCCAACAAGTTTATCATAATCCAAGCTCTGCTAATAACACAGTTTGTTATGTATGTATGTTTTTTTTCTTTAAGTATTTTCCTGCAAAGGCTTTTGTCATATTTAATATTCTCTGCAGGGAAATGAGCCTTGCTTCCAGAGAGGTGCCTGTGAAACAACTCAACTGTCATTACTTAAAGAATATAGGTAGGTCTCAGTGTCTCAATTTGGGATTTACATTGTCAAAAGTGTTCTGTAATCTTAACATGTTTCTGGATTTGCATCAATTATATGTAAAATGTGATCATACATGACAAGTCTGAAGTCCAGTGTACTGGCAGTAGGTGAAAGGACTGCAGTGAGTCATAATATTAGGGTGGTAAAATAAGAACTGCCAAGTATAGTACGTTTTATTTTGTTTTGTACAGAATATGGGGCAGAGGATATCACGATACTAAGAGATGGACTGGCCTTTCTAAGCACAGTATGTTGCATCAGTGCAATTTCTTTAAATAAAATGATGGATCAACAGCTTTAATACCAGTGTCAATACCAGTTAGTTTACACAATGAAGGAAGAAGTGTTTGTGTGATAATCTCATTTTACATGCAGTGTAATCCACTCAGGGGTTGAAGTATCCTGGATTGCCTTCATTCTCTGATGAACCCGGGAAGATATACGTTTTGGATCTGCTGCACCCAAAGCCAACTCCAGTGGAGCTGCAAATCAGGGGAGACCTGGACCTCCGCTCCTTCAACCCTCATGGCATTAGTGTATACATTAATGATGCAGGTGACATACTAATCAGGCGCAACTAAGAACTCAGAACTAAGAATTCATCGGTCCTCATTAAATTAGACAAGTTTAATCGAGTAAACATGGTGTCTTATTGCAACAACTGATTTTAAAGAAGGTCTAGAAAATCTTATTTTTCATCTTCTTGATACACACATGTATAATTAAGAAGTCTCACCAACAATGTAAATACATTAAAATATATTTTTTAATTCACAAATCTGTAGTGAAAATATACATTATACTGGTCTAAATCCTAAAGGATATATTATTAAATTGATTGTAAATGTTGTTGTAGGTCTTCAACATTCATCAACAGTATTTAAAGAATTTAACTGGGACTTAAAGTCTCTGGTGCCTGCTTAAGGAAAGCAAAGGCAAAATGTTATAGTGCAGAATAATCAGGAATTGCTATGCTGCATGCTGCAGCAGAATTGAGAGCAAACCTCATGTGCTTACTAAATTACTGAGGTAACCCTTCCATAAAATAGAAAAAAATGAAATAAAAAAGAGGTCTGTATTCATATACAGTATGCAAATAAGAATTTGGGGTTTTGTTTATATTACTTACCAGACTGAGGAGAACCTTTGCACTTTTCATTTCATTCGTGCAAGTTTTTTGCTCAGAAGAAAATTAGAACTGTTTGGATGGATATTACTTTGCTGCCCCTAAATTTGACACGTTGGGAGTAAGAACGGGCTGCTGCCCCAAAGATAATATTTTTAGAAAATGAACAACTGGATATAATCTTTTAGTCACGTTTAATTAGCTCTTCTTGAGCAGTTTTTGACTCAAAACAAAGTTACAGATTCGTTTACAGGGGAGCACAGAGTGAAAAACATACAAAAACAACAAATTAAAAATAAGGCAAGAGCAAATTCAAGTAATACAAATGAACAATGAAAATATGAAAAACAAAGTTTTTAATGTCAGAATCCTCAAGATTTTCATGAAATCAAACATCTGCCACTCCCACAAGAGATTAAAATTCTTCATACATACAAGAGATTCACAGGAATGCAGTATGTAATCCGGTGTTACAAATATTCCAAAGGTGAAAGAAGAGAATAATGACAACACACTGTTTGTTTGTTTGTTTGTTTGTTTGTTTGCAGATGACTCTGTGTACCTGTTTGTTGTCAATCACCCTCAACACAAAAGCCAAGTAGAGATTTTTCATTTTGTTGGGGAGAACACGCTTGTGCACCTAAAGACTATTACCCACCCCTTACTCCACAGGTACGTACAGTACTGTATAACAAACCATTCGCAGCATCACACATGTCCGTATGCTTTTATCTAATTCATCGTGTCTTTCAGTGTGAATGACATTGTTGCAGTCGGAGTAGAGAGCTTCTATGCCACGAATGATCACGCCTTTCCCAATGACGCCCTTCACACTCTGACTGTCCTCCTGGGTCTCCCCTGGTGTGAAGTGGTGTACTACAGCCCAAAGGAAGTGAGGGTGGCGGCCGATGGCTTTGCATCTTCAAATGGCATCAACATTTCGCCTGACAAAAGGTCATCCCCAATTCATGTTTCTGAATGTTTTGGGTTTTTTTAAAAAATGTTATTCCACAGAAATATTTCCTATGTCATGGTAAAATAGTAAAACTGGGATTCTCTTTTCACAGGTATATTTATGTTGCAGATATCCTAGACCATGAGATAGATGTGTTTGAGAGACAAGAAGGGGAACAGTTAGTGTATCTCAAGGTAATGCAGTGTTATTTTCTACCCTCAGTAAAAAAAAAAAAAAAGGAATAGTTTGACATTTTGGGAAATACACTTACTGGAATACCGTGTAAATTGTTTTTGTACTGATTAAGCAAACAAGATATAATGTGTTTATTTGTGAGCTTTAGAGCCAGGCTAGCTGTTTCACACGTAAGCTATCCACCTGATGTTTGTGGCTTCATGTACACTATCACCTACATACAGTATAGGACAGCGATATCAATTTTCTCATCTTACTCTCTTACTCTTAAATAAGTGTATATTTCCCAGATTTGTTTTTTATATCAATCTTACTGTGCATTTTTCAACCTAATCCTATAAAAATAATATTTTGACTGTACATTATTTACTCTTATTTACTGTATGTAATGTCTCCAAACCAGTCTGTAGCTGTTGAGTCACTCTGTGATAACATCGAGGTGGACCACAGGACAGGGGACGTATGGCTGGGTTGTCATCCAAATGGCATGAAGTTGTCAAAGTATGACCCTGAGGATCCACCTGGTTCCGAGGTTAGTATTCTTTTCATGAAATAATACAGTATATTGGCATTATTATTTGAATTTTCCTGATAATTTTGTTCCTGTTTCCACCAGGTCATCAAGATCAAGAACATTCATTCAGAGCAGCCGCTGGTGAGCCAGGAGTACACTGATAACGGCAGTGTGATCATGGCCTCCAGTGTAGCAGCTCCCTATGAGGGAAAGTTGCTCATAGGCACTGTTTTCCAAAAAGCCCTGCTCTGTGATTTAAAATAATCTGTGTATTATGTGTTTACAATGACCACTAAAGACTAAAAACGTTGTGACAAAAGATTTGCATTGGATACGGGAGGAAAATAAAAATCTTGACTCACCATTTGCAAAAGAAGAGTAATATTTGATCTGTTCCATACACTGGCTCAGTATGTGCAGGTAAATATTGAAAAGTTCATTAAAGCGGTGTCTTTGTAAAGCGGGAAACCGAGTCATTTCGTATCATTTTCACAGAATTCTGTTGTCATAACAGTATTTCCAATAATTTCACATAATCCTTCTCACAGCACAGCCTGACCTGTTGCACCGTCTTGGTAAAGTTTAAGAAAAGCTATTTTACCCTCCATCATCCTTATCCACATTTTTTTCATCTTATTTTTTAGTTGTTATTAACAAATTGCCATCTTCTACCTTGGAAATTGTGAACCTAGTATCCCCACCATCAGGATGCTGTACACTTTCCTCTTCTGTAGCATGTTTGGTGGGCACAGTGAAGACGATACCATCCGTTTCTGAATCAGACGCGCGACAGTCCTTGTTCTCCTCATTATCCGCCCCTGCACATTCTGCAGGTTCAGACTCTCTGTTGCTGTCTTGTATTTGAGAGCGCCGCTCTTTTTGTTCACCCTTGTGCACGACAGCCTTTGGGTTCATGAACACCTCGCTGATACTGATCAAGCGTCTGTGCCTAGGTGAGTGATCCAGGGTCTGGATGTTGGTGCCCAAGATGTCGCTGCAGCTCTTCGAGCGATTTATGTTCTCTTTAGGCTCTATTTTATGTGGTCTGGCTCCGATCTCCTTGATGATGGTGCTATAGTCTTCCTCCTTCGGAAAGTCGAAGATATCTATAACGGTCGGCTTTTCATCTGGGTTGTGCTTGTCCTTTACAGACTGGGGTTCCTCATTATAGAAGTTTCTGTTCCTTTGTCGTCTTTTCTTTAGCACCTTGTGAGCTTCCACCACCATGTTGACGTTCCAGCTGAAGAACAGAGACAGCCAGGCGAGGCCCATGTAGATCCATAACTCTGCAAACACTCTGTACAGTCTGGGGTATTCAATGTTTGGATTCACACCTGAAACAGGAGTTGATGCACCAACATGACTTTCAGAACAAAGGACTCAACGAAACAAGAGGTTCAGACCCACACATAAGAAACATTAACCTTCGATGAAATGAGTTACATTATGCCATAAATCAAACCTACCTGCCACATAATCTCCAAAACCAACCGTTGTGAGTGTGATGAAAGAATAGTAGAGGCCTTCCAAGTAGCTCCATCCTTCCAGAGACATGAAAACAACTGGAGGGATCACCAGGTGCACCAACAGCCCCCATAACAGGAACAAGGCCGTACAGGTTAACTGGACCTTTTTCTGACGGAGGGGAGAAAAGGAACACAGAGCATCTTTATTTACATTAAAATTACTTGATGGAGTTGTGTTTTTTCATACAGCGTTCAGACAAATGCTAACACTGCTTTCAGTCAGATTCTTACCACTGAAACGCCTTTACGGATCAGGACCTGGGACAGACGTTTGGCCCGGTCTCCAAAGAATGAGCCCAACTCACTTATCCATACCAGACACAGGGGGATCCCGCACAGACCGTACAGGATGCAGAACACACGACCGCCTTTAGTCTTCGGAGCAACGTTACCAAAACCTGCAGATTACAGGAGGAAATATTAACGCACAACACTGAGATAAACTGAGATTGGCTACTGGGTTTTATCCTCTAGTATGACATGCTTGGGCTTTTTTAAAACTTGATTAGTTATTCAGTTTTAGATCTCCCCAGCGCATAGTTTGATCACTTGCAAAGAATTAATTTACAAATCCTTTAAATACAAACTACATTCACAACTGCAGATGTATTTATTTCATTGTTCTTAAATATTTTACCATTGTAAGCCATTAAATGTGCCATTATGGATGTTAGTTCATTAATCATGGTTGTGGGTTTGTCATTTTAATGAGATTTTAAGAGCTGACAAAAAAAAAAATTCTTATTACTAATGCAGTCAATATTTATCTTATTACAAGTAGTATTTAGCTTTTTTTCTTTGTCTTTGAAAATACATTTAAGTTATAAAATAGCTCGGCTCTCTCGCAATAAGCAAAAATATTGAACATGATTACAAGACAATTGTTTATTTTGTGACAAAAGGAATTGAAAATAATGTAAATCAAGTTGTTTCATTGTTACATTAGATTAGAACGAAATCAACTCATATATTATCAGCAGGTCAGCAAAGTACTGTAGAGCTCATACAAACCTATAGTGGTGACAATGGTGGAAGCGAAGATGACAGAGTTTGCCCAATCCCACGTGTTGCGGTGTTTGTCCCCGGTGATGGTAACACCTTGTCCCGCAGCCTCTGACACCGCCTGGGTGAGTAAAAAACAGCTGATCTGTCTCAACAAGTCCGGTGCACAAAGGCTACTCCTACTTGTCTTTCACTGATACTTGATTTCTTTTTACAATGACTTAAGGTGAAATGAGCGAAGTCACGACTCACGCAGCCATTAATGCGGGACACACCTTGCGCAAACATTCTAATATTTGTGGTTTCAAGAAACGCCTTTACGCTCAGCACACCAGCAGGCGTTAATGAAACCACGAACTTTCGTGTACTAGGCTATAAACAAAAAATGAATGGCGATTTTTTTTTTAAACCAAAAGGACCTTTTAATGGCTTCATTTTGACGTGATCCGCTTCAGCCAGGTTGATGTTTGTTGCCTGTTCCAGCAGGAAAAACTGGTTTTGAGCTGTCCCAACGTGTAAAGGCAACGAACTTCTCTTTTACTATGCAGGTTTAAATTTACTAGAGAAATACAGTCTCATATAGGGCAGCATCTGTAAATTGTTTGACTTCATCACTGTTATCAAACTTCATGAGAAGCGATTGGAGCTTTTCACAGTGATATAAGATAAATGGACAAATGATCTCAGCCATGATTTCTGCCTGTCGTGCAATTAAAAACAGACGGATTCATACCTCTAAAATCTCCTCCAGGTCTTTCTGTGTTAAGCAGGGATAGTTCTTCAAAATGTTTTCCTTTTGAAGCATATATCTGTCTCTGGCCGATTTCCAGTTCGGCTCTTCAAGAATTTGGAATATTGCGGCCCCGATCGATAGGTAGAAAATAATACATGAAGTTAAAAAAGGTCCCCTATCAGCCATATTAAAGTCATAACTTCACTCTTAACGCCGAGTAGCTCTTATTCCTCCTGAGGGCTGTTGTCATCCTACCCGCTCTGCTTTCTTCCTGGTCAAACATAATAGGTTGTAGCCTGTTACACTGCTCTCAGAATGACTGATACACACTCAAAGCTCCATTGTTCAGGAGGATCATTTCATCTGCTGCTGAAAAACCTCATTTTAAACAAATATATAAACGATCATCTGTTGTTATTATTATTATTATTATTATTATTGTTATGAATTACAAAACATCATAGTTTCTCAAAACCATAGAAAATAGCCTCTCTTTTCAAATTATTTTTCTTTTTTACAAAAATTATATTAGATTGTCTTCGTGGATGCCAAAATGACATATTCTTGCCTTATTTTCAAAGTAAAATGGGCAGCCCTGTGTGTAGGCTATGCTTATATGCAACTCTATTCATTGCAAAATACCTGCATTATAAGCATTTATGGAAACATTCAACAGGGGGCAGCATGTTCCCATTAGACCGAATTTGGGTTTCACACACTTTTGTGAAGGTATGTATGCATGTGAATGTGTGTTGGTGGTACTGACGGTTGCTCTTATCTTCATGTGCGAGCATCCAGAAGGCTGGAGTAAAGTGTGTGTGAAGTTAATCACACTGGGTGGATCCTATTGCTGCTCAGCATGATAATGGACAAGAAGTGTCATCTTCGGTGTGAGAATGTACTGCATGTGAAAATTGAATGGAAGTATCTATCTATCTATGAAATCAGAAGATTAAATTAGTAAACAAATAAATAACTACTGTATGACTGCATACCCCTGGTGTACTAGGCAAGAGGAGTGCGATCCAATGTTCTATGCAATATTCATTGCAATATTAAATTGCAGGACTACACCTTTAAGGCCAGATGTATTTACCTACTGGGAAAGTGCCGAGACAGATGTTCCAGATGTTCCAGCATGTAGCAGCTGTGAGACTGAGGTGTTGTGCTGCACCTTCTGGGACACTGCTGTTTTCATGAGGTATTCAAGGTCATCAGACAGAGCCATAGCTAGGATTTGTGTGTGCTGTACACGTAGAGAACTAGCCGACTTTACATGAAATGCCACACACAAGTGGAAAGTTACAGGAATTTATAATGCGTTCTGTAAAGATCCCCACTACACATTTTAACATGTATGCTAAAAATACCAATTGGAATTTAACAGACAGAATTTGTCTGCTATAGATTTTCCACAAAACTCTTCCTCTCCCATTGAAAACTCCAGACACCATTAATGTGCAAATATTTCTCATTTTGAAAGTTTAACTACTGGGCTAAGACGTCTATTCGCTGACAAATCCATTATCAAGAGCCTATATGGTCAGAGGCTTTCAGTTTTTACATCACATTATGTAATACTGGACCACAAATGTCTTCCAAACTGATGTCCTGCTCTTATGTATGTCTTATAAACTCAAGCTGAGCACAGTAGTCACTTATGTAGGCTATTTAATAAGGAAGTTATGATTAGTCACTCCTCACTTACATGCCATCAACCAGGAACATGAAGATGGTAAGTGATATACCCCCACTTATTGTAGAAATACCATGTCTACTTGTTGCAAAGTGTTTCCTATGTCACGACTTGTGCCGGAAACGCTGGAGACAGGGGTTGAGGACCCAAGCGCAGAGACCGCAGGCCAAGCAGGTTCAGGCAAAGTATTTATTAAACTTAAGGTGACTCACCAGTGGGGTGAGGATAAAAAAACACAATAGGCACTAAACATTAGAGAACACTGGAGGTACTAAACACTAGAGAACACTGGGTACCACAAGGTAACATGCTGGATGACTTACATAGGTAACACGAACAGAACTGACCTGAAGACACCATATAACTTACAACAAACTAGCACTGAGGAAAGGGGAGAAGGAGACTAAATAAAGGGAGGACAATGAGGAACAGGTGAAACAATCAGGGCAGGGCAGACTAACTAAACACAGGCGAAAACAATCAGGGCAAGATACAAGAGGAAGGGACCACACAACATACAGCAGGAAATAAACTAGAATACAACACAAGGAAACTACCAGCTAAACCTGAAACCAAGACTGTAGTCATCAACATAAAACAGGAAACCAGAAACTCAAATTAAAACAAGAAATAACCA
>JBBPCS010000855.1:12223839-12265723 GCA_037974645.1 Hollardia meadi
CTACAACAAGTAGGCTAGGCCATCACAATAAGAGTAATAGGTTAATTCTAGTACAGTAGAGATTTGGGGTTCTCTTTTAAAAAAGATGCGTATATATCAGCATCGGCAATCGGCCTAAATGAGTTTGAAAATAGCGGCATATCGGATATCGGCAAAAATCCAATATCGTGCATCCCTAATTGATGCCACTCTCACGACTCTTTGTTAAATATGAGGCTACTACAGCCAGCAGCCAGTTGGCTTAGTTTAGCATAAACACTGTAAACGGGGAGAAAACAGCCTACCTGACTTTGTGCAAAGGTAACAAAATCCACCTCCCAAGATCTTTAAAGCTCCCTAATTAATAATATGCCTACTTTGTTTAATCTGTACAAAAACTGAAGTGTAAATTGTTATCTTTGGACAGAGCCAGGCTAGCTGTTTCCGCCTGCTTTCAGTTTTTATACTAAGCTAACCAGCTTCATATTTATAAGAGAGTGGTATCTATCTAACTTGAGGCAGGAAAGCAAATAACTGTATTTACCAAAATGTCAATCTTTTAATCGTGCAAGAGGGTTCAAAACGGGACAAGTTTTAACAAAAGGTCAAAAACAGAGCTCTGCTGTATGTGAATTCATGCTGTAGATTTGACTGTAGTAGAGGAACACGTTTTTTTTTCTGTCTAATGAATTTTTTATGATGTGGACAGCTTGCTCAGCGAAAGTAACTATGCTGCTTTGAGCTGAAAGCTTGGTCTGAAACAAAATGATCCATGCTGGTCTGAACTAGAGCTAGCATCAACAGCAGCGTATTTGATGTTTAATTATAGCACTGGGAAAAATAACATTCTACCTATTCTTTTCATCTGTGTTGACATATTTTCCAAATTTCTTCCCAACTCTACCAGCCACCTCAAGAAGAACACAAAGAAGCCGAGATAAAGAAGGAGCCTGACGTAGTGGAAGAAGTGAAGGAGGAGGGCACAGAGAAAAAAGAGGAAGAACAAGAGAAGGAAGACAAAGGAGAGGAGGAGGCAAAAGAGGAGGCAAAGAAGGAGAAGCCTGCAAAAGAAAAGAAGACCGAGAAGAAGGCAGAAGAGGCTAAAGGCTCCAAACGTCAGAAAACCATGCAGTGCAAAGTCACCTTGCTGGACGACACTCAGTTTGAGTGTGAGCTTGATGTAAGACACCTCCCAAATTACAGTATGTAATGGCTATCACCCCTGTTAAAGAATAGACTGAACATCCCTCCTCCCTTTATTTGTCTGTGTCTCCTTTTCTGATGTAGAAATATGCTAAAGGCCAAGAACTTTTGACAAAGGTGTGTGACCATGTCAACCTGCTGGAAAAAGATTACTTTGGCCTCGCTAACTGGGAAACGGCAACCAACAAGGTAGGCTGATTTTTCTGACCTTGTAGTTATAATTTCTCTGCAAAAGCATAACCAGACATTTCACACAACACCAATAAGCAATTGGTTGTGAGCGGTTGGTAATTTGTTTCCTTAATTTTCCACAGACATGGTTGGAAGCCACCAAAGAGATCCGGAAACAGGTTCCAGGTTCTGTGTATGAGTTTACATTTGGTGTGAAGTTCTACCCTCCTGATCCAGCACAGCTTACTGAAGACCTCACCAGGTAAAAAGTGTTAAAGGAATAGTTTGGTATTTGGGGAAATCTGCAGATTCCCAGAGATAAACCATGTTATTTAGTGAGCTTTAGAGGTTCTGGTAGGACAGAGCCAGGTCACCTGTTTCCCCCTTCTCCCAGTCTTTGTGCTAAGCTAAGCTGTGTGGTCTCGAGCTTCTCACTTAACTCTCGAGAAACTGCATATTTCCAAACATGTCATCACTGCAGTAAAATCTCCTTAAAAACAGAATAAAGTGTTTGTGTCCTTGTAAGTAAGCTTATTTTTTCCTTTCGTCAGATACTTCCTGTGTCTCCAGCTGAGGAAGGACATTATGCGTGGTGTTCTTCCCTGTTCCTTTGTCACACTGTCCCTGCTGGGCTCCTACGTAGCCCAGTCAGAGCTTGGCGAATATGACCCAGAGGTCCACGGAGCGGACTATGTGAAGGATCTGAGCCTGGCCCCCGGACAGAGCAAAGAGCTGGAGGAAAAGGTGATGGAGCTGCACCGCACATACAGGTAATCAAAGGGGATGGGCATTGATTTGCGCAACGTGTCATCAAGTGTAATTAAGTTTGAGTAAATGCATGTTTCATCAGACACAAACTGTGAGGACCTCTGCATCTCCACAGTTTATATAACTATCTAAATGGAGGGCTTCACGCGTCCTTCAAACAATTCAGACAGTAAAACATACCTTCTATTTTCTTATCTGTGTTTTTCCAGGTCAATGAGTCCAGCCCAAGCAGACATGTTGTTTCTGGAAAATGCCAAGAAACTCGCCATGTATGGGGTTGACCTGCACCAAGCCAAGGTAGGGTTTTGTTTAAATTATGGTACCTGTTGATGTGCGTTATTTGAAGGTGCAGGTTTTTCACGGAAATCCTAAAAAAGTCCATACTGAAAGCATGAATCGACTTCATTTTTAAAGTGTGTGTCATTGTTTCACAATGACTTGCTTGTATTACATAAGGAGCATCCAGAATTTAATTACAAAATTGATGTCAGCCCCCCCCTTTCAGAAAAAAAGGAGAGATTAATAACATTTTAAACTCCATGACCTCAAAATCCTTGTCCTCACTGTGTGAGAAAATCTGCCTCCCAGTGACTGGTCATTGTAAATGCAGGGCCAGGGTGATGGTGTGCAGTGACACAATTATCATACCTGTTGGTCATCCTGTTCATGTGTGTGCAGGACCTCGATGGCGTCGACATTACGCTGGGGGTTTGCTCCAGTGGCCTGATGGTTTACAAGGACAAGCTGAGGATCAACCGTTTCCCTTGGCCCAAAGTGCTCAAGATCTCTTACAAACGCAGCAGCTTCTTTATCAAAATCAGGGCATCAGAGGTGAATTTGAATTTACATTATTTATTTGTATATTTGAATTAGAGAATCTTTCCACCTCATCCCAACCGCCAATATTTTCCCCTCAATCATACCCCACCTATCTGGTACCTTGGTCTTGGAATTGTGTGAGCTGACTTCTATGAATTACCTATAGATTAACTGTTGGATTTATTTTATGTTCTCACACTGAATTTACCACTCGAGTATTACACTAGAATCAAAATCTAAAATGCAGTTGGATTTTTGTTTGAAATATGTTAATTCGAATTGATTAACAGATGCTCAATCAAATTAAGTCTCTATGTGCTTTAAAACAGCAAATATCCCAACCAGTTAAAAGCATTAATTAAGTTCAAACAAAAAATACAAACTACAGTTTAGATTTTGGTCCCAGACAATTTTGTAAATTTGCATCTTTATGGGTGGTGTTTAAAACATTTTTAATGAATAAGTTTTTTGATATTTTAATTTAAGAAATTATCTTTACAGTGTGTTCATTCAACCCAGCTCTGGGATGTATGTCATGTTTCATGCTACGCGGCAGAATGTCATCGACATACGGTCATTATATTTGACTTTTTTTTTTTAATTCTTTCTTCACCTACAGCAAGAGCAGTATGAAAGCACAATTGGCTTTAAACTGCCTCACTACAAAGCCTCGAAGAAGCTGTGGAAAGTTTGTGTTGAACACCATACCTTCTTCAGGTAAGACAAGGTCATTCTCGCCTTATTCTGATCAACACTTCTCTGCTTGGAAACAGGTCATTCTCAGGTCCTGCCTATCTCCTAGATAATTGGCTAACTGGTCTGTGCAGCTTAAGCCCTATATCGGCTCCCTGCAGTTAAATCACAGTGGGAAAGCTACATACACTTGGCCCTGACCTTAGAATTAAACCTCAATGCTTTTGTCTGTTTAGTAAGATGAAGGTCAGAGTTGTTGCTAACCTTGTTGCATAACAATGACCCTTTTTAGGAAATGCAAAATCCTAATGTGATATGATATAATTTATGTTTGAACTCCTGGTACAGGTCTGTCACTTTGATTACTTAAATGGTGTCAAATGTACTACTTTTTTTTTGTCTCTTAGGGTTCCGACAGTAGAACCACCCTCATCGCGTCGCTTCCTCGTCTTGGGCTCCAAATTCCGGTACAGCGGACGTACTCAGGCCCAGACCCGCCAGGCCAGCTCGATGATTGACCGCCCAGCCCCTCGCTTCACTCGCTCTGCAAGCAAGAGGCTGTCCCGTAATCTAGACGGAGGTATGTGCGAGTGTGTGAACCTGTGTTGGAATGTGTAGCATGGGTGAATCTCATAACAAAAGCACAGGTTGAACAAACTATTCTCTGACATGTTTTGCTGTTGCAGCTGGAGATGAAACTCTCCAGTTCCTGCAACGACTCTCGGCCTTAACCAGGTCTAAGGTTGATGATTGGTCGCTGATGCTGACATCTGATAAACCCCAGCCTTCTCCTGAATTCCCAGGTACCAGGAGCTGTGTGGAGCTGCACCAGTGCTTTTTGGCATATTTGCTGTATGTGTTTGATTGCCGCTCGCAAACAGCCTTATCACATCATTTAACATGCTCATTTGCTTTCATGCCATTAAACCGTCGAAAAGATTGCCTGTCAGCTGCGGCACCGATGGTTTACTTGTTGGAACACTGGCCTGCTCTGACAAGTAATATCACCCACCTTGTATAATCCCAGGGTATCATTGGTCACAAGGGGTTTCTTCACATGCGTAACTACGCAGGGGCTTTTCCAGTCTTGAGGCTGCTGTTCCTCATTTTTTGGCATTTTTCAGAAGTTGCCACTTGATTCGTGTTGCACAATGGCTTTCATTCGCTTGAACCTTCTACCTTTTTATGTTCAACATCTCAACTGGCTCACTCACTCATCACTGCTCCATTGGCTCGCATTAAAACAACATAAAGCTGGAACTTGAAACATCGAAAAAGTAATTGCTCGTTTTGCCCTTTTTATCTGTTCTTGTTCTGATGGACAGGCTTCAGCTTCATACTAACCTCAGCTTTCTGGACTCACAATAGTCTGGAACAAATGCTTGGCATCTCACTTTGTTCAAAAGCACGCTTGAAGTACTGTGAAGCATTCACAGTGGCCGTCATCTCTCTAGCAGAACCATTACATAACTGCCCTGACCTCATCATCTCTTCACAGCCAGAGGGGAGTCTGAGCAGACTTCTTTTCAGTCCTGGGAGGAGGGACAGTCTGTTCACACAGTCACAGGAACCTGGCAGGACACTGAGACTGGACAGTCTGGCTCTCAAACCATCACCCAGACAGCTAGTCAGCCATGGCTGGAGCTGGTAACTGATGAGCAACAGCAGAAGAGAAAGGAAGACGAGTGGTCTGCTCTTCTCCATCGTTATCCTCCTTTTCCATTTGTCCCACCATTTGATATCATGAAACAGCCAGGTATTTGCACTTCTAATGCCTCCCAGTGGTTATTAGCAGTTTGCCGAAAGGAAATTTGAACCCAGAATCTTACACTTTTGATTGTGTTTTAAAGAAAATGCTTCTAAGCTGTCATTTATTCCAGCAAGAGTGCACTTTGTGAATAATAACACTAGGTGTACACTGCATTATCCTCAAAGGTTTCTATAGAAACCAAGGATGTGGTGCTATTCTGTCCCCCGTTTTCAAGCATTTGCAGTATTGCAGAGATCTGTGGGTGTTTGCTCATCTGGTATGAAATTAATTGTTCATTATTCATTTTTGGTGTTGTCAGCTAAGCACAGCTTGGCAAAAATGAGCTCTATGGACAGGCTATTGCAACCACCGCTGACACAGCAAGATGATTGGTACCTTTACTTTGACCGAATCTTCAGCCTATCTATGCTTGAGCGTGCTGACAAACCATGTGAGTTTCTTCGTGTGACTTTGTGTGAAAATATCACCTGCGATTTGAATACTGTTGTTACAAAAAAAACCTGAAAAGTGAATCAAACTTCAGTTCCTTTCATGGTACATTGTTTTACTTTCCACTTTACTCCTTCCAGTCTCTCCCATAGCTCAGTTCCAGCTCCAGGAGGAGGATAAACAGGACATGTATGTGGCAGAGCAGCAACTGACCAGTGAGGAAATCATTGAGAGCCTGCAGGAAACCGCAACCTTGGTAGACAAGCTAAGAGAGAGGGACATTTTGGAAAGGAGGCTGAGGGAAGTGAGGGATTTAGAGGAAAGGCTCCAAGAAGTGGATGAGATGGCAGAGAGACTTCAGGAAGTAATAGAAGAGGAACTGGGCAAGGAAGAGGTAGATCAGTTGAGAGAGGAGAAGGGAGATTTGGAGCAGGAAGTACAAATACAACATGAGTCTATGACAGAAATGGTGCTGAAAAAATCAGCGCAGAGAATAGACACAAAAGAGGATGAACTGGAAGATGAGATAAAGCGGGTGTTTTTAAAAGGCTTGTTGCCTGACGAGGAAGAGGTCGAGGTGAAGCAGGTGAGCGAAAAAGAGGTCAAAGACAGGAGTCTGTTAGATGATGGCTTGAGAGAGAAGCTATGCGAGATAGAAAAGGAATGGAAAAACGAGGTGGAGGAGAAGTCTGGCTCTTCAGATGTTGCCGGTACCACGTCTGTAGTAGCGTACCAGAAAGTGGAGCGTAGGACTAAGAAGAGAGTGACTATTGTAGATGAAAGAGGGCTGGGGTGTGAAGAAATGGACGATCTGCAGCTACAGGCAGTTGTAATGTCAGAGGAGAGGCTTGTAAAAGAGGGGACATGGCGTCAGACGGAAATAGTAGAGGACATAACTGAGAGAGGAGTCACAGACAGGCTTCAGCCTGAGGATCCATCTCAGGTGGCAGAAAAGGACGTCTGGTTCATACTTTTTGACTGCCCTCCATACAAAGCTGTTTTCATACCACCAGGTAAAGTATTTCAGCTTGAGACCTCTCTAATATTGTAATATCACTACAGTTTCGGTTATGGGATATGTTGAGGCAGATGCAGTATAGTTAAAGTAATGATATTACAGCAAACAGAAAAAAAGGTGGCCTATGTAGATGTTCTAATGGTGCAAATGGGGTAAAACTATGGATATCACAAGCTCAGAAACGGACACAGCCTTTGTTTTGTGGTGTACCCAGGAACACTGGAGGAATTTAAAGTGCTGTTTTTCAGTCATCAGGAACCCACACAAAAACTTCCTTTCACATCACGTGGGTGTGGGCACCAAAACGCCAAAATTAACATAATTAACCAAGTAGTTTTTTTTTTCCTGAAATTGTACTTGTCAGCTGCTACAATAAGGTGTGTGAGACTGTGGATTTGCAGTCTAAGTAATACTTTGGAAATAGTTTCTTGCAACTGCGAGTATAACCCCAGTTCAAAAATTCTGTGTCTTTACATCATTAGTTTCCACTGTGGAACGTGCTCAGGTGGATGAAGGCGAGTATTTTACCTCAACGACTGAATTTGCAACAGTTGAGGCAAAAATTGAGATTATAGTAGAAGAGAGAAAAATAAGAGAAGAGGAAGTATGGCGTACACCAGAGATCCCACCACCACAGACCATAACGGAGAGAGAGGATGACTGGTTTGTGCTGCTCGATGTTGTTCCCAGAGAATCCTCATACGTACCACCAGGTATTGCTAAAATCCCATGTGCTGCTGCTCTTCAAAACTTTGGCTCCCTCCCTATTTTGTGCTTTGTCGCTATATATAGGATATATGTTACTTCTTTTCTTAAGACGTTACCGTGACTTTGTTCACATCAGTTACGTTGGAGGGAAGAGACCCGATGGAAGCAGAAAGTTTTGTCTCTGTGGTCAGAACTGCAGCCGGTGAGGGGATTAGAGAAGTTGTAGCTGAAGAGAGAAAGATAATAGACGCAGCACCAAGACGCCTACAAGAAGTCCCACAACAGCCAGTGACAGACAGAGAGGATGACTGGTTTGTGTTGCTGGATGTTGTTCCCAGAGAATCCTCATACGTACCACCAGGTACTGCTAATATCCCCTGCACTGCTTCATTGCTTTATCAAAGCAAGCGTTTATCCTGAACTTTGCAGACACTCTTTTACTTTCAAGCCTTGTACTGTCCATCGTGTCTGAGGGTTTTTGAATCTCTTTTCTCCTAGTTGCTGTTTCACAACGTGTAGAAGTGTTTCCAGAAGAACGTGTCTCTCTGGTTGAAATGACAACCGTTGAGCGGAGGGAAAAAAGAGTAGAAGCTGCGGTTGAAGACACAGAAATGAAACAAGTGCTGAGGGAAAAACGAGTAGTTGTTCTGTCACAGGCTGAGAGGGAGATAGAAGACGACTGGTTTGTGCTGCTGGATGTTCCCACTAGGGAACCATCATATGTACCACCAGGTATTGACGCTTTAAGTGCTTTCAGGCTTTTTTTTTCTTTTTTGGCATAAGTGTCTTACAATACTTGTTCACTCTGTTTGACATTAGTTATCATGGCCAAGAATGCTCAGGTTTATCCTGAAGAAAGCATTTCTACTATGGTGGAAACGATACCGATACAGTCCAGGATGGAGGTGGTTGTTGAAGAGGTTGTGGTGCAGAGAGAGGACATGAAGCTTCCCAAGCAAATTATTCTAGAGCAGAGACTATCCCAGTCAGTCCGAGAAAGAGATGATGACTGGTTTCTTCTCCAGGATGTTGGTCCCAGGGAAACGGCCTACGTCCCTCCAGGTACCCACAGCCTTCAAATATCTTTTCTGTTCACATATATTATCACACCAAAGAAGAGTGGGTGTCAAACAAACTGTGGAAAGAGGATTTCCGTTGTTAAAAGTTATCACTTTTGTCTGAAGCTTAAGTACACGTTCTGTGTGTTTTCAGTTTCTCTGGCAGTTCCGAGCCAAATTTATCCAAGTGTCCAACCTGGAATTGAAATGATAAGCATAGAGCGGAAGTTGCAGCTGGTTGATGGCGACCAGATGAGACTGCAGCCTTCCCAGCCAATGCCAGAGAGAGATGATGACTGGTTTGTGCTGTTTGACACTGTTCGTGAAGAGGCAGTCGCACTACCATCAGGTATTCAGTTATTATATGTATGCACCTCATCAGTTGTTACATCTTTTGCAGCTTTCAGGGTCAAACATTTGTTTGATGGATACACAGGTGTCGCTCAGATTATTTGACTCTTGTTTTGTTTGTGCCAGTTACTCCTTTTGAGATTATTCTGGATATGAGGAAGTCGCTTGAGGTTGAGGTGAAAACCACAGAGACTACGACATGGAAGAAGACGATTATTGGTGTGGACAGCAGGCAAGATGAGACACGTCTGTCTGAAATTAGATCGAGACAAATTGCACCACCTTCGGAGAGAGAAGGAGATGATTGGTTCCTCTTGTTTGACATCATCCGTGAAAAGCCTCTTGTCGTACCACCAGGTACCTTTCATTCCCAAAGGCGCTACATACAGTGTGCTATAAAAAAGTTCAGTTCAGTGGTGGCTAATAAGCTGGGCTGCAGCTGATGCTTTTCCATTACCTTTAAACCTTAAATAGCTCTACCAAAACAAAATATTAAATTAATTTGATTTATTGACCCTTATTTTTCTACATTAGTTGCTGTGGTTGAGCGTATTGTGGCCATCAGTGGACCAAAACTCATCATGGAAGACGCAAGGCCACCTGTGAAGTTGGTAGAGCTTAAACCGCCACAACCAAGACAAGTGGATGATGACTGGTTTGTGCTGCGAGATGTTGCAGCAACATCTCCAGGTATTCTGCCGTTTTATGTGCCACTGTTGCTGTTAGATGGAATCAGACAGAATAACATGGTGTCTGCTGTATATTTCACCTTGTTCAGCAGATGTTTAGTGAAGCTTTGTGTGTGTGTCCCGCATTAGTGGCTGTGGATAAACATATCCGTATGTATCCTGATGTAAGACCAGCTAAAGAGTTTGCAGCCATAGAGCAGAAGGCAAAGCAGAGAATTACGATAGTGGAGGAGATGTGGCAGCAAGAGAAGGCGGTACAGCAGAAATTACTTCCAGCAGTGAGAGAGGTGGAGGATGATTGGTTTATTCTTCTGGATGTGGCCACTAAGAAATCAGGTATAATTGAGTTGATTTAGTCCAGCTATACGTCCAATTTTATTTATTTATTTTATTTATTTATTATTTTACAGTGCACAATTATTTTTACTGTAAATGCAAGTGTCCTAATATTTTGTACTTTATTTCCATAATAACACCTTGTTGTGTATTTGCATTAGTTGCTCTTCCCGAGCGCATCCAATACCCAGCAGAGGTGAGAGCTCCAGCTGCTGTGGCCAAAACGAGGATCGCTATTTCCGAGACAAGACCACAGTTTGGGAAACGAATCCTGGAGGAAAGGCGTCCGCTCACACAAACACATGTCAATGATGATTGGTTTGTTCTACTAGATGTTGGCACCAAAGAGTCAGGTATTTTTTTTTACCTGTTTGTGTTGGGGGTTTTTTTTTTGCAGACAAACGGCTCACACATGTCACACTTTCTTCGCTTCATGAAATGCTTTTGCAGCCTGTTAAAAGGACACTCTTGTGTTCTCTTGTGTGAATGTGTCCACAGATGGTTGTGCACATTCACTATTATTCAAAGACCTCTGACTTTGCTACGTTTCGCAGATGGAAGAAGTGACGCTTTCTTAACCTCAGGATTTCACCAGTTCAACCACCCTGAGCTTTATATTCCCCCGCGGCCTAACATCATCCGCCTTTGCATCTATCAGGTCGCAAGAAGAGCTAATCTTTGCTTTTGCTCTCAGAGCTAATCTCATTGCTCTCATTTACTCACACTTTGTGGATCTCCGCTTCCGGCGCACCTCAGGTTCTTGCCCTCTTCAAAGGCACTAAACAAAGTGTATCAGGTACAGTATACTCTGCAGAGTGAGCGCTTATCTGATCAAATCGAGGCTTGAGACTGTAAGTACAATGTGGCTGTTGGCATAGATGGGCCATTGTGTGTTACTGTCTTTATGTTTATGTATTTTCCCTCCCTAAAACATTGTGCTAAAACATATTTCCTTTTTTATTCACGTTTCCATTTTGTCTGTATTTTGTCTAGTGGTGAGCACACAGAGGGGCACCCGTCCTGTCAGTGCTCCGGTCTTCTCCCAGACTGCTCTGGCAGAGGCAGGGATCCCCATGGCCCCTTTTGATCAGCCCCAGACCTCCACTCCGATCAAGGCCGTCCGCAAGGAGGAGAGAAGGCTAGAGGTCACAGTAGAAGCTGTGGAGCACTCCAAAATAGAGGCTGTGGCTGAGGACAAGGTATTGAGTTTTTCTATTCACTATTTTACATGTTTTTCACATAAAACTGTAAAAGTATTTGTGTAGGAATAATGTAGCATCATACTGTATGTGTATGTAAACCATATACACTTTAAAGCATAGCTGGTGTCAGTGAAAGATCAACAAATTATAATGTGTCCTCATAGTGTTTGCCTGTAGATAATGGTAACTATAAATATATATTATAATAACAGATGCTGAAGTAGTGAGCAGAGATTGTTCTCTGTGTCAGAGTGTGAACTGTGTCTCTCTTGCTGCTGTAGCCAGCAGTGTGGAGGGACCAGGGAGAAGTACACTCTTCACTGGTATCCACCATCAATGGGGACATTCAGGTTAGTGTCAGACACTGGCCACTTGCATGTCGCCCCCACAGAAGACTTGTTTTCCGCTATGGCTGAGATGTGAGTGTTAAAGCCAACACGCAGCGGATGCTGACATGTGTCCCTCTCTCCTCCCCGGGGTAGCACAAGTCTGAGGCCATGCGCACGGAGGTGGTGCGAATGCGAAAGGTCAGATTCTTAGCCTCGTATCCGTTTATACGTAGCCACTTCTCCACCTCCATTCCGCTGATATCAATTCTCCTCCAAAAGACTAATTTCACCCTCTTCTCATGTTGTGCTTCCATACTGCTAGGTGCATCAGGTTCAATGCACATACAGCATATTTTAAGAGGTAGAAAAATGTAAGAATAGATAGAATATGTAAACATATGTGTACAAGAGTAATATAATGTCAATGTAAAGAGACTATGCTTGCCTTACTATATGTTTTTTTTTTTTTACATATTATAAAAGGTTATAAGAGGCATTCATTTCTTCACATTGCTTGCTGTTCTTGTTTTAAACCCTGGAATGCACACATGCATGATTATAGATTAAATGCACTTTACTAAAAAGTAGCATGATAGCCAGTGTTTTATCACATTTCTGTCAGTCCACCATTCTTTTTTTTTTTCTTCTCATTATAAAAATAGAAAACTTCAGTCAGTCCTCTCGAGCCTTAAATTTTTTGCTGTTGTTAGTACATGGCCCCAAACTATTTTGCATGCAGACTCCTCGCTGCTCTCTTTGTCTGTTGTATTAACACTGTAGTGAATTTTGTATTATGCATGTCCAAGGTGTGGCAGTTGAATGCCAGCACACGCGGAAACTGAAACAAACCCACACTCTTTTTTTGTTCTTTTCATTTTTCACAGAAAAGAGCTAAGAAAATTGAGGGTGACTCAATTTATATCAGACATAGCCTTTTAATGTTGGAGGTTTGTATCCCTTCCGGAGATGTCAGTCTCTGTCTGTATTTTCTTGCTCTTTGGCACAACGGCTTCTGTTTAATATCACGCTCGCATGTGGCATGATTCACACTTTTTGCATCGGCACAAATGATTGGCTGTAGATTACATGGTAAGTGTTTGTGTGTGTGTGTCTGGCAGTGCAACTCTAGTCTGGTTATTTCAGGAGAGTGCTGTTGAACTTCAAATAAGTATTGGGTTATGATTGGGATTCTTACACTTGCATTGGCATACACAAACTTTAAGGAACCGGCATTTGAAAGCATCCTTTTTAATCTGTCCCTAATGATCAGTCCTGTGATGTGGCTAATGAGCTAATGTTTAAGCCAATCGGGGACATCAAGAGTTTTTCTTCAAGCCAGGATTCACAAGCAGCTCCATTTTTATGTTGTTTTTTTCCCCAGATCATCAGTATTCTCCTGTTTGTGCTTTTGCTCCGTCTACCGCTGTCTCATTTTCTAACTTGCCAGCACTCTCTCAGCAGTTATGCAAATGAAATCTTGGCCAAAGAAATGAAAATCAAAATAATCACACGTCTTTGCTGCTGTATATAAAAGGAATGACGTTTGGATAAAACACTTATCATTAAGTTGCTCTTTAGCACCACAATAAGTCAACGCTTGTTGATCATCGTCTGCTGTATGTTTGGTAAAATGAGTTTCAGTAGTTCTCAATAAAGATCAACTTGGTGCTAAATGTTGCCAAATCAGTGCTGCTGCTGTTGCTCCTGTTCATTTCTTTTAAATGAACAGCTTTCCATTTGTACCAAGGCTTCATCTTTGACAACGTGTTGCCATGTCTGCTATCATCACCTCTCCTGTTCTCTGATCTGCAGCCAGTGTTCACGACGTGTGTCACTCCCAGCCTAATTGCTCCTCAATGCTGTGCTGCATAGTTTATATCTCCTACCCGTCCAAACTCAAAATGATGATCTCCTTTGATAAATCACGGTGCCAACTCCTCTTTATAAACCAAAGTCCGGTCTCATGAATCGGCTTTTCATTTTAAAAAGGTGTCTATTGATCAAGAATCAAAACACAGTATGATCATCTAGATCAGTGTTTCCCAACCCTGGTCCTGGGGACCCTCTGCCCTGCATGTTTTAGATGTTTCCCTCTTCCAACACACCTGATTCAAATGATCAGCTCGTCATCAAACTCTGCAGAAGCCTGATAATGACCCACTCATTTGAATCGGGTGTGTTGGAAGAGGGAAACATCTAAGACATGCAGGGCAGTGGGTCCCCAGGACCAGGATCGGGAAGCACTGATCTAGATTAATGACCCCCTTTAATTTATGCTCCTATAGAATCACCAATTTAACCTGCTGCTGCTTGTTTTATCTAATCTGCAATAGATCAAAACAAATTCTACATAAACAGCCGAAATAAGCATAATCTGACATTTTTTTCTTTATTCTCTCCTGTTTTTTTTTTTAATCTCTCCCAATTACAAACATATCCCTCGCCTTCCCTCCCCGTCCATCTTTAACTATCTTTTTTCACTACTTACTTTTCCTCCCCTTATTGTTTCCTTGATTCACTTGCCCATGTCAAACTTCCTGGTGCCCACTTCCCTGCACCACTACCCCCACCCCCGCACATTCTCTTCCCCTCTTTGCTCCCTGTAGGAGTTCGATAAGCCTAACGAGGACTTGCTGAAGCATCATGCCAGTATCAGTGAGCTGAAGAGGAACTTTATGGAATCCGTCCCAGAGCAGAGACCTAGTGAGTGGGACAAGCGCCTGTCCACGCACTCTCCGTTCCGCACCCTGGGTATCAATGGTCAGCCTCTGCCCAGTGCAGATGGGGTAAGTCTCCTACAGAAACCACTCCCCGCTAAATCCTCTTTAGTTGACTTGAAGTCTGTCAGTTCAGGAATTGGAGCAGATTAAGCAAAACATTGAAATTAAAATCAATCATGAAGGATCAACAATTCCTGAATTGGCTTTATTAAAGCATCATCATATTTGTTTTCCACGGCTGCACTAGTGTGAGCAGCGTGCATGGATTTGTAATGGAACAGAAGAACCTGACAGTCTCGCTCACGTCTTGTTTGAGTAATTTTTAAAAGTGTGCATCACTTTGAAAACCGAATTGCTGCATTAGAACGGATTCCATTTTTTTTTACATGATAGATCTATTCAAATTAAAGAAATTGTCAGACGAGGGGGATCAGGCTCTTCCCCGGTTCTCTTACTGTTTAAATGTCATGGATTGTGTGTGTGCATGTGCAGACTGATGTGCTATACAACACATGCATGTGTCTGAAGAATGCAGATGGACTTGTTAAATAGGGTCTGTACTTCTGGTCTTTCACTGATAATAGTGATGTGGGGCGAGGCATCTTTGGGACAGGTTGTCCACTCTCTGAGAACTCTCTTCTCTGCATTGGATGCCTCCGGACCCTGACATGTCCGTGTTGCATGACTGACAGACCTGACATTGAACCTTTACTGCATGACTCAGAGATGACCTTTAAGGAATTTTTGCACGTTGTGAGCAGAAGTTCCCTTTCCCCCTCTCCTCTGTCCCTCCTTCAGTAATGAGCTTTCTTCCTTCTTTTAATACATTTGGCCTTGTGCACTTTTTTTCCCCACACCGCTTTACTTTTCCTTGGTTGCTTGTTTTCATGAAGAGACTTCATTCACAGTTGTATCAGCAGCCCTGCTCTCACTATAGTGGATAATGTAATGATCACAGGATTGCAGTATAAAACGAATGCACTTGTATCATTATGGGTATAAATAGTTGTAGTTAAAAAGATTACATGAAAGCTATCCAGTACACTAGAAACAAAACCTCAATTTAGTTGAGCTGCTATAAATAGTGTAATCTATGGAGGCTCATTTTGAGTCTCTTTGGGGAGACATTAACTTAACTGCAGTGCAACACTTTTACACTTGGAGATAAATGCCTCCAGTACATCATATTGTCAGGATGCATTAGAGTTGTGCTGAAATCAAAGCAAAGCAAAACTGACAGTTCAGTCTGTAGTGAGAGTGAGAGTAAGAATAAGAACACATGTACAAAATGCTTTACGTAAGCCATCAGCAATATGACACTGGTCAAATGTTGTCTGCCTAGTGGAGTGGACACACACTGTTTATTCTCAGTTTTACAGGCCAGTTTGTCATTCATTGTATTGACAACAGACTAAAGGCCTACTGTGAGGAAATTAAAGATCAATGTGAACAGCACAAAATGTTGGTTTGCAAGTTTGAGATTTAGCAGCAGAACTGACATGGTCTAAAATGACAAGGCTAATTAAAAAATGAGCTGCAATTCATCATCCAGATCAGTGGTTCTCAAAGTGAGGTCCAGGGACCCACAGGGATCCTTGAGGGGGTTACAGGGGTTACACAGAAAAATGGGGAAATAACTTATTACTACTATAATTCCACCCATAAGTAATACAAAAAGCAAAACTGAGATAGTTCCATATCAAAAATTTATAAAAATTAATCTTTCTTTATTTTTATTAGATGCTACAAATGTGGATGAATTTCTGTCTTTTCAAAAAAGGAGTGTTGGACATGGAAAAACAAAATGCATGTACCATAATATTTCCATGGTCAGGAGAAGAATTACTATCAAAATAATCTTTCTGTTCAAACAATAGCCTTTGCCATGCTCTTGCATCTAAATTATATATTTCCAATAATCAGTTGTTGCGCAGCCTTTTTACAAGTTCAGTGCATTTTTCGGTCATTGCAAACATTTCAAAATTCCTCCCTCTCATCTCTCTTCCCTCCTCCTCCTCCTCCTCCCCCCCTCAGTTTGTCATCCGCCTCCCACGCGGCCCCCTGCTAGACTTCTACTCCAAACGCAGCTGAGGGGCTGTCTCGACCCTGCGGAAACCCCACACAGGTGTGAGTGTGACCCGTGGAGACCGCACCTAAGTCCATCTACTGTAGCCGTCAACCTCTAGCTTTTTCTTCTTCTCCTCCTCCTCCTCCTCCTTCCTTCGCCTCCTCTTCAACATCACTGTAGCATTCCTCATCTCTCATCCTCTTCTCCACCTAAGACGCTGACCCTTTTTTTTCTGGCCTCTGCGGAAACAAGACTTCCGTTCCTTGCGTTTCCCACTGCAGCGCCGTTGACCTGGTTTCTCAAGCCAGGAACAAACCTGTTCTCCAAAGACTGATTAGGACTTGCAATGACAATCAACCCACTGCTCTTTTGCATTTTCTCTGATGTCTTTTGGACTTTAAATCAACCAATCAGCCAGTATTAACAGGCAGTTGACTTTTATCCGGACTTTTTTGACCATGTCACCTTGAGTCTGATTTTATACACGTTTTAAGGTACATTTATATTGTCAGTTGTCCAAGGATATTGTCTTTTGATGAGCTGATCACTGTGATGTGATTTTTGTATATAGAATTTTTTTTCCTGAACCCACATGAAGTAAGCACTAGAAAACAGCAATCTTGTTACTGGGAGATTTCTTAATAGTCTTTGTCACAATAGTATTTCCTGTGATGGGAGACCTCGAGGCAGCTTCAATGTAATTCTAACCTCTTTGTCCTACACCAGTATTTTGCAAGGCAGTATGTAGCAACTGCAGAAGATTCCATGTTGCATGACCTTTTACAATCAGTTTTGACCAAAGAATAAAAGACATTCCATATACAGTTCATATGATTGTTTGTTCCTTTCAAAGACTTTTGGATTTTTTAAGTTTCACATTATGCATCACTTTTGCACTCCCTCCCTGCTGAAAGAAAATTCAAGCCAAAAAAAAATCCATTTCATTTTTACACATACTGGACTATATATATTGATGGATATAGAGTAATACCTGTACTCGGTATGTTTTGTTGAGCTGTTGCGCTAAAGGAACAGTTCACCCCTAAATCAAAAATATCAAATTTTACCTCTTACCTGTAGTGCTGTTTATCCATCTAGATAGCTGTAGTGTGAGTTGCCGAGTTTTGAAGATAGAATGGAACTACTGTAGATGGCACCACGCTTGTGGCACTCAAAGCACCAAAAAAAACCAAAACATTTGACTCATCAAAATGTCTCCTTCCAGAAATCAAGACCCTGTTATTCAAGATAATCCGCAGACTTTGTTGTGAGCAGTTTAATGTAGGGACTATTTTCTTTCTTCCGAACGACACCTTATCACCACGCAGAAGGAAATGCGCATCTGCTCATGGACCAGAGACTCATGTTCTTTTGGCGTCCTCCTCAGCTGAGCAGTAACATAAGTTAGCTTAGTTAGCTAGCTTCTTATCCATGAGTAGATGCACGCTTCCTTCAATGCAGTGATACAGAAAGAAAATAGTTCCCACATGAAACTGCTCACAACAAGATCTGTGGATTATCTTCAGTAACCCAGGTCATGATTTCTGGAAAGAGACATTGCTGTTGAGGTTTTTTTTGTTTGTTTGTTTGTATTGGGGGTTTTGGGGGTTTTTTTTGGCGCTTTGCACATCACAAATGAAGTGCCATCTAGCTCCATTCGAGAGAAGCAAACATCTCTCCAAAACTCGGCAACTCACACCAAAACAATCTAGATGGATAAATAGCACGACAGGTAAGGGGAAATTTTTTGGGGGGGATTTGGGGTTTAACTGACCCTTTTAAAAAGTGTTGATTCACATTAAGTCTAATATAAGCCCAAAACAATGTCATCATCTTCCTACAGAGCACCTCATAAAAAGGATACTCTGCTATATTTTTAACAGACTTGCCTTGAAAACTACAATATGTAACTGACTAACTATACACACCACATCATCAGGAAATACTTCACCTACCCATGATCACATAGTGATGTGTGTTGTGTCTTTTTTAGAGCGTGTGCATTAGTCCCTTTTGCAATGGTTCAGAGACAAAGACTGCACACGAGGAAACCAGCAGCAATTTGGGCGTTTCAGGCATACCGAATCCGACTGTGAGCCACACGAGTGAGCCTGAGAGTGTCCAAGCCCACGGTGCAGGTGCTCCCGTTGACGAAGAGTCATGTGATCAGGTCGAAGTTGTAGTTTTGGAGACCTCGCTGGTGCCCATCATAGAGGTGGAGATGTCGCAGCTGCCTCTCTCCCTTCACCCCAGCAGTAGAGCTTTAGATGAGACCCTGGGGGAAGAAGGATCGTGTCCCGAAATGTCGGAGTGCTCTGGGAGGATAATTGGATCTTTCCCAGCTTCCTATTTCAAGAGCGATGGTCCACAGGTCATACGCTGCTTCCAGGTAGCCCCCTGACCCCCTCTGGGTGATGCTGACTCTTGTCTCTGCTTGGCCTCTGTATGATTTCAAGGCTGCCACACCTGCTCACTCCTTTGCAGCACCATTTCAAATTAAAACGTGTGAATCTGTAAAGGTACTATATTAAGTGCAGTGTGTATTATGCTCATCATACATAAATGGAACTGCGGTTGCTGCAGAGGTGTTGTGCAGTGGTGTGCTAAGCTCTCAACTATGGGGATGGCTTGCTGTGACACTAGCATTTATCTCTGCCACAAAACATTGTTTTAAATATTAACTTCGGTTTCATTATCTTTCCAATCCACTTATGGCACGATATTTTCCGTTTCCCTTTTTTCTTTAGTAGCAATTGGTGGTGGGTGAGGAAGTAAAAGATGATTCTTATGCTTCCAAAAAATCATACATGAAACACATTTGGTGTCGAGAAAGAAGGGCTGCTGCGGTGAAAATCTAATCCACACAGGAACGCCTTTCAAGGAAATGCATGGTGTGAAACAAACTGGTTGCTGTGAGGTGCAAAGTGTCTGGTTAAACAGCCGCTTATGGGGCTATGCTCCCATCCACAGCCCCCTCTGGTGCAGACCCAGACAGTCACCATCACAGCTGTCTCCAACTCCTTACCCAGTGGCATCTCCACAACCGAGGTCCCTGTCGTGCCGACCAAGACCTTCATCTATGAGTCTTCAAAGGTAGGGGCTCCAGCACCTGCTCAGCCCAGATCTGTGTCAGCATTGTAGATCAGGCAGGTCTGGGAGGACCAGGACAGGGGCTCCAGAATGAGCATGAGGCAGCACTGCACCTTCCCTGGCTGAAGCTCGGGGTCACGGTTTCATTACTCACTAAACTTTTTTTGTTTTTCTCAGATGGCAGATGATGGGGCAGAAGACAAAGATAGCACAACCATGTCCAGCTCCACAACTGTTACCTCAGAGGCCACCAGTGGCACCACAGTTACCACCACTACCACTCACATCTCAAAGGTCAGTACAATCTTACTCTTAGTTTTATGGCTGCCACTCATGATTATTTTCATTATACACAAATCTGCTAATTATCACTATTTATCTGCCAGAAATGTTGATATAATGCTTATCACAATTTCCCAGAGCCCAAAGTGGCAACTTCAAATTATTTATTTTGTCCAAGCAACAGCCCAAAGCCTCTTCATTTACTATCATCACAATCCCTATATTTAAGAATCCGGAACCAGCAAACATTTAATATTTTTGCTTTAAAAATGACTGAAATGAATAAATTATCAAAATAGTTGGCAACTACTTTTCTTTCGATCAACTAATTAATGATTAATTGACTAATCGTGGCAGCTCTACTTGGTTTATGTCTTCTTTTTTTAAAATTGCCTTTCAATTACATATTTTCTTCCCTCTACCAGGTGGTGAAAAGCGGATCTTCGGAGACTCGTGTGGAGAAGAGAATTGTCATAACTGCAGACTCTGACATTGACCAAGATAAGGTACAAACCCTCTGTGCTAGAAACCGTCTCTCCGTGATACAAAACAGTACTGGATAAAGGAACAGTTTGACATCTTTGGAAATACCCTTGTTCGCTTTCTTGCTGAGAGTTAGACGAGAAGATCAATAGCTACCTCTCTCATAACTGTCCTGTAAGTATGAAGCTACAGCCAGGAGATGTTTAGCCTAGCTTAGCATAAAGCCTGGAAAAAAGCGAGGAACAGCTAGGCTGGTTGTGTCCAAAGTTTTAAAGATATCAGCACTTCTAACGCACAGTAATTAGCACATTACTGTATATGTTGTTTGCTTAATAAAATAATCGTATCAAAGTGACAAGTTGTGGTTTTACGGGAGGTTTTTTGCCAGACTATTTCCTGGCTGGGAGCAGTGACTTTCTGGAGCAAGGCTAGCTGTTTTCTCCTGCTTCCAGTCTTTATGCTTAACAGTTAACAGCTCCATATTCAAACCACAGACATGAGAGCAGCATCAATCCCAAATGTGGTATTTCCAGAAATGTCTAATTATTCCCTTAGGTACCATCTAATGAAGGGTTACGTTTATTTGTATTAAGACTAATACACGCGCACACAATGTCTGTCTTGCAGGGGAAAGATCGCGGAGCATCAGCATTGTAAATGAATCGCCAGCTGCATTTATTCTTTCAACTCTCCACCTGCAGTTCCTTTCGTCAGAGTGCAGTACTCAATTCTATCTGCGCGCACAAACACAAAGAAATATCTCGTAAATCTGCACCTGAAATTACGCATAACTGAGTAGATAATCTTAGTAGATGCTGTGTTTTTGTTTGTTTTTTTCTTCAGTTGAGCTGTTCATTGTAAGTAGAGGAGGGCTGCACAGTGCTCCAGTTTGATCAAATGCATCTCATCCAGGTGTTAAAAAAAAAGATTAGTGAAAACACTTTGTGGTTAAAAAACCCCCCAGCATTTTCAGTTGAGTGATCTCAGTTATGTTTGCTTTTAAATGCTTTTATTTTCCTAGTGGTTTTTACGTTATTGACTTTTTACAAATGCACTGTTTCCATCCTAGTTTAGACACCATTATCAGCATTTATTCCTTTGGTGCTGCTCGGGGAACGTTAAGACTACATTCAAGGGAAACTTTTTGTTGTTTGTCTAATTCAGGAGCTTTTTTTTTTTTTTTTTATGAAATGACATACCTCGCATCAATACGTGAACAACGAATATTTTGTGCTTAAATTTGGACAGCTGTTTGGCTTTGTTCACTGCTCAGGTACAAAAACATAAGAACATTAAATCTTTTCCTTCCTAACCAGCCAAGAACCAGTAGCCTACACATTATTGTAAAGTTTGAATTAAAAATTTCTCTATTTTATAGAATTAATGCTTTTATAGTATTTGTACAAATTTGACGTTTTTAATTTATTCATATCCATCTGCTCATTAAATTGTAGGTTGCCATTGTGCTGTTTACTGAATTTTGAGGTCTCTATTTAAGACCCTCTTACCTGTCTTGCCTGACACCCTGAATCATTCTTATTCGTTTCCTCTTGAAGTCCACCAAGTTCAAACCTTTCACATTTTACACGACAGTGGAGTGCTTCCCTCAGTCCTATGTTTTTGTTCAGTAGCATAGTAGTCATAATTGCGTTGAATATATTTGGTTGATAAGAAAAGTTTTACAAGCTTTGGTCTGTTTATCTCAGGTTTTGATATTCTTTAAGACTACAGACCTCCATATGATTGTATGAGGAATGTCCATATATGTATATCCATCCCTACTTTAAATGTACATTTATGTTCAGCCAAGTGAGGTCAATAAATACAAAGTTTGTCACAGTAACCACACATGTAAGAGGTAAAGGCAGCTGTCCCCTGTATATGTGGCTTTTCTCTCATAGGCACACAAGTTGTCTTTTTTTTTTTTTTTTTTTACATGTTCTACTATACAGTAATTTATTTGTAAAGTAGGAACCGTCTCGTGTGATATGATGTACTGTGATGTTTCAACACAAGCTGGTTCCCAGGCTTCCACTAGAGATGTCACAATGTTAAATATTGCATTCGTTGTCAACCAAGTTTGTAAAGCCTTTTTACCACATTCAAGTAGATTGCTCTCTGTACTTTTCCATAGAAGAGAAAATGCTTAAAATATACGAATCCCTTTTAGATGGCATGCTTTCTTAGCACACTTTTTTATCCCCAAGAGAAGCCATTGGTATTGTAGCTATATGAAAAACACCAGAAACCTCTCCTGCAAGGAAATGTAGAATTTCACATGAAGGAAAATAGTTTTTAGACAATGGAGAACTTTGTTGCTTTGTGACTTATCTGTCTTTTTATGGAAAAAAAAATAAAACATGCATTATTTTGCATTTTGTTGGGCTGTCTGTGTGAAGCATACAACTTACAAAAAAAGCACAAAAGAAATCTTGGTAAGAAATAAATATTTAATGCCATTCACTTGTTCCACAGTAGATGTTGCTGCTGCTTGTTCAACACAAAACTCTTGTGAATGTCACATCTGTCTAGATTGTAATGTAAACATGATGAAACTACAAATACAGGATTATTGGGAAAACACTGTCAAAGAAAAAAAGATCCATTTTTAACATAGGTTCTTTCTTTCTACCTCTAATTTCATTGTTACTCGAAAATAGCACCGAACCACATTTATACATATTGCTGTTTTAAAATAAAATCCTTAATTTTAAGAGAATAAAATCAATCTATTCTGTAGCACAAGTTAATATTTGATGCAATTTCATGAGTGCTGTCATAAGTATTGACTGAGTGTATCACGGATAAGGCAAACCTGTCGGGGGCTGGTGGCAAGATTTCCTGTTGACATTCAGTCATCTGCAGTTGAGCCACAAAGCACACTGTACACACACAGAATTAAAGCCACTTTTCTGTTTCGGAGAAATGTGAAAATATGGATTGACATCAGTTTAAGTAAAACACTGAATCAGATTGAACGTTGGGGAATAATTACATGTTTGATACAGAAAAACTAACCTGATCAACTGTTAAGTGTTTCACTAAAAGAGAAGAAACGTTTGAATCTGAAAATGTCTATCAACACGGAGGTGAGTTTGGGAAACTGTACAGGCATTCACTAGGATTATATGATCCATCGCTTCAAACAAGTAGTAAACAACAACAACACAGTCCACTGCTGTCATTGAAGTAGAGTTCTAGCGAATTGTCTTTACCGGGCTCTTGAAACTTGATGCAGCCTGAAGTTGGAGTTGATAAGCCATTGGGTGAATTTTGAAACCATATAGCCTGAAATAAAAACATAAAAACAGAATTAAACGACTTTTTCTTTTTGGTCGCCAAACACTCAAACAATTAAAGGCATGTTAATGCTAACAATAGTGTCAGACACACCTTGGCACAAACTGGTTGGCTGGTCGTTTTGGACGATACTCCGGGTGCACCATGAACAGCATGTGGGGGAACCCTGTCCCAAAATAGGCTCCATCTGTGTGGTGATGTCTGGAAGATTTGGGGGTGTAAACATCCATGCACTTTGGGCAATAGAGCTTCACCATTGCTTCTCCGGGGATGTCTGACAAGCCTACATCAGACGAAAGAGATGGGTGAGGTCAAGTGTGTCTTCATAACCACTGACACTGACGAAGTCAGACTTACCAATAGGAAGCATTGGCTGATTCTCACAATAAACTCTGGGGCAGTAGCCAAAATCCCCTTGTTGATACTTTTCCAACTACAAAGAACAACAAATTCAGAAATTACCGTTGATTCTTGTTACAGATCATGTAAGAATTGGAAGTTATTAAACAGGTTTACCATCTGTGCAATGCCTCTGTTTGTGAGGATGTAACGTGCATGTATGAGCCCGTACAGCATCTCTGCTGCCTGTTCTATCAAGTCACTCTGATTGGGGTTATCTTCGAGCTCCTCATCTGTCAAATTAAAGCGATTTAGCCAGTTAAAACACTGCTCTGCCTTATTTCATTTCACATGAGAACTAATACTTCTCGTCGATATTCTCACCTGGCTCCAGGTCAAGAATCATGTCCAAAGCCTGGCGATAGTGAGGCACCTGCTCATTCAACCCCGTCAGGTTAAACTTGTCCTGTATGTAGTCTTCATCAACCTGTAACACAAGATTGAAGACGATAAACAGCTGTTTATGGCATTAATTACGATTATGGCACACTGCTACAGCACACCAATGTGGAAGCATTGCAAAAGAGCTTAACAGAATTACTTTATTATTATTAACTATTTAAAAAGTTACTTGTATGAAACTTTGTTGCCATCACCGAGTATGTTCAGGCCAATAAAAATGCGTGTTGTACTAGCCCCAAAACAATTATTTGTCATTTTAACCATAAAAATTCAGCCGAGATCCATTTCTGAGATGAGATGCAAACAAGATCAAGGTAAATAAATAAATAAAATAAAAATTATTGAAGGTGCATGGATGAATCAAAACCCTGCAAATAAACAGTATAAAGGTATATACTAAATAAACATACAGCACACAGTATACACTCGCATACAAGGTAGCAAGACATTTTGAAAGCTTTTATTAGCAGGATTTGGTTGAATGAGGTGTCAGTAAGGTGTTCGGTAGCCTAAAGAGTCTGTGAAAGGCAAACGCCATTACAACTTGATGTAAGGTGTGACCCATATAAAAGAAAAACAAACAAACTGCAGTCTGATTTTTCCTCTGTGTAGACTTTTGGATACCTTTTGATTTAGGGAGAGGCAAATTAGCGGTAAATTTAAATCGTGGCTCCAGTCTGACATCCTAGTTTAAGAATACTCCGCGGGATTTACCTCACAGAAGAACTCATTCCCCCTCAGACCACAAAACCAGGATATCCAGGACACCTCCTCTGAGCTGCTCATCCTCCTGTCAAACCAAAACAGAGTTGCGGTGAATCAGGATTCATTTTACACTCACTGGTGGGCTAACAGCTAAAAATCGGCAGTTCAAATTCTGGGGATATGAACTACAAACGTAGATTTAAACAAACTTTGAACAAAAATGGAATTTTATTGCATAACGTTGTATTACTCAGTTTGCCTTGAGTTCACGTCTCTAACCTGCTAACCTATGTTAGTTCACGATTACACGCTGGCTAGCTTCTTTGCTAGCGTTCGCATTACCACAGTGTGGAGATTAATTATTTTAACTTGCATTATATATTTTGGGGTGCTGCCTCCTGCATGCAAATAACTGTTTACAGAAAGGTACCTTTACTCACCCTTCTCTATATTAGTGAACACATCAACTTGCAAGCTTAGCTAATTTATCCTCGCTCCCTAGATAACAAATACGTCTTCCGGTTACACACTTCTTCTTCTTCTGTTGCTTAATGGCGGTTGGCAAACAACTTTCAGGTGCATTACCGCCACCTTCTGGACTGGAGTATGGATCAGAAGGGCTATTATTACTATTACTAAATTCTCCTGCGCTTTCCAAAAACCTGAAAATAGCCCTATACCCTACATCACCTGAGCTTCTCTGCAATATTTCCCTAATATCTAATGCCATGTGATGCCTTTGGAATTAATTTTTAAGTGTCTACACAGTGCAAACTAAAAGATGTGACATTTCCAATTAATTAATCTCAGCCTTGCTATAGCCTATTTTACAACCATATTAATTTCTCTTGTCCTTGTTGCTCCTTTAGCGTATTTATCCGTGAGCTCATTTCCGTCGACACAATATGTCCAGGAATTCACATGAATTTGATTTTTCTGCCCTCTTAATTCTGAGTACTGTTTGTGCTATGTCAGATACTATGTCCTGCCTTGTGTCTGACTGTATGTATTTTATACTTGTAAGTGCACAATACTAAATCACAACTTGGTTTGGTTTGACTTCCTCTATCCACCTCATAGTGAGAAGAATCACTGACAGTTCCCCTTTATATACTGCCAGGTTACCACCCTTTTACTTGACACTACACCAAGTTATGTCCAGTCTCCCACAGTTTTCAAAATAAAGTTCTGCATGATGCATGTTCTCAGAGGCTACAGCAGTAAAAGTGTATAAAATGCTTGATATAAACCCATTTTATAGTAAGAACAAGAACAAAGTACAATCTTCTTTTCACTCACTTTTTAATACATTTCCAAGAGAATTATGGTTACGTAGAATTCCTAATTGTTATGTTTCTCATATACAGTAAATAGTAAGTCTATTGTCAAATGTTGGCCTACACCTTATAAAACACAGTGGTATTCCTATATTTTCACAGCCATAATAACGTACTTTTTCTGACATGATAATGACCACTCACATGTAGATCAAATCAATAGGCTATGTTTTGTATTTAATCAAGCAAGTAAAGCAACATCGTATAGGCTCAATTACAAAGCATTTAGTTGCCTTTAACATGGAAAATCTGTACTGTGGCCACGACCACCACACAAGACAGAAGGCAAAAATCATTTTATGTAGATTTCATTACCTAATACAAATTGTGTATATTGACATGAATTTCAAAGCTTGTTTATGTTTAAATCTGGAAAAAGACATACATAGACAGCCAATCCCTGCTGAGACGTGGAGCCCATTCAAGGCAGGTCTGAGAAGGTTTTGCGACAAGGTGGTGCCACGTCTTTGGACTCCTGCTCCTTTCCCATGCCTTCAAACATCAAGATCCTTAAATAATGAAAATTACAAGTCAGCTGCACAAGACATCACTGTAAACTTGTAAACCTTAGACAGTACAGAGAGTACTTTATTTATTTTTCTTTCTCTTTTATGCCTTAATCTAGGTACTTTTCACATTGAGACAATATTTGCAAATATGGTATTTTGTTTTTAGCTCATAATTTATGGATTACGATTGAGACATAAGATGATTTTTGGCATCAAACTAATAGTTAATCATCTCCACCCTCTCTGAAATACCCAGTATTTACTCACAGCTTTAGAATTGCATGTCTTTTTCCCAGCATCAAATTCAGGAAGTCATGGTAGCTGATTGTGTCTTTCCATGTCCCTCCAATCACCTCTGACATCATCTTTTTCAGCTCTAAGTGAGTCTTGGCCAATCCGAGTTTTTCCAGCATCTGTTTTAACCCCATTATATCTATAAAATTACAATTTAAGAATACAGTTGTGTTGTGATTCACTGAAAGCAACAATTGTAGCTGAAAATGATTTAGGGATTTAAGACCGGTGCAATTTTACCTATTTCTCCTTCGTCGTTGAGATCAAACTCCATGTATTTCTCTGTAACATAAGCAAATATAATCTCATTCCAAAATGTTTGGCTGTGCACTAAATTTGGAGACAATTCATTAAATAAAACACTCACTTTTAAACATTACAAGTTTTGAGCTCAGGTCTTCCTCTTCTTCATACTGGGGATCTGAGAGAAAAGCCTATAGGGGAGTGATAGATAATTATAGGCCTATTATCACTGAGGTGTCAAGTGTTTTTGCCCAGTTCTGGTGTGTAGAAAAACAAAACCCACCAAAACCCAAAAAACTTCGCCAAAAGATATCAACTCACCTCATTGATGGAGTTCAGTTTTTCTTCTTGTTGAGACTTGAGAAGTCCGTATGCTTTGCCTCCTGTGATGAACAAACAACCAATGAACAGTGTTACATGAAGAGTGTTACAAATCATCTATTTTAAATAAATACAAAATACAATCTTAGTAGGAAAAAAGAGGCAAACTAACCTTGAATATTGCTGTCCATTTCTGCGCACGGTGCTGTGAAAGAGCCAACACCAAGAGTGTGAAAAGCTGTGATGACGTTTCTGTAAATCGAGCCACAAGAGGAAATGAAGTGTCAAAAGTTTCAGTTAGCATTATTCTGGTTTCTCTGTAGTATCTAAGGCTGCAGCAGAGGCCAACATTAACACACCGTGTGAATTTCAAAAGACAAAGCGGGGTTAAAGCACTGCACTGTATTTGCTAGGATCAAATGTATAAGCTCTACTGATAAGATGAAATGAGGAAATGTGTCTCCACAGGTTAGAGTCCACATTTTATTTAAGGAAGGAAGAGTGATGCCGCAAGAAGAACTGTGACTTTGGAAAGAGAAAGTGAAGCACAGTATGGGAGGGGGGCAAGTGCTGCTCTTTCACTTTCAACGCTCACATTTCAGTGTAAACTCAAGAAAACACTTGACATTGTGCTCTCATGGCCATTTATCAGTTTGATGTAATTAGGGCTGGACAATAGTAGTATATAGTAGTATAATAGTCACAGTGCAAAACATGAAATGTCTAGTAAGGCAAATTAACCCAAACATTATATGTTATGCTACAATGTTTTGTGCTGCTTGATACTTAAAGGAAAAGGTTCACATTTTCCATGATTAATCTACAAGAAAAGTCAGTTTATTTTAAGCCTGTTTATCTTCCACCGCCTAGATTAAGCGTAGAATGACCAAAATTATGAATAAACTGTGTGTCTGTACATGAATAACACACTGTATCTGGTGAAATTTCCTGTATCTATATCAGTTCTTTTCCAATATCATGCAGCCCTAGATGTAATGTTTCGTTCTTGCCACATGGTGGCTCTAATGGACACACGATAGGTAAAGCATAAAAGAACGATAATGTTTGACCATGCAGCAGGTAGTTTCAAGTTGAGACGTCTGTGTGATTAAGAGAACTGAGAATAGGTGGAGAAAGGGTGGGGGGGAACTTGTCTAGAAGTCAATAATCCTTTGTCTCCTCACTTGGCTACATTGCACAGAAAATGGAACATTTGTATCTGCAGGGTCTCCTATTAATTCTGCTAATGGTTGTATCAGAGGGCAGCGGTGAGTAAGTCACTGGATCATTTCTTCACCTGATTCAATCAGTGGATATCATAAATGCATTTTCTCAGTAAAAGAAAGACATATGAGTGTGACTGAACTTAAAAGTTTCCTAACATTTGTTAACATCTGTCTTTTATTGTAAAATCTTGCAGCTCTGACACTGAATGCTTTCGTGTACCCTGTCTAAAAACCCCTATATACAATATGGACTCCTATAGACTCTTATGGGTCTTATTCTAAAACGTTATTTCTTGTCATTTTAAAGACGTCTCATCAGTGATTGCTACCCAAGAAGAAGGTATAGTTCTCCCTTGTTTTGATCTTAATGCGATGGAGAGCTGCTTCAGAGCCAAATGGATCAAGCGTGCCACGGATGGCACATCGATGAAGGTTATCCTCGCCTGGCCTAAAACACCCGAGATCCAGGATGCTGAACGTGTGAAATGGGAACGTGATGGAAATGGACACATGTCTCTTTTTCTGACAAAAGTACAGAAATCTGATGAGGGACTGTACAGCTGTGAAATCTGGCATGGCTGGAAAATCATTCATGTCAAAAACATGTCTTTAAAAGTGAAAGGTAAGATTGCACATTTCATTCTCATTCTCTCACAAATACTGTAAACCACGTATCACATAAATCTCCCCTCCTTCAGAATGCAAAGCCCTTCAAGCAGTGAAGGCCATGCAAGGCACACGCATTAACCTTATGTGCCCAGTGAACATGACATCAGGACAACAAGGATCCAGAAATAGCTCCTGGGTCATGCTGAAAGGAGGCAACCCTGTACCTGTCAACTCAAAGGTTGTAATGACTGGGACATCATTAGCTATCCAGTCTGTGGATTACACTGACAATGGTTGGTACAGGTGTAATCACACTCTTGGACAAACTCAGCGCTGCTTTGACATTAATCTACTGGTCCAAGGTAAGATTTTAAACCGTTTGATTTCGTCCCTGACAGCACAAACTCCTCTCTACCTTTTCTATTTCCTTTATCAAGGGGAAAATGTTGTGGAAACATATTTTTTTTAATTTGACATCTTTTTGAATGTCATCACTAATCTCCTGCTAAATGTGATGCTGTAAAATGCTTTGCCTTCTGTCTCCCTCAGCGATGACAGCCAGTGAGAATACTTTGGAGACCGGGAATGAGGGGAGCAGTGGAGCATTTATTGCAGTTGTGGCCTCAGTCGTTATTGTGATTGCCATAATTGCTGCACTGATAGGACTATTCATTTACCGCAGACGTAACACCCAGAGAGTTGCACAGCAAGCCCAGAGGCACCCAGCAGGTTTGATATGTCCTGAAACTATTTTTAAAAGGTTTACAGCTATGCCGTGTGATGATGTGTTGCCACAGCTTCCTCTTCTCTTGTTGTTCATCAGGCACTCATACAGACTCGACTTATGGTTATGAGATTGTGACTCTTACACGTACAGAATGTGAGCATTGTGTTATTCTTTCATCACCCTCTTTAGTAGCCCGTTTTGCTCTCTTAACCACTTCCCTGACAACGTTTTACCTTTATCTCACAGACCCTACAGACACCTCAGTCAACAGTATATACCACCACGTTCAGGAGGAAGACCTGTGTACTTGTATGTATTTTTGTTTTTGTAAAATATTATAAAATCCTACTTTAATTCTCATCACACTCGAATAGCCAAATAACAATTTTCTCTCCTTCATTGCAGTCCAGTATTAGTTATTTTCACTCTGCTGAAGAAAAAGAAGATTCTCCTTACATTCTAATCTGGATTGCCCGCTTACATTTATGCATTAGATAAAAACATGTGCTAAAAGTGTTTGAGTTTTTCTTGCAAAGAAGAGTAACTGTGACTTGAGTATCTTGGAAAAAACTGTACACAAGTGCAACCTGGAAAATGCTACCCACTGCTGAAAAGACTTTTCTTTACTGCCCCGTGTCTGTTAATATATCTTATCATTTGCATTATTTTAAATGAAATGGAGACATGTAATCTTTCAATAACAGTTTTTATCCAATTTGACTAAATCATAAAACACTGATGAGTCATAAACACTGATCTACTATCTACTAGAAAAGATTTCCTTTTTAAAAGTAAAGTTTTTTGAAAACATATTTTTAGTGTAATGATTGTTGAACTAACTTGTTAAAAAACTATTTTTATTTAGTGTTAGTTGACAGCCTGTAATAAATCATAGAAACTGTCAGTGGTGGTGGCTGTTCCTTGTTTGGATTGTCTTTGCTGCTGTAGTTCCTCATTGTGTGCATCCTGAACGACCTCGTAAACATGAGTCTGTGAACAGGAATACTGGAGTTGTTACACTGCGATATATAAAAACATCAAAAGTGAAGCTTTGAACACTTTTAGCTTCTTACCATTCGAATACTTGACTCTTCATTCCCTGCAAACAGACAGGTAGAAAAAACATCTATCATTAAGGCATTCATTTATTTTTTTATCAAAGCTCGCAAAACATATACTGTACATGTACAACATGTATGGATGTATGGTTCCTCATTCAGATTCAGTACCTGCTTCCTTGTTGTGCTTTCTCTTCATATGCATGTAGAGTCCTACAGCAGCTATACATATGAGGAGACCCAGAGGAAGGGCTAACCATGCAGGTGTTTGCAGAGCTGTAAATCATTAGCATTTTTACTCAGGATACATTTTATCTTATGTTGGGCTTTAAGTCAGGAGAAAAGGCAACAGCAGCATGATGCATACTCACAGTTAACGGTGCGCCACTTCTTTGACGCCATCATGTCGCCCTCTCGAAGCACCAAGCAGCTTAACTCATCTGATGCCACTGACAAAGCTGGGAGAACCAGCTTGTTTCTGAGAGTGTTGTTAACATTCATTAATCCGCTCTGCCAGCTGTTTTTGCCACTTCCAGACCAAGTTAAACTGAAGTCTTTTTCACATTCTCGAGTGCAGGTGAGCACACAAGTCAAGGTGAGATTATCTCCTCCTGGCTCACCCTCTGAAGTAACTGCATAGACAGACACGAGAGGAAATGTTTTAACAGCGGTGACAGAAAAAGTAAATGCAGCACGATTCAGGGTCTGTTTTGGAGTTTTCACACTCACCATCGAGGGTGTGCAGCCTGATCTTGTTAAACACCTTCTGCTGACCAGTGGACTCTGAGCACTGGTAGTCCCCAGCATGCAGAGCACTCACTTCGCTGATGACCAGTGATGACGAACCTTTACTCACATGAAAGGCCCCTGTTTGACCTTTGTAAGGTGTGATATCATCTGGCAGTGTCCTTCCACCTACAGCCCACTTCACGCTTCCACCCACACCGAGAGAGGAAGTGTTGCCACAAGAGAGTGACACTGACTCACTCACTGCAGCAAACACTTCCTCTATACCATCTGGGGGAAAGGCATCATATGGTTACACTTTGTACAGCTTAAACCACATCTTTTATTTGGAGTACAGTTTAGTACCTTTTACTGTTATTGTATAGCTGATGGTGGCTTTAACCGTGTCATGCTGAAACAGGAGGCATTTCCATTTTCTGTGATGGTCTGTCAGTTTTTTACGGATAATCAGTTTAGAGAAGCATTCAGAGGGACTTTTAAAGTGAAATCTACTTCCATTTAATGGTGTATTATCTTCAGTACTCCACTCGATATGCATGCCTCTGTTGTTACAAGGTCCATGTCCTATATATGTATTGAGAAAACAATGAAGCTCTATTGTGCCGTCCGCAGGAGTCGAGCTCTCGGTCACTGGTGAATGGAAGAAGAAAAAAAAAATCATGTGATATTGTCATCAACTTAGTCAAAGACAGTTTGAGATACCAGGACAACTCACTCACGTTCAAGAATGTGAAGCGAAACACTTGAATTCAGTGCTCCGTTGTCACAAGAGTAAATCCGTGCATCATTGAGTATCAGCTGATCAATCTTCAGAGAGCAGTCCTGCAGGAGGCTGAGTCTGAGGACGCTTGGAGGCATCACCCTTCCAGCCTTCACCACCTCAGAGACAGATCCAAACTTTCCAGCCACGCTCCAGCTGATAGACGAGCAGGATTTAATAGATGGTATACCACATGGCAAAGTAACATCATCTCCAAGTAAGGCAAACATCATCAAATGATCTGATGGAGAAGACAAGCATTTAATGTCAAAAATCTAATTTATCTTTGCTAATAATAATAGAATTGAAAACTAAAGGGAAGATGGTGATCCTCCATCATGAACTGAACATTTTTATACCCACAGTTGATATTCATGCATTATTTACCATTACTTTACTTCTTTATTCAAGATTGTCTTGAATTTTTTTTTTAACTATTGAATTTACTGTAAGCATGCAGTTTAATTTGTTATGTGAAAAAACAAATCTTTTACAAGACCTCAAAATTTTAGGAATAAGGTCAAGTGTATAAGTCACATCCCCAAATATATATACAACAAATTAATAAGAGAGCATTTTGTATTTTTCCATAATCACCAGATGACTGAAGTCCAGCTGCTACGTGTGTCAGAGAAAGAAAACTTAATAATGCATTGAAAGCCATCCTTCTCTCAGGAGATGTCTTCTTGCACATTTTCTTGCTTATTGCTAAATCCCCTGCAGAAGCTTTTCAAAACACACTTTCAGGAAATGATATTGATGCAACTCATTTTTTGTTCAAGACCAGCCCACGAGAGGAACCCACATTCATCTTTTTTGTTGACTCTGTAGTTTTTCACAAACGTCTGGCCACTAGACTGTCACGGCTTGTGCCAGAAACACCAGGAATAGAGGGATTTGGACCCAAGTGCAGAGACCGCAGGCTAAGCAGGTAGAATTGACTGATTTATTCCAAAAAATAATCACAGAGCACAGGAACATAAATCGACAGGCACACAGGGTAACATATGCAATGATCTGGCACAGAGGGAAGGGGAGACAGAGACTAAATACTCTAGAGACAGGAGGACAATGAGGAACAGGTGATGCAAACAAGGTGGGGCAGACAAGACACAGGTGAAACTAATCGGGGCGGAGCAGACAATCACAGAGGAGGGAAAAGGAACACAGACAGGAAAAGCAAAAAGGGACAAGACACACAAGGAAAGCACCCTTCAAAATAAAACAGGAAACTCAAACTCAAACTCAAAGCATGAGATGACAAACAACACTGAGATACAAACTAAACTTGACACAAGAAAACAACCAACCAAACCCATATACCTTTCAACAATAGTTGACCCAAAACTCTATTAGGAAAAATCAGTCATATAAACAGGAGGTACCTTAATGGCCTAAACTTAACTGTAATAGCCTATCATAATTATTTGAAAAAATAAATAAATACAAAATGAAAACTACATATGGAACTTCTAATAGTAACATTAGCAATTATTAGCCTAATAATATTTGTTCCAGACATAGAACTTACAAAATAATAATAAAAATACTAATAATAAATGGGTACCTCAGAGCGTAAATTACAAGACAGTATATTGTGAATTACATGAACAGAATATGGTCAATAGTATGTATTTTATTTTATAAGTTCATTATATGTGTTTTTATGTTAAATCTTAATCTGTATAGTAACTAATGACTATATCTGTCAGACAAATGCAGTGGAGTTAAAAGTACATGTTGTTTGAGTAGAAAGATAAAGTAATATAAAAGGAATATACTTAAGTACAAGTACCTCAAAATTTAACTATTTTTTTTAGTGAGGGGTTAATCTGCATTTGGTGCTCTTGTTTGTATTTACAGCAGGACGGTGTATATGGGATTGATTCAATAGAAACCATCTGTGTGTTCATGGTAATGGACAACAATGGTGCTGTATGGCAAAGAAGATAGAGAAATGAATCCTGTATATCAGGCTACAGATACACACACAATACTTGTTAGTACGATACATTTATTGTTATTACGGAATTTTTTCACAAATAGAAACACATAGCCCATTTCCAGTAATGTCCACCTCGCTGTTGGAGGCTATGGTTTACGGTGCTGTTAAATTGCACTGCATACCAACATGCGTCTGTAATTACATTTATATCAATGAAGACAGGCTAAATTACAGAAAGACCTCTGTATAACAGTTCAACAGCACCACAATCCTTCAAAATGATCAGAAAGCTGAATCAACACTTCTCTAAAACAGCACACAAACTGAACATTAAAATATTTATGATGGAAGGATTTATTGCAGGACACTTAGACTGCAATAGTTTTAGCTAGGTATATCTAATAAACCGGAAGCTATAACTAAGGATATATCACCAGACATATCATTTAATAATTTCTATAGAGTCGAGAAGTAAGTGGGTATAATGGGGGAGGTATCATAAAGTCCCATGGCATGTTCTAAATGCACTTTGCAGTTAGCACGAGTACCGGTTGAGGAAGCTAAGCAATAATTATAGTGCTGTGGATGGGATCAGCAGGGGAGCTATAACAGGGTGGCTGTGCCCCCCCCCTGGCCCCACTTCTGTGTGGTGTTTTGAAACTTGAGTAGGCGTTAAGGCGTAAGCGTAAGTTTTGTTCCTTACAATCAATGTACTCCTTCAAATTAAAGTTGTATGTTTGTTTTTTAAGAAAAAGGACAATGAATCACCAATCATATGTATATAAAGATAAAAAGATTACACACATTAAAACAGGATTATTAATATTTGTATTAGTCTATGCAAAACAGATCATTAGTAACATTAATGATAAAATAACAAACCGAAGTGTATGCAATTCCTTAACTCCCATATTGACATAGTTTTCAAGTAGTCTTTATAGGACAGCATAATAGAATCCCTGAAATTAAGTTACAGGCTTTTGGTTTTGGTGTGCCACCCCAAGATTTTCAGTGGCCCTGCCTGGCCACCTCTTCTGGGGGCACCACTGGGGAGGAGCAGTCAGTGTTGAGTGTGCAGTAGTTTGGATGAGCAATAGCAGAGGCCAAGCAATCAGCTGGTTCTGAGCAGGGACATTTCAAACAGCCACTGCACTGGTAAGTACAAAAAAGGATCTGAGGACAACCTTTAGGCCAAGGTCCAAGAAGGTATTGCAACATCCAATCAGCAAAAAAAAAAAAAAAAAATCTTGTCCTATTCACTTAGCCTGCTGGTGGGGTGTTGTTAGAGACTAAGTATTATAGAACTGACAAAATAAACTACAGTTATTGTAGGTCAAGTTTAAATCAGTTCAGCATCTTTGGAGCAGTGCCTTGTTTACAATAAATGAGGCACTCACACACCAGAAGATATAGGGCACTAATTTGACACGCTGACTGGCAACTCATGAAGCAGCATGAAGATCACTGTAAAAAATCTCAACTGATAGTGGGTTTTTATAGCAACATTTAACAAACTATTTTAATAATAACAACATTGTAACCAAGAAACCATGTTTCCTACCATGTATAGGACCTATACTACTAAGATGGAAAAGCAACTACATTTTAAGAGAAAGCAACTTTTTAAATTAATGTTTGCAAAATCTTTATTGACATAATATTTAATTTATTTTCCTGCAATATCTAATCTTGGCAAAAATTATAACTATGTTGTTTTATGTTGTGACTTATTTAGGCAACTCAAAGCTCTTGGTTGAGGTGAGGGAGGCGTTGTCTTGGTTAAATATTAAAGGAGTCAACACTGATTATAAGCATGGAACAAGAGTTGTATACTTTTTTAAATATTTAACTAAAAGAACCTTAACTGAGTGTTGCACTAACCTAAAACTATTCACATGCGAGATGTATAATGTGAGGCCCATTCTCTGGTATTATTGTTTTTCTCATTTACTTTGGCTCAGTTCTTGAATGATTTTTCTTTTTCAAAACAAGTTAAAATTTATTTATTTTTTTTTAATTTTCTTTCTTTTTCTAATTTCAAACAATTAGTTTGTTATTCACAATAGATTTGAATTTCGGATTTTTTCAAATTGCACGTGTTTTAGCTTTTGTGTGTAAAAGAGTAAGTACAATAATCTACAATTGGCACAGTAAGAACTTGCACATGGATTGGTGATCAAAATTGATGAGTTGATCCTCAGTGAAATTGTCAAACATTCTCATCGTTTGAGCAATCACATTAAAAACGATCATTTCAATTATCAAAATCTGTCAGACATACTGTACATGTATATTCCATAAATGTCTATGACATGGAATGTTTGTGATGTCTACTAAATTGGCAAATTACCTGCCAGGTGACAGCAATGAACCAGGAATCACAATCAGCCAATCACAAACACAATTTGAACTATTGCAAGTACAATCTGAGAGAAAAGTTAAGACAAAAGATAAATATAAAACTGTTGATAAACTGTTGAGTCTTACACTTAAAAAAAAAATCTTGGCAATGAACACAATGAAGTATTTACATTTCCTCCAAAATTCTTATGTTCTTCTTGTTTACTACTAAATGCAAACGCATTTAGTAGTAAACAATTTAACAACAACCTAATAACAACTAATAATAACCTCTTTTCTAATAACAATCTAAACAATTTTTAGAAAAGAGGTTGTGAAAATATGTACTGAGCAGGACATTTAAATTTACATTTTACAGTTAAGAAATAAACTCCAAAATCCAACACAATTTTTTGTGATGATTTACCTAGGCTTACCTTAGATTAGGCTCTTAATTGAAACATTAGTGACCATAACAAAACATACACACAGTACATAGAAACCATTTAATTGGAAAGCTGCAGTGGACAAGAACAGCTCATATCTCCAATCTGGGCTAAACTTTAGGTTAAGAATGTAGTTCTTGGTTGACTCAACCTCAGTAGTGTACAACCCCAATTCCAAAAAAGTTGGGACATTATGTAAAATGTCAATAACAACACATTGAATACAGTACAAAGACAAGATTTTTTATAAATATACGCTCATTCTGAATTTGATGCCTACAACATATGTCAATAAAATTGGGACAGGATCTTGTTTACCATTGTGTTACATCACCTTTTCTTTTAACAACAGTAAGTGTTTGGGAAGAGAGGACACTAATTGTTGAAGTTTTGAAAGTGGAATTCTGTCCCATTCTTGCTTGATATCTGACTTCAGTTGCTCAACAGTTCGAGGTCTCCGTTGTTGCATTTTGCGCTTCATAAATCACCACACATTTTCAATGGGGGACAGGTCTGGACTGCAGGCAGGCCAGTCTAGTACCGGCACTCTTTTACTCTGAAGCCACGCTGTTGTAAGGCGGCAGAATGTGGCTTCATTGTCCTGCTGGAATAAGTAGGGACGTCCCTGAAATCTAGATGGCAGCATATGTTCCAAAACCTGTATGTACCTTCAGCATTAATGGTGCCGTCACAGATGTGACAATTACCCAATCACCTGTTACCAATGAACCTCTTTACCTGTGGAATGTTTCAACAAGGTGTTTTTGAACATTCCACAACATTCCCAGTCTTTTGTTGCCCCTGTCCCAACTTGTTTGAAACATGTTGCTGACAAAAATCCACAATTTCCAAGAGATCCAACATTGAATATATTGTCTTTATACTGTTTTCATTTGAATTGAATGTCAGAAAGGATTAGGAAATTATCACATTCTGTTTTATTAATATTTTACAGAGCGTCCCACCTTTTTTAGAATTGAGATTGTATTTTGAATTTGTAAGAGTAGAATTATAAACAGTCACTGGTGAAGGACAGAGTAAATGACCTTTTAATGCCCCCCTCTCACTTTGCGAGATGTCAAACATTATTGTTTAATGTTGTTTTGAAGGATCATCAGGGGCTTCATCACCCATTGACCCCTATGCATTTCTCTCTGTGAAGCCTCTGGAACAGGTTGACGTCCAACAGGTCCAAATAGTCAGGACACACCCCCTCTACCATGCTACATTTTACAGATCTGACAGCTTGCAAGCTAGAGAACCAGATTGTTCTTTAGCACATGAGAGAGCTCCAAACATCATGCAGAGAGGGACAGCATGGCTTTGTGGTCACAACTTTGTCTTCTATAGTGTGTATCCACAGAGGCCACTATATTGTTCCCCTGTTATGTTGGGCTCAAATCTACTGTAATGTTTGGATCCTGACATACTGTAGCTCACATGGCTGACAGAGGATTGCAGCTGGTGCTAATGTGCTGCCACTACACAGTTGGTACAAACAAGAACTGTAATGGTTAACACATATGATTTGTGCATTAGGATGAATTAAAGGTGAATTTGGACCACTGGACAATTTTAAGATTTTAAGAATCTGTGTTTTGTATTGCCAAACTTTGCATCTATTTAAAAAAAAAAAAAAAAAAACTTTTTAAAAACTTTCTAAAATTCTCTAGTTTTATTCTGAAGGCCAAGTTCCATATTTACAAAGGATCTCATTTTATCATTAGGAGTCCTCCTAAATGGCCCTCAGAGCTCCTAGCTAAGATTTTCCTTTTAAGAGCTCTTCACAAAGCTCCTGAGAGCAACTTTTAGTAAGGAACAAAATAACTCCTGATCTAACATTGTTATGTTAATGTTTGGCATTGCATGTGAACCACTCACTATGTCTACAGTGATGCAGTGATTGGTGTTTGGCAGGTAACCAGGCTGTGTCTGTGAATGTCACATCACAATATATGGATAAATGGACTTGCATTTATGCATTGCTATTCAAGTCTCCTGACTCCATCTAAGGTGCCACCTGCTCATCAGGAGTGGTGTTGTGTGGCTGTTAACAGTTGTGAGAAAATCAGGGGCTTTTGTTTAGGGCTTTTGTTTATTCAACTTCATTAACCACTGCAGGTGATTGTGATGGGAGCTGAGCAGAACGGCTTGCCAAAGGACTACCAGGAAAAGCTGAGAGCAATAAAGACCAACATGTATGAGGGTCCTCTGCCCATGATGGCTGAACTGGAGCGAGCCAGAAGAAGAGCCAAAGAGAGAGCCAACCACCGTTTTGATGCCTGATAACCCAGCAGAATCCAAGTCCACTTTTATCAATCGGAAACTTCATTCATCCAATACTGTAGCTTAACAAATTGACTTATAGCTAGCTACTTCATGCCTAAAGGGGATAACTTCAATTCCAGCTGCGTAGATAGTCATAGTTTTGACAGTATAGCAGTGTTACATCAACCAGAAATGTTGAGGGAATACATATTAGGTAACTTTTTTTTTCGACTTCATAATCATGCCTTTATGTTTTTATGGTTGAGATATATTTAAATGTTTTCGCCCATTAACTAAAGGGAGGACAAATTACCCCCACGACCCATTGTGGCATAGCACTGCAATTACAGTATGTAAGTGCAGAATGGTTTGTCACTTTTGCTCCACAGTACCAAGCTACAATAAGCCTAAAATAATAGCAGGCATTCTAATTACCCAAATAAAGTGAGTTAATCACTGGAGGATTCCTTCTATACATTCTGGAAATAAATGAAAATCAATGGTGGCCTTGATTAACAAATGACATTCAAAATTAGTGGCTATAATTTGTCATGATTGAAACATGCAAGACACAAAGGCATTCCTTTAATGCTCTATGAAATGTAATATTTGTGAGACTATTGTCATTTCCCACATAGCCAGCTCTAACTTATTTTTTGAAATCTCCATTAAAGTGGTTTATGTTGCCAAAGACACAGCTTCTACTTTATCATTTCACTCAAATAAACAAAATGACAGAAATGCTCTGAAATGAATGCACTCTCTTTAGTCAGTGTGTAGTTTGTCACATTTTTTTTGGGATGTTTCTCAGTTAAAATGCTATGTTATCTGTAAACTTACTGTCTGGGCATGGAAATTATGTGGGGGGCATTTTCTGCCTTTATGAAACAGTGATTGTGGAGTGACCTGAAACAAGGGAGAGGAGATAGAGTGGCAGAAAAGGCCCATGTGACATGAGAGGATGATGAAAGTTACTTTTTGACCTTTTAAATATTTTATGACATTGTTTTGTCTCAGTGATAAAAGAAACACACTGTCTGTAAACAAGCATAACATATTGTATTAAGGGTAAGAGGTGTAAGATGTATTTAATGTCTTAACAGACTTTCCCTTTTATTCTAACTGGCATGTCTATAAAGAAGTTTTGTTCCGTCCTCCACAGGGCTTCATACCCCACTAGGAGCATTTCAGGAGCAGAGCATCGTGCCTACCTGACTTGCTCAGATTGTGTTTATTTTGTCATTTTTCCTTGATTTTTGTGCTTCTGCAATGCATACCATGAACGTGGCTGGAAATGCTATGTGGAATCTGGGGATTACTTTGTTCAGTGTATTTTTACTTACTCATTAATTTATCTCACTAATTTATCATCTTTTCACTGTACCTTGGTGAAATCCACTCTTATTCATGCTATCCTAAAAAGATGAACTTAATAGCATATGGAAATTGAATAGGATATGAAAAAAGATAAAGTAATTATAAAGTGCCAAATAATACAGGGCATAGAGAAGTCAGTGTCCATCATGGTCAGTTTATAAACTCCTCCCTGAATAACATGGTGTCCATCATGGTGGTTACCATGGTGGTGCATGAAGATGCTCTGGTGAATAGCTCCCTCAAACTTCACTATATTTTTGTTTTAATTTGCTATTTTTTTTATGGGGCTAGAACTGTGAAATTAAAAATTGGCATAAAAAACAAAACCTTAACTGAAAAAGGAAACACTAGAATTGAAATATTTGTACTGGAAAAAAATGGTATTGGCACTGAAACAAAAAAGTTTTACTGAAAAATAAAACACAGAGGTTATTAGCCATGACAGTGAACATTAGCTTTGATAGGTGACATTAGCTAAGGTTATTTCAGCACACCTCTGCCAGAACAGCATAACAGCAGTTAAAAATTAACTTTAAGCAAGCCTGGTTCTATGTGGAAGAATAACAAGAGTGAAACGTACTTGCATTTTGGGAGTTTCATTTGAACTCTGGGAACTCTGGCCGCCAAACCATAGAGCCGGGGTCTGCTCCGAGGTTTCTGCCTGCTAAAAGGCAGTTTTTCCTCGCCACTGTCGCCAAGTGCTT
>JBBPCS010000855.1:12265823-12309044 GCA_037974645.1 Hollardia meadi
AGAGAGAGAGAGAGAGAGAGAGAGAGAGAGAGAGAGAGAGAGAGAGAGACTGAGATCGACTTCAGGGTGTGTAAATATGGTGTTTTATGGAAAATGGTGCATCCTGCCTCTGGTCTGTGCAAGAGGAAAGCCACAGTCCAGTTCAACCAGGCTGCAGTGGTCTCCGTTCCCCCGATGAGAAGGTCCACAGTGGCCATGTGAACATGAACATCTGTCAGGAGCTGCAGACGTCAAGAAATGTAACTTGTTTCCAGGACTATTTACAGTAACAGTAAAAGTAGATTTATCAGGATATGTTTCCAAATTTCTGAGAGTGATTCATGTTGAATCAATGAATGAATGATTCATTAAAGACAAAACATGTCAAAATAAAGAGGTGGATACGATACAAACACCTACAAATCCATCTCTGTTCCTCCTCACAATTCTCTGTTCTATGTACTCACCCCTCCATGTTCTGTGATGCGATGTTTGTCAAGGCCCCGGAGGAGGGATCCTGTGATGGCGTCCTCATTTTTTCTTTCTTGTGACTGCACAGATAACAAAGTGACAGCTGAAACAACAGCTGATAAAAAAAAAAAGCTAAACAATTAACACAGGCTTTCATAGACAGCATGACCCATTTCAGTCAGAGTGCGACTGGTTCATTTGATTTGTGTGTTTTTGACATTTCACAGTATTGATTGCACACGAGTTATCTAAAAAGCCACACCAAGCCAACCTTAACGCATTTGTTTTTACCGACCTTGTACTGGTTGAGATGTTTTCTTATAAGTTCATCTCTCCTGGCCACCTCTTTCAGTAGACGAGAAAACACAGGGTTGGGTAATTTCTGTGAGAGAACAAATGACATAATGTGTGCAATCCCATTCCTAAGGTGTTTGTAAGTCTTTGCTGTTATCTACAATGAAATTAATAAATATTTACTGACTCTGAGCAGTGGGAAGGAGTCAAGAGCAGAAATCCAAGAGGAGCCCCACAGAGCAACAATCTCATTCAGACAACTGTGCAGCTGCTGCAGCTCCAAAGAACTTTTATCGTACTATAAAATACAGACATCGGTATTTTAATACAGCCTATGAATGGAATTATGTAATGCAAGCTTCTAAAAGATACAGGCAACCAAACACTGTTCACAACCACAACTGGTGATGAAAAACACATTTTTCAATCCATCTCTATTACTCAGAGGTTCAAACTGAACTGTTGGAGGGCAGATACTCACTTCTTTTCCAAAAGCCAAAGTGGTGATGACATTACTGGCTGCCACTGTGAAATCTTCTGAGAGATCGACAGCCCTGCCCTGATAGTCCATCAGAACCTAAACAGTGAACAAACTATGCTGTGTCTTTTTACTTCGGAAGTACCCCAACATTTGGTTCACTGGATCCCTGCAGTCACATTACAGGCGATTATGTTTTTTTTATCGCTCCTCCTGTGTTTTCTGTACCTTTCTCAGTCGTAGTGCCTGTCTCTCAATCACGTCATGCAATGACTGCTGGCAGCAACGCTGCAGAGCACCGTGGACGAGGCGACGATGTGCCCTCCACTCCTCACTGTAGTCCCCCAGAGAGATAGTGCGCCCTCCCCCAGACACAATATCAGCTGATGCAAGTCAGGAGAGGTCATAATTAAGGTCATACCCAGTAAGTATGCATAATATTATTGCAAAACAGATTGTTTTACCTGTGTATGAAACTGGTCTCCCAGCAAAGTCTGACCATTTTTTCACCAGTGCTTCTCGTATGACGTCACTACTATTAAGTACCACCATGGCTGAAAAAAACACAACAAGGTTGTTGGTGTGGTAGCCTTCTGAATGCTGTCTACAAAGAAATTCTCTAAAAAGATGATTTGCTTTTTTTAATGTTAGTGTGTGATATAAAATCGTGTATGATTACTTGTATTTCCACATTTAAGGCGGTAGATGTTTCCGTAACGCTGTGTCAGATTGGTCAGGTGAATTGGCAGGTGATCGTGTGTCAGCTCCATCATATTGCCTATGAGAAAGAGGCTGGGAGGGCCTGGGAGGGAAGGAGATGAGGAGCAGGGAAGGAACTGATAGAGATACTGCAGCAGTCCAGATTTAACTACTGGATGAAGGAGTTGAGAAACACAAAGGTAAAACAGACAAAAGCCATTAGATCAAGTTCAGTGGTGTACTTTCCAATGTGTTGAAAAAATGTCCCATTCATTCATTGTTACATTTCATGAAATAAAAATACTTGATTGTAAAGACCAGCTTGATCAAACAAAGACAACAAATAGATAATTACCTGTATCCTTACTTCCCATGTGGCCTTTCTGTACAGATTTGCTTCTCTGACCAGAAGTGCAGATCACTACCATCAACAGCAGCACCACTAATACAGCTCCTACGATGATCACTGATATTTCTATTGCCATTTTGTGTCTTCTTGCTGGTGTCCCACCTCAGAAAGCTGGTCAGCACACTGCTTGCTGCATTTATAGTCTTCTCATCAGTCTCTGAGCACATCGGTTTGATATAATGTTGATGTTTTCGTTAAAACCAAGGACGTCTAAATATCTATTTAGGTCAACATATCTGATAGTAAGATGAATACAACACATGCAACAAGAGACAGCCTGATAAACATGGCCGAGACTTGGTGAAGGGCATGATAACACATCAAGGGTCTCAAGCGCTGGCATAGCACGGGGGAGATCGGTCTCGCTACAGTTGATATGACACTCAGTCATGATGCCGTTTATCTGGTAGTGCAGGGAATGAAGAAATTGTTTTCTGTCAGAGGATTTGGCCGTTTTAATTTACAAAACAAAAAAACACCACTTCAGACCCACTTTAGCCACATTTATTCCAATAGAGTGAGACAGTGCATATTTAATTACAGTAGTAGTGGGGTGGCATACCATGGTGGTGTACAATAAGGTATTAGAGTCAAAACAAAACGGTGTTGAAATGGATAGGTCAGGCAGAACAGTAGAACAATATACAAAAAGTTGCAATAAAAGATTCTTCCACCCTTTTGGTATATTTCCAGAAAAAAACTTGCACAGTGAATTAAATGTGCTGATAGCCGTCATTATAGCTATCAAACCACTATACATGCGATTTCATTTGAAAAGTGACATGCAGCAACTGTGAGATCCACTGTCTTCTGGATTTCTGGAGCTGTAATTCTCTGTCAGATGTAAGGTTGGTGAACCCATGAAGACTGAGGCATGTTTAGCCATGGGTTGCAGGAGAGAACCTGGATGGTCTGAACTTCATCTCAGTGAAGGGAATGGAAGCGTCTTTGCCTTTCCAGTCTATCCAGACTATTCCCTGTGTCAGAGCAGAAACAGAAATATTTGATCGGTGTGTTGTATCATAGCAGATAAAATTGTCTGTGTTCAGGTAGAGAGGTGAATTGTACCTGATTATTACTGTTGATGCCATAAAGACCATTGAGGTTGGTCTTGTAGCAGTTCTTGTACCACCAGCCTCCCATGTAGGCCCTGGCACAGTGGATCCCCAGAGCATCAGGGTCCTTGTCCCGGGCTGAGAATGGACGCCCATTATGGTACCTCATAGAGTCACCTGTCAGACAAAAACAGTGACACTGAGGTATGAATTGTGAGACATTTACTGTGTAATATAGTCATCTGCGATTTGTTAATTTTTAACAGGATGATGGCCCGATGGAAGGGTTAGGGTTAAGTTAACTCCATGGGTCTGGGGGTGTATTTTCAGCAGCACAGATGCTACCGAATGATCATAGAAATATTATCGGAATACTACAGGCAGCAGGGTGTCTCTGCGATCCTCTCGGTCTTCTGTGACTACACATTGCTTATTTTGATCATGAAGTTGACACTACTCTATATGTGTATATAGGCTCAATAGTATATAATTAAGTATTCATATTATTTAGTTTAAAGAATATTATAAATCCAAGGCAAAATTGAGAGAAAAAAAGTGCAATAATAAATGAAACGCATAAATCAGAGAGAGAACAACACAGGGCAGCTAAAGTCCCGCACAACTGCAGACAATGGCGCCCCCTGCCTGCTCTTGACCTGACGGTATGATCTCTGTCTGTCATCACACGAGGTCACACGCACATGCGCATTAACACAACGTTCAGTCAGAGTGTGGAGTGCGCGTGGACGAGCAGCAGTGTGGAGAGAAAACCGACAGCATTGGAAAAAGAAAGAAAGACGAGAGAAAGAGAAGAGGTAGAGAGCTGAGAGGGAGCGCATTAAAAGGAGAAAACCCAGAGGAAACGTGCTGCCCTCAAATAGCTGAAATAGCCGCCCTCAGCACGTCATATCACTAGCTTTATCACTAGTTGATTCTACGTTTTAGAAATCATATTATGTAGAAAAGCAGGACACGTGTATACATGGAATTAATCTGTAAAATAAATTGCTGTATAGTCTTTTAGTCAGGTGTGAGGTTACTCAGAGTTGCCAGCTTCATGATGACAAACATAAGTCCAGTCAGAGAGAAAATGCTAGGGTCAAAACAAACACTAGAAAAGTGCACACAAATTAAGAATATTTCACTATAGCCTTAAGTGCAATTGACTAACTCCTGAAACTGAACACACTTGGCTATTTTAGATGTTTTTAACTAAAAGTAAAAGATATGTTACACTTAAAAAAAGATATTTCAACAAATCGCTAACAGTATGTGGTCTGGAGTGAATGTGGAGATTGGCCTGGATTGATGTTAGATTCCTGGCCTAAATTATTATCCCAGTCTGCCCTGGTTGAGAGACATAGTCTGGGCCATTGATTCAAACTTGCACAAACCTCAGTCAGATAAAGGATCAACAAGTCAAGTAGACTAGATTAACATATTGACCAAACAACCCCTCTGCCCCTGCACTCTCTCAAGGTGGGGATGGCAGATTATCAAAGGGGACGCAATTTGATTACTTTCCTATTACTCTTATTATTCTCACTACTATATATATATCTATATATATATAGATATATATATATACTACTGTATACTACATATAGTATGTACTGCACATGTTCAGGAAAATTAAACTTTTCTACAGTTTTCACCTGCAGTTCCAGTGTAACCAGACACTGTAAGAGTATAGTGCCTCTCCACTGAATCAATCGAGAAGTTGGCGTAGTGAGCGTAAGCGGTGTCATTTCCAGATCGCATATCCACTCTCAGACTCACAGGGCCGACACTGGTCAGGTTGTGAAGAAGCTCATTCCCTAATAGTGGCAGAAATGAGGAATGGACAGTTTAGGCTGATTTATTTACAAAACTATGAAAATGTGATGAAAATAAGAACTTGCTACAACTGTACCAAGCCAGAATTCTTCGCTGAGGTTTCCAAAGCCAGCACTGTATTCACTCCAGGTTCTGTAGAAATCAATCTTTCCATTCATCCTCCTCTGGAACACCTAAAAACACATTAAATTGTTGTCTAAATCCATCCTGCCATTACTTCAGTCCAAAGTTTGGTTGAGATAGCAGCAGTTTGTCTCACTGTCCAGCCGCCTCCATCGGTCTCCATATCACAGTACACTCTGACTGATCGTCCCTCTTTTCCTTGCGGGTAGATATCTACCTCTCCTGACTCCAGAGCTCCATTCAGGAGCTCCTGGGAGCACTCAGTAGGGAAGGGGAAACGCAGTTTCCCTGAGGAATGAACAAAAAACAACTGAAGTAATTATAAAGAACTGATAGGGCAGATAAATTAGCAGGGACTGCATTATATAAAGTCCAATACCTGTGATGAATTCTGTTGTGACAACAGATGTGTAGTGCCCTTCTCTCTCGCCTTGTACCAGAACAATGTAACGTGACATTGGTAGCAGGCCCGTCAGCTTATACTCTGTGATGGATCCATCCAGGATCATCTCCTAATGTATACACACAAAAACAGAGATCTCTGAGGCAATTCTGTGAATGTCAGGGCTTTCTTTTTACTGTATGTGCCAATGATGAGGGACTATTATTCACCCTTGTCTCCTCTCCAGCCACCTGGTAGATCAGTCTGTAGCTGTGATAAACAACAGTGGAAGTTCTCCATGCGATCACTGCATAGCGAGCACCAACCTCACTGGCTTTAACCACTAAGGATCACAGAAAGCACAAGCATTTAGTTCACAGGCAAACTGTAGGCTCTAGGAAGTAAAAAGGCCTGATCTCCCTTTATTTATTCCCCTCTCTACTTACCATTAGCAGTAGTAAATGTAGTTGAGATGGCCATACTCTGGAGACTGTCCTTCTGACTCAGGACTTTGACTGTGTACAGGGTGCCTCTCTGCAGGCCTCTCAGCTGGTGCTCCACTGAGTTTCCAGACAGCATCACTGTTACAGTCACATTCGGAGCTGTGGCAAAAAGGAGAATTAATAACACTTGGCTCAGTCATTAGCGCTTTGTCATTAGTCATTAGAGTAATGTTGCCACACTCACTCTTGGAGGACTCATAGCTGATGATGAAGCGGTCTACTTTGCCCAGACTGGGTGTCCATTGCAGCACAGCTCTGGTATCTGTCACATTGACAACTTTCAGATGTGTCGGAGGGGCGGGCACTGCAGTCAAAAGAAAACCCATAGTGTTATTATTGCTGTTTTCACATGCCAAGACAAAAAAGTAGCTGTCTAACAGTAAGGTTATCAAACTGTATACCTGTGGTCATAATGGATGTGAGGGCATCACTCTGGGCTCTGCCTTGTGTAGCAGTTACAGTGATAATGTAGGAGGATCCAGCAGACAACTTGGACAGAACCACATAAGATTGCTGAGAGTTCACGGTCACAAAGTGGTACTCCCCTAACAGAAGGGCACATCACAAATACACTGAAACAATTAGCACTTCTCAAAAGGTCAACGCTACCTGATGTTATATAGCGAAGGAATTTTGACCATACATGCAGTTTATAGACAGACTTTGACAGACCTGTGATAATGTTGGTGTATGTGACCCTGAAGCCTGCAAACGTGGTCTTTGGTTTGGACCAGGAAACAGTGAGAGAAGACTCTGTCACATTGCTGAAAACCATCTCTGTGGCTGGCTCAGGACCTGGTGGGAGAAAACAAGGATTTTTATTCACAAATACACAGTGCATTCATTGCTCCCAATACTGATCATGTCCCTGGTAGAAGTGGAGAAATTATGCATTACGAATGTGGGGTAGGATAGAAATTACCTGTAACTGCAGTTACTCTATGAATCTTTGATCTCCTCTCTGCTGCAGCACCATATATGTGCAGGACATAGCGTGTGTTTGGCCGAAGGTTACTGAACTCCACAGAACGTACATTGCCAGGGACCACCATAGAGATCCTCTTGGTTTCAGCTTTGCCTCTAGATCCAACAGCTGTATCAGAGACGGCAGTTGTGTTGGTGCCCTTACTCTGTACCTGGACTTCGGTTGTGTTCTTAGCTGTGGAGGTCTTGTCTCCTTCAAGAGCTTCCTCTTCAAAATCCTCATGATCTCCTTCGTCACCCTCGGTCCGTGGCTCTCTTCTGATCACAGTGAAGTTCTTGAACATCCCTTGTGGTGCTGACCATGTGACAGTAAAGCTGTAGGTAGAGATGTTCACAACCTTTACAGAACCTAATCCAGATCCTCCCATCCTCCTCGCACTCCCAGAGACATGAATAGTTGTTTTGTTCTGCAGAACTCGAGCCTCGCCTGACGTTGCTGCAACAGTTGCATTTACTACATACTGACTCCTCTGTGTAACTTTCTCTTTTCCAGTCTTGATAGCTTCTGTGTTTCTGTTGTCAACAGATTGCACAATTGTAGTTTCTGCCTTGACCTTCTTAATGCGTTTATGTCCAGATGATTGAGTAGCATTCTTCTCAGCCAGAGTGGACTGCTCCAAAGTCTCCTTCCCTGCTTTGGTTTTGTTTGTTCCCATGCCCTTGGAAAGAATGGTCACAATTTTAGATGTGCCATTAGATATCTTCACTTCTTCACTACTTTGGCTGACATTGGTTTGAGGTTCGTCTTTTAGTTGGTCAGATTTAGGATATGTTTTACTGGCAGTTCCTTCCTTGACAAGCTTGAGGTCAGTTTTTTGGAGAACCTTTTTAGAGGTTAAGACTGTTGTTTTGCCTTTGCGGGCCTCTTCTTGCTTTCTTCCCTCATGTTTCAACAGAACTTGAGCAACAGTTGGGCGACTGGTCTTTGTGGCACTTGAAGCATCTTTATTAGTTATTTTCTTAGCAGAAGCTTCTTGTTTCGATTGTGTTTTAACAAGACCAGCTTTAGCATTCGTAGCCACTTTGGGTTTAGTGTCAGTCTCTTTGGCTTCAGACCCCTTCTTCTGCTCCCTGTTCTGGAAGAGAGTTTTCTCTACTTTGTTGGTTTTCTCCTGTATGTTACCCTTGTCTTTTTTCACCTGCAGGGTCACTGTCTCCGCTGTTACCATGACCTTTCCTTTGGCAGCTTCTGAAATTGCAGAGTATAGATTACAATCCAATTCTGAAGTCCAAGTAAAAAAGAATTACTTTCTCTCACTTTAAAATGTGTCTCTAATGCTACCACAGATATATGACAGTGCAGACTCACTTACTTTTATTACACTCAGCTCCTTGTGCACACTTACTGCAGTCTGGACCCATGAATCCCTGTTGGCAGATACATTTCCCCTTCTGACATTCCCCATTGCCACTACAGTCATTTGGACAATTTGCAGAACATGGACCTGGGCAACAACAAAAATAACCAGAATTACTAAATGCACATCTCTAATGACTTCAAATAAAATAACCTGGTGAATATGACAGAATCATACAGTTCTCTTTTAGGGAGGACATCTCTCTTTCCAGGCGGGCCACACGTTCCGTCAGCGCAGTCATCTCAGACTCACATCCCCCCGAACAGCCACCAGGCAACAAGCTGATCTTATGTGTCATCACTAGAGGAGCGCCAGGTTTCAGCTTCAGCTCCTGCTCCTTGGTGTTGCTTGACTCACAGCCATCATTAATAACCACCTTGATTGGTTGTGTTGGGGTAGGCTTTTCTTTGGTGGTGGTGGGAGCTTTGCTTACAGCAGTCTGATTGGCAGAGGATGTGCCCTTATCTTTGGTGGCTGCAGAACCACTAGCTGTAGCGTCCTTTACTAGTGTTGTCAGAACAGTTGGAACTGCTGCGGGGGCTGGCTTGTCTTTAGAGTTCTTCACATCACTGGTTGAGGGGGATTTAGCTACAACAGTCTGATTGACGGAGGCAGCGGCCTTGGTTTTGGTGGTTTTAGCGCCACTGGCAGGAGCCGTCTTTGGGGATGTTGACTGAACATTTTGAACTGCAGTGGGGGCAGGCTTGTCTTTGGCAGTCTTTCCATCACTGGTTGAAGGAGATTTCATTGAAACAGTCTGATTGACCACAGGTTGAAGTTTGTCTTTGGTGGTTTTAGCACTGCTGGCTGAAGCAGACTTTGTGGATGCCGATTGAACATTTGGAGCTCCAGAGGGGACAGGCTTTTCTTTGGTAGACTTCACATCACTGGTTGAAGGAGATTTCATTGAAACAGTCTGATTGACCGCAGGTTTAAGTTTGTCTTTGGTGGTTTTAGCACTGCTGGCTGAAGCAGACTTTGTGGATGCTGATTGAACATTTGGAGCTCCAGTGGGGACAGGCTTGTCTTTGGTAGACTTCACATCACTGGCTGAAGGGGATTTACTTGAAACAATTTGATTGACTGAGACTGTGTGCTTGTCTTTGTTGGTGATGGTGCCACTGGCTGGAGTAGACTTTACTGCTGCAGATGGAGTGGTTTGAATTATTGCTGGGCTGGGCTTGCTTTTGGTGGTTGCAGGAGTGGGTAAAACTGTCTGATTGACTGTGTTTGGCTTTAGGGTTGGGCGAATGGTCTGTTTGGGGAGAGCAGCAGTGGTTTTTGGTTTTGACAGGGTGAAAACGGCATTGGGTTTGGTCACATCACTTCCTGTCGAGTTTCTCCTCTCATTGGTCGTGGATTGAAAGGAGGGAAATGGGGTGAGAAGGAGGAGAAGTCCCAGAGTAAACAGCATTTTGAGCCAGGAGCCGTAGCCAGAGAGGGTATTACCTTTGGTGGATCTGTATGTATGTTACTGTAAAATTATGAACTCCTTCCTCTATATTTCTGTAACCACTTGTAAAGGGGTCTATGCCAGGTCTCTCCTAGAAATGAAAAAAATGAATGAGCTGAGTTATGATTGAGTCTATTGCATGAAATTTTATGCCAAATCATTTTAGAACTTTTTTTTATATACCAGCATGGGTCTTGCTGAGCATACATGCTCTTTTTCAGCCAGCTTCACATTCATAGAGTTCCCATTCACACTTTGATGCTCCCTTGTAAAGCCTCCTACTGGCTGTTCAGAAGCTTCACAGAGCAGTTACAGGTTTCGTGCCTTGCTTAAAAGTGACCTGATAGCAATGCATAAATCAAGAAACCACATTACTTACTTTTTTCTTTAATTCTGGTGACCTTCAATGATAGCAATTGTCAAAGTTCTATGGTGTGATCTAATACTTAAGATTCACTGAGAAAAGTCATTCATAGCGGACAGAAGCATAAGAGCATATTGAAACAATAACATACTCTTTACGCTTTGCATCTTCATACACATAACTGTTTCTTTTATGTTATAAAGTTTATTAAACTTTCTTAATCCAATTTTCCCTGAACACCAGTGCAATACACTGGAAATAAACAGAGGAAGTATCATGAAAAAAAAAATCTCTGAGCTAACATGTCCGTAACTTGCACAAACTGAACAAAATGTTTATGATAAAGAATATTATAAACCTTTCTGTAAACTGAGCATACTGGTATACTTAATAGTAAAGAAAAAACAAATATAAGTTGAAGAATTGCAGCACTGTTCCCAATCCGCCATAATAGTTAATTCAATGGCTTGCCAAAACAAGTCAAATCTAAATGAGTTGATTTTGAACAGGAAGGAAGAAGGCGACTAGAGCGGGAAGTCTAGAGAGTTTGCTGGAGAGACTAGAGGTAACAGAGCGTCACTGTATAGAACTGCGGGACACTGTACGTCTTTCACTATACAGAAGGTTACATAATCCACTGTACCCCCAACTCATAAAACCCAATCCAAACAGTCTTGGCTTTATATTTGTAGAAAATCAAATGAATCATGCAGCATGGAAACACGTTAAGATGCTTTGCAAAAATTGCAAGACAAATTTGTTGCATTGGAGTGCATTAACTAATTGACTAATTGGTTGCAATATTAATTGAAAAAATTGCCACTCTTAAAAAATATGACTTGTCATACTACCACTAATTTTGATAGCATGAAAAATAAGATAGGACAAATTAAGATGAATAGTAGTAGTAGTAACCATACTACATTATGTGTGCAAACCACTGCAAATAGTGCAGTGTAACTTTATCAGGTCTTTTTAGCAACAAAAACACATATACTATACAACAACTTGAACTTTTCTCACAAATGTACTTATTCAAGTTACTGAAAATATGTTAAGCTATGCACTATAAAGGCATTATGATGGAATATCAACAGGCACCCAATTTGAGTAAGTTTATTCAAATGACTACGGTTACCACTTTGATATCATAGTTACATGGGGAAAAATGAACTTACCAGAATAATGATTTAGTTCTTGGCTTTATCTCCTCCTTTGTGTCACTCCCTCCATCTGAAAAGCTCCCATAGACTTGCTGGATATGATCTGAGAGGAAAGAGGTGAGAGAAAGGACCACCACTAGAAAGGAGGAGAGTGATAAAGTCTGCTCCTACTTAAGGACCCCCCACCCCCACCCCCTACCCACCTCCACGCCTAGTGGCCCCACTCTCTCAACCACCATGGAAAATATTTGTATTGGATCTACAAAAAGACTGGAATTTTACACAGATTTGTGTATCAAATATGATCTACAAATATGACTACTTTCTTGTATTTTTTTGCCTTTTGTTCTTCGAGTTATTTTGTAATTTTACTGGTAGAATTAACAATTCAACTGATCCAAAGGGAATTAGTCATTGATATTTGGCTAACACATGAATGATAATTAGCCTTCTAGTAAACATTAACATTGCAGTTTTGCTCTGAAACTATACAGCACATGCTGGGACATTTTTCATGTTCTTTTAACACAAAGTCTGCATGTTTCAGCTTTGCATGGCTGATGGCAGTTATTTCAGTGTCTGCTGTATTTAGCATGACTTATACCAGTCATTGCTAACACCTAGACACAGCTTTGATTGAATAAAGCCCTGGTCTGAGAATCATGATTCAGCTGGAATACACAGCATAACACTGCAGGTATTCAGTGCTGACTCTGGGGGACAGGAACCTCTCGCTATATGAATTGGCTGTTTGTTGGAAGTAATGAGATGTAACTACGTGGGAGTTATGTAAGTGACCAAGTATCCACAAGATTTAAGGAATGCTCTGTGAAGACTCTGGGTCTCTGACCAAATGGCCACCCACCATCCCACCTTTTGTAAACCACATAAAGAGAAGTGTATCAAGGGTCTAGAGCAAACAGGGCATAAGTGACATTTTCCTAATTCTACAGGAGTACAAAAACAAAAGTTTCTAACATTTAAGATTAAAATAATCTTAAATTCAGCTCTAATTAATTGAAAGCTAACAGTTTAAATGTAATATTAAATAAAAAGCTTTCCAGGTAACTGGCAAAACAAGTTACAGCAAATTCTAACATAAGTCATATGTTGAATGACCATGCCTTTAAGAATACAATGTGCTTACTGTGAGAGAGATGCATTGTAGATTTATGATGGCCACTCACCCCATGTGAGTCCAATATGTGGCTCTATTTTTATTTTAACTGTATTGTCTAATTTATACATGATAAAATATATATTTTGCCAACAAATTATGTAGTTACAAAGACAGTGAGTATTTGAAACTTTGACCAATGCTAAAGACTATCTCACTGTTACATACACTAGCATATATTATTATGTGTGTATGTAACCTACGTAGTAAAACCATACATTTACCAGTAGATACTGTAAGTACAGCATGTTCTGATACTGAAAGACAACTAACCTACTGTACATTACTGCAACATCACAGTGTTGTGGACAATAAATTGGTGAAACATGTAGTCCTCATGGTTATTCCAGATCTGTGGAAATGTGAGTGGAAAAGCTGATGTTGCACACTGAGCAAGTCATCAACAGAGATGCAAAGCTGCTTGCTTTAGTCCTGAATGGTGGATTGTGTAGGAACGTTCTCCGGCTCATAATGTCTTAATGATTTACACCTACATTTATGTCAAAGCTGGACCAGTGGTGGATTAATCAAAATCCTTTAACACACCTTGATATACAGTACAGGAGCACACATGCACAAAAATATATTCACATGCTAAACGACATAAACAAATTTGTACCTATAAGTGGTTTGTATGCACATGGTTCACCTCTTGGCATCCAGTGCTTTGCATGTGCACACACATCATTTGACTTGTCATATAGAAAAATAAAAATGTTACTAATAACATTTTAAATTATTCTGTTCTTTTCAGTCCCAGTAAGCCATGGCAGTGTGACAGTGAGCCAGCATGCACAATAATAGGACCCTGAAACTGAAGCAGCTATGGAATTCAGCCAACATTCATTTTGTTATTTACTAGTGTTATTTTCCTACATTTCAGAATGTTCTCTGTGAAAATCGCCTCTTTTTGTAACAGAGTCACCTTGACTTTGAGATGACAAACAAAGAGTAATTGTCAGTGTAGTGTGGACTCCTGAGTGGGTGGTCCCACTCCATCAGTGCCTCCATCTGCTGGCAGCATTTAGGAACAGCTCCACCTTCACTCCACTCCTTCCTGCACCATAGACCACCCTCAAACCGCTGACCCTGTGTTGGCCTCTAGAAAAATGGCTGGAGACACACCTTCAGCAGCTAAGGCTAATGCACACCTAACAAAATACACCTGGTGGTACAAGCGCAGTTCACAATTCCCCAGCCAGTTTCACAGGTGATGATCAAGCATATTTGGTGTGTCAGAGGAGGTGAGTGTGTGGAGTATGTGTATTTTACAGTAAACCTTGTGTGGAAATACACAGATCTAAGAAAATACTGTATCAATCATTCACTCACCACCGTCAATCTGTCTTGGTTAAGAGAATATCTGTATTTTATTATGTTGCACAGCCTTTGCAATAACTAATCTACTACTGATGCTGTGACTACTCTTGATTGATCGTGACTCTAATCATAAGAACAAGCCTACACTGCTTGGTTATGACAAGCCATTGATTACCTTGGGAAGGCTACAGTAAAAAAAAAAAAAAGAACACTTTTTCAAATGAGCTGTTGCTGTTGGCTACTGACTGTGCACTAAAGTAATCCCAAAATGAAAATGTGTGATGCTGAAGTCTGCGTATTTATTTACCCTTTATTGATTCAAATTTAATGAAATGTCTAATGGCAAAGGCTGGAACAGCGCGTGCATTGATCTGGCTGTGATTGAAGTGATGGTCAGTACTCCCATGTTGCTTACATTGGAACTGGCCTCAGAGATTAGAATAATATAAGCACATAAGCCCTTGCTTGTTCCTCACCTCTCCACCCATACCCCCCGCCCTCTCCTGCTGCACTGCTCCCTCTCACTGCCCCTCATGTTCTCCCTCTTACTTCTCTCTGCCTCACCTAGAACTCAACACGTTTTTGGATTATATAATTGTACTAAGTATCTTCTCCAGCATGTTGCTTAAGTGGAGCACATTGGGTGATTTATCCAAATCACTCTCCAACTCCAGTGGGGACAAGAGTGCAGACTGTTGTGCCTCTTTATGTTTATGCACTGTGCTAATCCGAAAACCACTCACCCTCTCCCCTCTTCCTCACCTTGCAGATGTTAAGTAAAGAGGGGGTAACTTTGAGGGGGGTTGCATTGAATACAGAGATCCCTCTTAGATCCCTTACTGCCAGTAAAAGAAAGAAAAAAAATACACAAAATAAATATATTCCGCAGCAAAGCAAAATCAAACCAGTACGGCAAACTGAATCACACTATTTGGAAATACATGAAAGAGCAAATGATGGTTTCTGGATGCACTCTTTTTCCTCTGTTGCTGTGTTGACTTCCATTTCAAATCTCAACCTGTACAAATACATTTGTCAGACGAGATTAAGAGGTGCTTCTTTATTTAAACACTGGCATGATGAAATGATTAAGGGTTACACTCTAAGCAGCAACAAATGATACTGTGGTGGAGTTAATAATGTCACATGCAGTATACTGTGCTTATATGACTGATTCTAAACAGTGAAAAATAAAAGCTCCCAACACTGAGACGACTGTGCATCTCAAGGGAAACTACAGTAACTGAGCTACACTAAGAAATGAAGGAATGAAATGTTAAATGAAACAGATTTCTGTTTCACTGTCTGCAGCCGTCTGTCTTGTACTCATCTGTAAATGCAATAAATCCTTTGCAGGCAGCTTTATGTGCAGTTTTTTTACACTCTTCTTCCAAAGGCTTTCTTTCCACCCAGGTGTTTGATTCCAACAGATACTGCATCCTACAAAAAAGGGAGAGAGAGTTAACTGAATAGGAATCAATCAGTGTAAAATGATGCTTTCATTAATATTATTGACTACACTCACATTCCATTTGAGTCAGTTGTGTAGCCATCTTTGCCCATGACCAGATACTGTTTTCCCAGGTTTAACTGTCCTTTACATTGACGCCTCTTAGCAAACACTCGAACAGAATTCTCATTCACAAGGATATCTCCATCTGGTAGACAGAGGATTGTCATTATATTCATGATAGGTCTTACAAGCATAAGCATAATTGTATGTAAATATTTAAAGGTCAGTGTTACAGCTCCTGCTATAGGCGTGTTGTGATTACACTTTACTCACGTGATCTGAGTACCTCCTTTACATTCATCTTGTACAGCTCAAAGTTACTCTTCATAGAAACATTAAGGACTTCAACAAAATATGCTGAAAGAACACAAGAGCTATTTATCAGTAGCCATTCATCTGAAGCATTCTATTGCATAATTTTGGTTTAATATAATTATTCAATACTTTACACTATTATTTCTCTTGTGCAGTACTGACCGTAATCCACTGTGGGGAAGAAGCAAGCATGCTTGAAACGGTCATTCATTGTGATTCTTAGTTCTCTTTGTGATTGGAAAGTATTTTGTATTTTATGACAGGGTCCTAAAGAAAATATAAAAATTTTGATTACTGACAGACCTGAAGCTACATGTGTTCTCATGTGTTTTTCAGAAGGGGTCTTAAAAGTAATGGCCTACTTTCTGCACATTGGCACACGTCCTCTGAACACAGTTTGGAGACCATCTTGCTTCTTTTGGGGGCGGAGTAGAACACAGTGCACTTTATGTCTGCAAGGAAAGCACAAATAGTTCATAAATTCCTGGTAAATTCAACAAACGGGTCTATCCTGACAAAATAAAATGCAGAAAATATCAAACAAAAAGCTTACTTGGTTCATAATAATCATAAAACACAGCTGGAGCAGGCTGTAGAAGGCCAATTGGTACTTTCTGTATCGCATCAAAACTAATGCATTCCTCTGATTCAAAGAGCTATGGAAAGAGAAAAAATCTTTTAGCACTGGGCATGTAAAAAAAAAAAAAAAGTATGCAAATAGATTTCAATCTGACCTGATTGAAGTAGATCAGTACTCTTCCATCGGAGACCTCATAATGGGAAATGTATTGTTCAGGTTCCACTTTTAGCTAGGACGAGACAAGAATTGACCTTAGCAGAAGAAAAAACTGTTCCTAAGACCACTCGTCTCATTTATTACTTTGTCTAAAGGACTGCTGGTTCTTGATTATGTTTTTGTCCACTCTTTATTTACATTTACATTAAATATATCTTGTCATGACTTGCTTAATGTTACTTAACATAGAAACGTGATTCTCCCGGATACTGTTATGTTCTTATAGATGCATATCCCAGTTTACCCGTTTTTATTATTATTTTTTTTAAATCAGTTTGGCATGGCGGATGGCTTTAAATGCTACATACCCAGGAGCTTCTGTCACTGTTAGCCCAAATCAGAAAAATAGTGAATTCAAAACACTTCATCATTGAGGTTGAGAATAAAATATGGCGCTGTTAAAAAATGCATTTAATCCAGAATTCAAACTGTTTTTTATCAACACTGCAACTTTATATGAGAAGATATGAGAAGCTTGGTACCACTCTCTTATCTTTAGGTTAAACATGAAAGCTAACTTAGTTAAGAATAAACACTGGAAACAGGGAAACAGTTAGCGTGGCTATGTCCAAAGTTAACTAAATATTAAATGCAAAGTTAACTCTAGTTGCCCTTGAGATTACTAAACTTATTTAACACATTCACTGTATGTTTAATCCGGACAAAAACTGAAGTGTGAAACCAACAGATTGCCATTTTACAAGGGGTTATATGATGGACTATTTCTTGGTCAGGACCAGTAACTTCCTGGAGTCTCTCCTGTTTGCCAGGCGACAAGTAGTCAACTTTTCACCTCACGTATCTACTGTATGTGCAAAAGGCTTCTAATTTTGACCAGATATTTTCTGATCCAATTTTTAATCCCTTGTGTGATTCTTCTAGGAGGGTTTCATGTTGATCCAAGCTCTAGCTGTCAATCACCTCAGGTTCACTATAAGTCATGACATGAGGCGCCCTAAATAGCTCTTCCCACCTTGCGCTGAGGATGATGAAAAGGGGGCCACTAACCATGTCCAGGTCCTGAGTTACAACCTCAAATCCACTCAGAAGTGTGATGTCAGCAATGGCCATTCCTGTGAGATTTCTGTCCAGGCTGTGACTACACAAAACCAATGAAAAAATATAGGCTGAGAAACACATTGGTAAGGATTCGTGACTTTTTTTTTCCTGCAAAGCTCATTGTCTCATGACAAAATGTGTTGTGAATCTCATTAACTAACCCGACACAGATTTTGTAGGTGACAGTCTCATCTAAATGCAAGTTGTTATCAAGATCTCTCCTGTTACGAGTGCGAGCATCGAACCACTCAATCTCTGTTCGTGGCACGCCTGTCTCAGAGCGTTCCTTGTTACCGTAGTCATCATAGTATTCATAATTTTCTATGACTTTAGCTGGGGAGACAGAGGTTAATGTAACTGCGTAGCTTTTATCAGCAATACATGTGGTTGTAATTTGTTATCAGTGACAAAAACTCACCAGTGTACTTAACCTTTCCCTCCACTGTGACGCTGATAGACACTTGGTTACAATTGCTCTTGGGTTCCAGTAGATGGTAAGCTTTTAAAACCTGCCAAAAAGATTAGTGATTTACTGTAAATTATGGCCTTCTTTCAGCTAATATACAGACATTAAGCAAACTTACTTTTAGCTTTACATTGCCTTTTCCTGTCAGTTGTATATTAATGTTGTTCCCTACAAGTTTCTGGGACAAAAGACACAAGAAAAAATTAGAATGAGATAGATATTTATGTGTGTATGTAAGAGTAATGCCGACAATGCTCTATGGTACCTTAAGTTCTGTTTCCACCTTGTCCTCCTTCTTTTCCAGTGTAAGCTTTACGATGTCTCCCTTTCCCGGGACTGTGAACTCTGCGATTAGATTTGCTTCAGGACTGACAGACCTCTTCAGCTCATACTCCACAAGGGCTTCCAATGCATTGAGGGTGTCCTGGACATGATAATAAAACATTTTTAATTTAAACATCTCTACTCTGACAGTTAATCTGGGACATACTGCATGATGTGGGACCACACAGGGGATGCAGGGACTATCCTGTCCAAAGACAGGAATTCGTTGGGTTCAATCATTTTTAGATCTAGCATCTAAATCACCTGCGATGATATGAAGCCTCCCAAATAATTTTCTTGGGTGGTTAACCAACAGGCTGTTTTGTCTGCCCACTTGGTTTTCCCAAGTTCCACTGCAGTTAGAAGGGCAAAGGATGTGGCATCTACTGTAATGACATCTGAACGCTCCTGATTCTCTGGGCTAGCATCAGTTGTCCATAGATAACAGCCATTCTTCCCTGACAATTAAGAAATAGACAATAAGTAAAAACATTTTCAAACAAAATGTACTGTGGTTACATTTTGGGCAAAGTGAGTATGGTTGCTTGTAGGATTGGGCGATATGTAAATATATGAGACCATATATGAGATCATCATATATCATCACTTTTATATCTCTGATTGCATGAGGTAATGCTGTAAATCTATTAGAAGGACTGCTTCATGGTAATATTGGCTTTTTGCAAAATGTTTACATCAATGTTACAAAATATTTTGCTTTGTCAGGCAGTTAATTCACTGTAATTCACTGTAATTCACTTCTAAAGTCACATATTTCTGTCAAGTTATTTTTAGGGATGCACAATATCAGACTGATAAATTATCGGCCTAGTAATGGGAAATTAATATTATCGGCTATTGGCCAATAATGAAATCATAGCAAATAAGTAGAGCTTATAATACAAAGCCAAATTGCTTTCATTGACTTAATGAGCACAGCATATATACACTCCGATACAGAAGATGGCCATCTTTGAAGTTGCTTTGCGATCCACCAATAAATACAGAGAAAAAGAAGAATAGGAAGAAGGAGGAGAAGAAGAACAAGTGCATGCTCATGACTGCTGCTCCAGGGGAAGAATGTCCCCTGACTGAAGCCAGCCAGCCATGTCTAAAAAGTCTACACCTGAGGGTGTGCATGAACTACAGGTTATGAACTTATACATACAAATATATATATATTTTATAAATACAAAAATGTCACAATTATCTGTCAACTTGTCAGTATTGGCCATGAAAAGCAGGTTTCAGTTATTGATATCGATAACATATTGTGCATCCCTAGTTATTTTATCGATAATCATGTTTATCAATTGATTATACTTGACTGACTATATTGACTGTTTTGTGATATATGAGTAACCCAATATAAAATTACATATGTTATCCATATCACCCACACCATTTGCTTTTATTTGACATGCCTTCAGTAGCCAGTTCTTGAAGTTTTGCCCAGGCAGATGAATGATCTGTTCCCTTTGGCAGGCAAAATGCAAGGCAGTAGGCTGTAATGGCAACAGCATAGGGATGCTTCAGCTCCTCAAGGTGTGACTGGAGATATGTTGTTGATCTTGAAATGCTTGCTTCCTGGTACAAAGTAGCATTAAGGCAGTCAATTAAATGTTTGCATTTAATCTTTTTTGCAAATTATGCATTGACTAAAATATATAAAAATAAATAGATATCAAACTACAATAATAACAAGGCTAATAGTCGACAGCCACGCTAGCAGCTCTGGCAGAGATACTTAGGCACAGCAGTGCTTTGAGCTAACGTTACTGTCGGCATGCTAGCATGGTTACAATGCTAACATACAGATGTATAGTGTACCATTGTCACCATCTTATTCTAGCTTGTTAGCCTGCCTACATTTGCTAATTAGCTTACAACACAAAGCTGAGGCTGATGGGAATGCCATTGCAGGTATTTGGTCATAAACTAAAATGTTGGATAAATTGAAATTTTGACCTGCTTATGGCAATAGAGGAAGGTCAGGGGATCAACAAAATGCATCACAGTTTATCTTCTGGGCAACATGCCCATCTGCAAAAGAAATTGAATGACTATCCATTCAACAGTTGTTGAGATATTTCTGTCTGAACTTAATGGGTGGACTGACCAATCCTGCCATCACAAAAGCAACACCACTAGTGTGGCTGAAAACAAGTCTTTATATTATCTCACCGCATTATTTCTCCCTTCGGTTTGCAGGAATTGAAGGGACCGGTGAAGTGCAAGTGTTATGAAAGCCGTCATGGATGCTTTTCGGTCTTCACCATTCTATATTAAACACACAGAAACAATTCTGCATTCAAATCACTGCTATTGAGTTTGTTGCCACATCTAATACTATTCTGATAAGTATATGCATGTTCTAACATGTACGCAGTTGCGATTACCAGAACTCCTCTGTGTAGAACTGGATTTGGGTCACCGAATGACCCATCAGTCTCCTGTACTGAGAGCAAGTAACTGACTGGGTGCCTAATCTCTTCTACTGGTACAACCCTAGCCGTCCTGCCCTGCTGTCCAAAAGCCAATGTCTGACGCTCCGCTACCATCGATAGCACTTTCACTACAAGGGCAGTCATCCTGAGAATGAAAACAAGGGAGAAGAGTGAATGGAAAAAGAGTTGATTTATTTGAGATATAGGAAATGATGAGCGTTGATTTATTATGTGAGTTATTGAAAGCAACTATGTGTTAGAGCATAAAAAAAACTCACCAATTACTATATGGCGCTGGCCTCCATGCTCCATAAGACCCATTGCTTCTTTTCTTTCCTAAAATATGAATATAACCTGGCAAAGAAAGTGTTTACTTTGTTAAAACAAGAACTTCTCTTGCCTTGTCAGTGACCTGCAGAGAGTGCAATGTTCATAACATCCCACAATGGTAACATGAAACAAACTTAAAGGTCACTTTTTTTCCCCAGTTGATTGTTTCCCAGTTGATTCCCAGTTAAACTTTCCTAATTTAAAACATGTTACATTGCATACCTAGGACAAATTAAACATAGCGTTAGATCAGGCAGACCCCAGAAGTCAAGCTCAGCTCACAATCCCATTGAAATCAGCTGATGTCAAAGCCAGCCCACATCAGCATATGGCACAGCTGATTCCCTTCTATTCATCCAATTGGCAAATCTCATACAGGGCGTGCTATTTAAGCTGCTTTGACCTGCCTACTCTTTTTGATTCCTCTGCAAGCCACTTTGAAGCCCACCTAAACCCTAGCACCTCCTGTTTTTATGCTGTGTCTGACTTAATCAATGTCATTTCTGTTGTCATTGATGCCTGCTCTATTCTTTATTCTAGGGGGTCTTTATACCTGCTCTCCCTGCTTTAGCCTTTCCATGTATGCATGTGGAAGGGCAGGGAGGTCCCAGAAGAGAGCTATACCGCCAAATATGACTTACTGCAAATAGGAATTTAAATTTCTTTGACTATAGTGGGCCTGACTGAAATTCTTTTGTCTTGTCTATTGTGCTTATTTAAACCTATGTAAATGCTGAAACACTGTTATCATATGTATTGAATTTTTCCTCTGGGGACAATAAATATCCACAGCAAGTGGCTATCTATTGTTTGAGCTCTTTAGGCTCTACTAATGGGCAAGAGGAACTATCAATATAAACACTTAATGAGGTGAGATGAGGTAATTATTTTGGAATTCATGTTGGCTCAAACTTTTTTTCTTCACTCTAAATTTGTGATAAAGATTTGTTTCTACCTTCCTCAAGTTTATCAAGGGCATCATCTCTGGTACCAGCAGGCAGGTCAAACCATTGGTCACTCAGGTCAAGGTAGCGGAGGGCTGAAGCTGTAGGTGCCAGTTTTATCATAGTCTGCTCCAAACATCCTGTCGGTAATACGATCAGGCTAGAAACCTTCTCAGGAGACAGAAGGTTCTTCACACGTGAAGTGCCAAATCCATCCCCTGTCAGATGAGAACAAAATGCTAAGACACTGCCATTTACAAAGGTCTGTGAATTGTATGTCTGTGTCTAACAGCACATACTTTCCGCTGAAATGAAAATATTGGAGCTGGAGTCAGGGACTGTGTCATCTGGTAAAGTTCCGTCAATAGTGAAAGTATTAGTGCTTCTCCCTATCAAAATAGAGAGAAGAGAACTGACTAAATCAAACGTAAATGTAAAATATATTGAAGAATAGAAATAACTACAACTGTCAAGAAATTAGCGTTAAGAAATACTAAAACAACTTACCATCTAAGTTAAACACACGAGTTTCTTCTACTCTCTTTTCTAGTCCTTCTGTCTTCAACGTAAGAAAGCATAGAGTCAAATTACTGTGTGACCCTTGCAAGTGGAAGAAGCGTTGATTTAACATTATTAGTACAGTATGCCCATTAGGTAATATTTGAATGAATACTCATAAACAGCTAAGGCATACAATCTTTAACATACAAGCACAGAGATTACTACAGAAGCTGAGAACGGTCGTGCTAGTAATTATTTTTTTAATGCGTTTATCTCGAGATCACAATTTAATTATCTTGTGATCTCGCGATAACAAAGCTCGTTTTCTCGTGATAACAGGCTCATTTATTTAATTATCTTGAGAAATAACGAGATGACAAGATAATTTATCAAGAAAAAATTAATTCATAGGATTTATAAGATTGGGCCATGACATACACACACTGCTCTGCAGGGTAGGTTTGGGCATTTCAAAGCAAACCATATGAATTTTTTTTAACTATTGCCAAAAAAATAATTGCAAGTATGGCCGTTCTCAGCTTCTATATGTTACAATTAATAACTATTAACAACACTTTTATCAATTTGTAAAAACGGACTGATCATTATTAAAAGCATAAATAGCTATCACCAGTAAGTGCTGAGTGAAAAAAAATGTAAATTAAATTGTTTACGAGTTTACGACACATATGGCGTCAAAAAAGGATTATATCCGATAAATGACTTCCAACATGTCATATATGTTATTGTGTTTATTTTGTCAGGTAGGCCTCTATTATAAAACTATTCTGTCACTCACCAACACATTTAAAGTCTTCTCAACTGCATCTATTCCAAAGTCATTCTCTATATCATAAAGTCGTATTTTGATAGGTATCGAGCCAGTAACCATGGGAACAGCAGAAAAGATGACAAACTGGGAAGACTGTGGCTCCACAGTAATGTTAACAAAAGCTGTAGTGGTGGCTGAACCAGGGGAGCAAAGTCCCTCAGTTTGTTCCATATGAACTGCCACCTATAAAAAAAAAAGAATTAAAATTTGTACAGTAGGTGGTTACTGTTTATAGTGCCACTTAATGTCAAAATTAGGTTATATTTACCTGTAGTGTGTCATAGCCATAGTTGTAAATAACAGGCGAAATAGAAAGTTGCTCATATTTCCTCACTGAGTAAGGCAGTCTCAGAGACACAAACACATTCTTAAATGCTCTGACCTCAGATGGCTCAACTACGCAGAAACCTGAATGAAAGATTGAGTGAATTGTTTTTAATTAAAAGATGTTCTTCAGTCAAATATCTAAGATGCATCTGTGAAATGGAAAGCTGTTATTACCTGTGGCAGGAGATAAAGTGACAACCTGAATCTCCCATGTGGTGATGGAATCAGGTAGAGCCAAAGAATAACTAGCAAATTTAAGTTTAAATGAATTAATTGGTTGTAAAACACATCTGACAACTGCTTTGTCTACTTATAGCTAATAACTTACAGGGATAGGTCACCCCAAAAACAAAAATACATATTTTTCCTCTTACCTGTAGTTCCATTTTATCCACCTAGATTGTTTTTGTGTGAGTTTTGGAGCTATTGGCCACAGAGATGTCTGGATTCTCTTGAATATAATGGAACTAGTTAGTTAAATAGTTCTGACACAAAACTGCTCACAACAAGGTCTATAGATTAACTTGAGTAACCGGGTTGTGATTTCTGGAAAGAGACATTGCTGTTGAGTTTTTCACATTTATTGCCGCTATCAAAATAGTATAAATGGATAAATAGCACTAAAGGTAATGGCAATGGCAATTTTATTTATATGGCACATTTCATTCCAAGTAAACTCAATGTGCTTTTTATTGAAAGACAGCAAGAGCATAAATTTGTATTTTTGATTTTGGGATGGGATTTAAGCATTTTCACAGAAATTTTCTTGCTGAAAGCAACAAACACTAACAAGCAAACAGTAACATAAACAAATCTATGGGGTTTTAAAGGCTCTGACTAGCTACTGTATTTCACTGGAAAAGAAAATATGACATATTAAGTGTCTTAAAAGTTCACTGTCCACCTCTTACCTTCCTCTGCCATTTACATCAAATTCTCTGAAAGCAAAGCTTGGGGGGAAATATCGCCGAATGTACTGAGCAGCCGTGTCCAAGAAGAACTGCTCAATATCATCTGTGCTATCAGCTATAAATTAAAAAAAAGAAAGTTTTGTCATTTATCTGTGTGACAATAACGCCACAGCTATTTAAAGCTATGTAAGTAAATGTGTAAAGTATTTAATGTCCACATGACAATTTCATCTCACTCCTGCCAAGTTCTTTCTTTGCATCCTCTTTCATCTTTTTTTGTCTCAGACGTTCTCCTTCCAGGCAGCATTTTAAAAAGACATCTGCACAAAAAGGATTTGCTTCCACCAGAGAGACTCTTTCCACTCTTTCCTGGCATGTTCGTTTCATAGGGATGAGCGAAAACCCGTGAACGCAACATTCTTGCAACTTTTCATCGGAAAAGTTTGATTCTGAAAGTGACATTACAAAGAAAAAGAAAAACACATTTTTAAAGCATCTTACAGTATACTATATGATCTTATACCAGAGTTGTAAAGCCAGAGTGCTGTCTTACTTAAGGCCATCATTTCCTGTTGAAGGTCCACAGAGCGTCTCTGTCGTGCAGATTGTGAATCACAGCCAAGACCTGGAAAAGTAGTATAACAGCATTTTAACTCAGCATAGGTTAAGTATGTGGATGGCTGCTTGTTGGTATTGTGAAAGCAACCATTTGTTAAAAAGGTAATTTCTGCATTCGTGGTTGCAGCTACGTTATACCTTGTTCTCCTAGTCTTGACCAATAACAACACTGGCTTCAAATGTAATCTACTCTCTCTTGTATTGAGCCTCATCCATCTTTACTACTTCTAGACTGATAACATTTAAATGAAGAAAAATTGTGTTTTTGCCATACTGCGTCTCGACATTGACTGGAACTGAGATACAAAAGACAGGCCAGCATCTGTTAGTACAGCTCCAGGGTCAGATCCTCCACTGTATGAGCAACCAAGGTCATATGACTGCATAGAGGAAAACACCTGAAAAGTGGGAGCAAGAGCTTGGATTTACTGTATTATAATATATGGGTCTAATATTAACATCAGTGTGATGTAAGAGAAAGTAAGTGTGAAGAGAGTGTATGAAAGTGTTACCTGTTTTGTGGTGAGTTTATTATCGGCATGGAGAGCGTAGATGGCTTTATCTACAGCCAGCAAAGCCACTTTGGATTTCTGACCATGTAAATCAAATTCTAGCACAGACTGTTTTCCTGGTACAAATGGTCCTTTTCGTTCTACCTAAATCAAAGTTCAAATATTGCAGATATTTTTCAATGCTATGGTCAAGGTTATTTTGATCAAAACATTAAAACAGAATACCTAAATATGTACATGTAAACACGTAATCAGTAGTTGAAACTAACATAAACAGAACAGAACACCTCCTGGTCTACCCTTGCCACCCCATTTGTAACAAATGCAAAACAATATAAGAATTATTATAATAATTATGCATAATTAACGTATTTATACCATTAAACCAAGATGGACGACATGACGGCTCCCCTAAAGTGAAGCCAAAACATCTTGATTGCCCCCTGGTGGTGGGCTGCAGTATAGGTAATAAACCCCTCCTCCTCAATGATTTCAGGTAGGACATGGGTCAAACTAAAAACTCAAACTACACCTCACATAAATTTTTCCCAAAGATGGTTTCTGTCGTTTTAGGTAGTCACACTGATGTATTTTCAAGTGTTCATTTTTCCATTCAGTTTGGTTTTAATTAGTTATATGATGCTATAAAATGTCATGATTGACAGCTGAGCCCTGCTTGCGATTGGGCGGGCCAGTGTATGGGCGGGAATGTGATACTGCAGCTTTGCTGCCTGGTCACTCTGGCTCCAAATTACATCATCAATGCAAGATGGCAGCGCTCGTATCCAGGATATTTTTGGCTTAATTTTTGTACAATGTGAGGAAGTGGAGACACGTTGTCCATCTTTATGTCAATAATTTAAAACACACAGTCATCAGAGGTGAAGTTATGTTGGTTTACCATCTCCCTTTGCTCAGACTGCCCTCTTATCTGTTCTGTTTACTCACCTTGACGTTTATCTCACATTCATCCCTGACATCGACCCACGCCGAGTCAGCAATGATGTTACCATGCCGGTCATAGTAGTAGCCAATCAGACGGAAGGATGGCACCATATCAGGTGTTATTTGCAGGTTTTGTCTGACTGAAATACCAATTCGGACAACATCTTTTTTTACCAGGATCCCACGGCTTAAGACCTACATGGTAGTCAATTTAGAAATGTTAGTTATAAAAAACACTCTTGCTTCTCTTTGTCAAAACAATCCATGCTGGATTCATTCATTCATGCCTCACCATGTAGTAAAAAAACCCATCTTTTGGGGGATTGATGGTGTTGAAATCTACAGTTAGTGAGTCGCCCACAGAGTATATCTTGTTGGTAAAACTCAGGTAAAGGTAGCTATCACTTGGAGATGAAGCACGTTGAATTGCTTTCCTCTGCTGAACACCATCTGCCGACACCTAATGAAGAGTGTTAACAGTTAAACTGAACTAGAGGAAAATGCCATGGTTTATCAATTTAAATACTAACCTCAACAGTGATCTGAGCTGCACTGCGAATATTAAACACAGGAAACACTGCCCCCTCCTGGTCAGTGGTGCCATGCCAATGTTCCCCTGAAGATGATACTTTAATCTTTACTGGCACACCAGCTGCTGAGGAGCCATCTGGGAGACGCACAAGGACCTATAATAACAACAGACAAAATGTTTTAAAAAAACAAAATCATCCCACTCATGTACATATATGTGCACCCATTTGTAAGGTTCATGCATACCACCACATCTAGTGGAAATCCAGGAAGATAATGTGAGCGAGTTCGAGAGAGGTCTATGGTGTATTTGTGAGAGATGATAGGAATGTAAACCTCTGCGTCTTGCATTTCACCACCTGGACCAAAAAAATCCAGATATTAGATTCAATGAAAAATCACAATAATATTCCCAATATCTTCCTCTTCCAATTTATTTTCTTGTTACACCCTCTCAAATAAGTAGTGGCACAGTTCATCAGGTTTACCCTTAAATTAAAGATAAATTATTAGTAGTAGTATTGGTAATATACAGTAATTATTGTAGTAATAGTTGTCATAGTAGTAGCAGTAATTGTGATACAGTCTGCTAATAAACTTCAATATTACGTTTGTAGTGACAATGTGGCAATGGTACTTTTGGGGATTTTCAAAATGCTTCAGTATCACTAGCGTATTCTTACAGCAATTTCATAGGAGTGTATTCAAGAGTTTTGCTGTAATTTTCAAACTGCTATATTTCAACATGTCTCATAAAATACCATTTCAGAACAGTCATTGCAGTACCTATGAGGTGTGTAACAAGAAACAGAAACTAGCTTTCTGGCCATTTAACACCAAACACAAATATAATTACTTTACTCTACACAACACATCTTTTACACATAAAATATAGTCTTTCTTTACACCACAAGTGCTGCGAGGTTGCTGACTTAAACTTTACTTTGTACGTTGGTGACAAACACTCCCAAATAGAGTTGTGATCCCTTTTGCTGTAATTTGGAGAGGGTTTGGTTCTTCTTCTGGTTTTGGAGGTGCAAATCTAAGTCTGCTATTCGGAAAGAAGCTGCTGCAGTTCCATCCTGGACCTGCAAGAAATTGGATAACTTATTGACTTTCAAGTTCTTTAACACTTTGATGTAATATGTTGCTTATTTCTTCTCAGATCTTGAAATGAGCTGAAATGTTTCCTCACCGAACCAGTTAGCTCCATCCCCCTGATAAAGACAGGCTTCGTGTTTTGACCAGGGGTTGTACCTTTTTCTACCACCCCAAATTGGCAGTGGTAAGCCCCTTTAACCTTTTCACCATGTGAATACCTACAGAAAATCATTATACAATTGTGACTGTTAAGGTTAAGACAAAAAGAAATTTTGAATATTTAATGGTGAAGCTTGGGACAAGCAGCCAAATCAAAAAGCCTATTGCAAAATATGTGAACTAGCAAGCTGTCCTTATCAAAACTGCATTAACCAACATCTTTTATATTAATATATTGAATAAGATTACAAGGGATAATTTGAGTCACTCAATGGCACAGAACTTACTTACCCAGATCTGCAGCTTGGTAGAATCTAAGGTATCTAAGTTAGCGTTAAGCTAAGTTAAAGAGGCACTTTCTTTCAGGAGTTGGTGGACTAACTATAAGCTAAAAGAGCACAAACACCACTGGGCATAATGCTACATACTGTACATGAGGCTACTGAAAACATAACTCTGGATCTAGATTGGGCTGCACGATATTAGATAAAATCTGAAATTGTGATATGTTTTTATGCGATATATATATTGCGATATGAAAAAATAGGCTACAGGAAATTTCACCACATACATGCAGTGTGTTATTCATGTACAGAAAAAACACCTCAATCGTAGTTTTCATCATTTTGGATACTCTAAAAGTGTATCCTCTTCTAACAAAACAAATCCCCCCTCTTACTTCTACCACAGTCTGTTCAGCCCTCTGCTGCTCCACTTTCCGTTTTATGTATGTGACTCAGACACAAGTGGGGAGAGAACAGGTGGAGAAGCGTTTGGGACAAATAACACGTTTTTCTTTACAAATTTTACAAATAGACTTCTGTGTCGCAGTTATATAATGTAATCTACCATTTCTAACAATGTTAAAATGTACTGTATGCCTAATCTATGGGGTAAGATAAACAGGCTTAAAAGATAAACAGCCTTTTCTTGTAGTCATGGAAAATGAGAACATTGCAAGTTTTTCTTTTGTGTCAATCAGCAGGAAAGTTGTAGCATGACCCGTTTGAGTTAATTTGCCTTACTTGACATTGTGTGTCCTGTAACGTGACTGTTGCTCATGGGCACATTGCGATGTCGATGCTGAAACGATATATCGTGCAACCCTAATCTAGATGTGGTAGCCGGTAAACTGTTTAATAAGCTAACACTTAGGTAAACTAATGCTAACTGTTAACCATTGCCACATTAGCAACTTATTGAGGCAACAATTTGTCTGTGTGTCTCCTTGAATATAGTGGCCTAAATTGATTAATGCCATTTTAACTGAGCAAAGTTAAGTTTAATGGGAAATGAGTGAACACTTACTTGGCTGAGATGGTGAAATCAAACTGTTCAGCATTCAACAAAATATAGCTGTGCCTCATTGCGATGTTCACCTCAAAACTGGGTAAAACTAGGGTGTGTAACAATAAAAGTGTTTTTAGAGGGAAGAATTATCATCTCATAATTTAAAAAAAAGCAGTAAAACACTTAAATCAAATTAGCTTACCGAATTTTTGGACTTTAAACTCCCGGGAGGCAGCATTTGTTTCATCACCTTCATAGTGCGCTGTAATTTTCCATGTGCCCATTCTTTTTAAACAAAACATGTTGTTATGTCAGACTGACGTGTACTGTAATGTTACACACTGTTTATTGTAAATCTGTTTTTAACATACTTAGAAACATCTGGAATGGGAAATGTGCCTTTGAGTATTCCTCCCTTTGCGGTCTTAAGGGACTTCATTATCCTGTTTCCAGCAGCATTCTAGATAATAAAATGACAAAAGCATGAATCCAAAAAAATTCAACCATGAAAATAACGTATGAAAATGTATCTACTCACAAATATTGATATCAGGAACACTTCCTCATGAGGCCTGAATGTGTGGTCAAGAGTGAATATCCTGTACCTCACTAGAGGAGAGATAATCAATATAAAATTGCTTTTAAAAACAATCACTGTTAATCTTTATAGAGTGGAGAATTATTTCACATTGTTTTACAATTCTTAACAATTGCTGATGTTCCTTTTACCTTTCTGTGTTGGATTGTAGATTGGCTGATCAGTCTGAATGAAGATATTGCCCCTGTGTTTTGATACCAGGACCCTGGTTGTCTTCCTGCCGCCGAAGGAGGGGCTCTCTGCCACCAGCACGAGGTACCTAGGCCAATTTTCAGGATGTTGATAGAATCTTGACATAATGTTCCTGTCTATCTGTAGAGATGCAAATAAGGCGTTTGGGTCAATAACATCTCAGTCCTGTTTAAACTGTTTGCTTTTTGTGTGAGTGGGGAGGTTTCTCATACCTTGAGCTCAACTGTTTTGGTCTCCCCTTCCACAGCACACGTAGCAGTTTCCTTCGCAGACATGAGAACATTGCCAACCTCACGCTCCAGGTAAAGAGTAACAGGATTATTAAGATGAGACTTTCCCATCTGGACAAACACTTTCTCATTAACACCCACGTGAAACACTCTTGGGGCTGAGATGAAGAATCTGCACACAAAGGTGAAAAATAGCATTTGCTGTATCCTTTAAACACATAGATAAACATCTGCAATCCTGCATATTTTGTCTTCGCTATTACATTATGACAGATTGAATTAATAATCATATAACATACGTATGTAAAGTATTTAATGTCTAACGGTATCAAATCTTAGAAGACTAAGAGTGTATTTTAACCCTCACACATAAAGGTTGCCATTACATTGCATTCTTACATAATGTACATCCATGCAGCTATTTCTATAGTTACCCATTATCCGGTGAACACTTTGATTCCATGATCAAGATCAGGAGCAGTATGGAAAAGATGTGGAACTTCATTTTACAGCTCTCAGTTGTCTTCCTGCTCTGACCTGCAGACTTTCATTAACTGATGTTTTGTATGTCATCCACCCCTGTATTTCTCAATCGTTGGGTCTCAGTGCCCTCCCTCTGTTTTTTTGTTTTTTTCTTCTAAGATAATTTGGAAAAACCATTCCACAAAGTGATGCATACACAAACTTCAAGCATTATACTATCAGATAAGACTATCAGATATACTGATGTGTCCAGATGCAGGCCATACTTGTTGGTTTCAGTTGTCTGTACAATTCTGCACAGATTAAAGTCTGTGATGTGAACAGATTTTACTAAAACATGAGGTCAACAATACAGATCAGATCATAGTGAACTGACAGATAGCATTTCAGACTACAACATGTTTGATATTTATAAAAGTAAATTTTATATAACTGCTTGTCTTGCAGCATGAAAAGTGTTTGTTTCTATTTCACAATGTGTAGCTGTTCTCTCATTGGTCACAGCAAGAGAGCCTAGATTTCCCCGAGATCATGTGATTTACAAGAAATCAAGTTAACACACTTTTTGAGTTTCAGATGTTGGAGTGAGTGCTGTTGACTCTAGAACACATGATTCAGGAATGTTTTGCAAAGTATAGTTCAAGTATATTTGTAAACCCCCTAAATACAACAAGTCCCTCAGTTTAGTGAAACCATTTTTTTTTTAAATCTATCAATAGTTACTAAAGCCTCTTATTAAACACATAATAAATGTCCTGTGCAGTTCAATTGTATTTTACTTGTAACTTGTAACAAGCTGCCAAACTGTGTTAGGATCTGGCAAAATAGAAAAGTTGTAAGATTTATGAGAAAGACATGTAGGCAAATAACAGAGACAGGTCAGAAACTTTATTTCTTTCCACATGAACAGCTTGCTGTAAGATGCAATTAAAACAAAAAGGGGTACAAAAACACTGATCAGGATACATTATGCAATTCAAGCTTAAACACACTGACTGTACAGAGAATTAACATTTTTTGAAGTTTACATTTAAAATAAACCAAAACTAAAATGATATTTTACTATAATCGCATAGCTCTTTTGGAAATGTGAACACCCATGTCAAGATTTTTGGAATAATGTTGTCACCAATATGGTTATCCAAGCTAATTGGCCAGATTGAGGCACTGATCCTGAGAGAAATTGTGCCTTAACTTTGGGCCATGCTGAGACCTTCTCTAATATTAGATCTAGCATAAGGAAATTTAACGGGTGATTCGATTCTAACTTCTTTTTTTTATCAGTACGTAATCAATAGTACATATATTTTTCAACTTTGTGCATCAACGAAAGATTTTATTGCATTTCTAAAATATATCAAAGTTTCAATTAAATAATAAATAGCATCAACATTAAGCTTAAGATAACTTGAACTGAAAAATATTGGCTCCTAACATATACACATAAGTTATACACATAATAAAAATTTGTCATAGGCCTATATAATCCAAAGCCACAGTTGGCTAATGGAAGACAGTTCGCCAACCACAAGCCATGTGGCCCTGAGCCGTCATCTCCTCCATTAATAAATGGATTCTTCCCACTTAGCAAGAGATACTAATTGTACTTTTAAAAATATGTCTGTCTGGCAAACTAAGCAGCCAATCCATTTACTTATTTGTTTCTTCATGATAATATGATATTCACACACATAAAACAGATGAAACAATTGCAGCTCTTTATAAAATTTTTTAAAATGTCAGTGTGCTGCTGCAGCCTTAGAGAAGGTAGGAAGTCTGCAAGAGAGAACTTAGGCAATTGAAAAGTCCAGGGTCTGGCAGCTTAACATCAACTAAGAGTTTGAATTGAGAGCCTAAATTTTAATTAGAGCCAAAAGTCCTGTTTTCTTTTAGTCAGATGTCATTACTAATCAAATTAAACGAATAGTTCAAAATCCAGTATGGGCCCTGCAAAGTCAAACCTATTTCGCGACAGTTAAAATGGACTAACCTTCTTTGCACGCCGCTACACTATATTTGATTTGGTCCTATGTTGATTTCTGTATCATCTCAGTAAGAGGGAGTGAACGAGAGTCGGGGGCATGATGTCCATCCACAACTCCTGGCTATGGAGAAGTAACACAAGAATTGCGTTTGGACAATCAACACCAGACTCCCTGTCAAACGTGGGATGAACAGCCCTGGGAGTAAATCCTGTGGTGGATGGATGATTTGACAAAATGTTGTAGATGAATTAAAACAAGTGCAGAAATATCGCTCAGAAAATGTACTGAAATTTTAAAAGCTTTTGTTCCTGCTGTTGCTGTATTTTAGGAGACTTAATAATTAATGAACTGTCAAGAGAAATTAGACCACACACTTAAAAATAAAATCAAAGAGTCGCTATTCGTTAAAAAAAGATGATGTTTAAAAATGTACATATATTGTTCGTCTAATAATTCCCTCGATTTCTTATGTATAAACTTAAATCTGTGAGTTAACTTGTATTAACAAGCAAAGTTAAAAAGTTAACTATTTTGATACTTACATCGTGCACCATCAATAATACAGTGATAATAGTCCCAGAAAAGCAGCTATTAATCTTGTGTCCCTGTGCATATTAAATATTAAATTCTTTCTTTCTAACTTTTTTCAAATGTTGCAAGTCCCCTCTCCTCTGCATCCGTCCTCGACCGCTGCTTGTTCAGTTTGCCTGTCCATGTCCCCTTCTCTATCTCTTCCCCTCTATCCATCTCATTTCATGCAGGAGTGGGGTTACCTAAGAGACTCGGCCTCAATGGAGAAAATCTCTTTTTCTACAATTAACTGTGAAAGTGACAGAAGGGAAAGAAGGGAGGGGTGCAGACTCCCAGGAGAAAAGGAGAGAGGGAAGGACGCAAGTGCGCATGGCAGGTAGAGAGATGTAAAGTTAAAAACTAATATTTACACTAATTTTTAACGTTTAAAATTCAGTAATTCCAGAATATATACCACATCCAAGTGACCACATTTATAGAAATATTTTAGTTAAATGTTCGGACCCAGCATTTGGTTGCTATATTTAACCTTTTCATTTAGTAAATATTTTCTGTATTGTATTTATTACGGTTAATGATTTATATGATAAATCAACATGTAAAGCACAGAATAGATTTTATGTCCTATATCGGGAAGATTTTCACACGCACTCTTAGTAAATAAACACATTTCAGCTTTGTAGCACCTCGTACTTGAATTGGGATTAGGCCAAATTAGGTTGCATTACATGGATCCCAGTGAAGATGAATTATGTCTATGACCATAATCTCTAAAAATGCAGAGGGAGTGACCACTGGGTTTCCATGGAGAGATGTACACAAAAGGGTGTGGCGTGGGAATGTCCTCGGGGGTCAGGAGTGAGGGTGAAAGGGTCAGAGGTCAGAGCCAGCTGGACAGCACACAAGAGAAGAAGAGGCTGAGAAAAGGAGGTGGGGGCGGAGGGGGGGTAGTCCAGAGGCTGACTGACTGAACCCAATGGGACATTAACATTGAACTGATGGGAGGCTCACTGACCAATGCCTATTCAGGGAAAAAAAACCAAGCTATGACACACACATGTGTAATGGTCCGTGGTAATTGACAAGTGACAAGACCCTCATTGTGGATTGTAAGGCACTTATCAGAATGCAGTGGTGGATTACAAGCTATACTTACTGGTATTCAGTGGTTGTATGGGGCTACTTAATTCAATGATGCAAACATATTTGTATACTCTCTAAATTATATTGTTATATCAAGTACTGTTCTTAAAACTGGATAATATTAAATGTGTAAAATATTAAATAGTGTAAAACATATTAACCTACAAGACTATATTGGGACATAGTTTATATAAGTTTATAATCGGTTTGTGGTTTTAGGACTCACTTCAGTATGCATCCAATATTGTTTTCCAATAGATTTCACTGACAGCAGTTATAATTAAGTTACAATGTTAAAGTGTGACAATATATTTCCTCCATTCTTTTCACATTTTCTTCTTTTTTAACACAAAGAATACACTTGAACACATACCAACTGACAATTAAAGCCCATTCTAACATGTATATGTTGTTATTTATTTCAAAAATGAAGAAAGTTTGTACTGCGTTGTGAAAACTGAACACATTGAGGTAAAAATACACAGGCAACACATGTTTCTCCAAATATTAATTGTATGGAACAACTTGTCTAATAACAGTGAAAACACTCTATTCACAGTTGCATTTGTGATGGATAAATTAGAGTTTCCATCAATGAATATGTTGCATGGTTCCCGTGGGTTTAGATGCTCTGTGTATCTCAAGGGTGCAGACAGGAAGGTGAGCGTCTGTGAGCGCCGTCTTGCATGTTGCTGCTAGTGAAGGTCAGGTCAGTGAGGGCAGCAGGCGGTCTGGTTCGGGGCCATACTCTGGTGGTCTAAAAAAGACAATCTTGGGGCCCAGCCCAGGGGGGTCAACATGCACATAGTAACCCTGTGAGTGAAAGGCATCGAGCAGATCAATGTTCTCATTACTCTTGCTGCTCATGACTGAGAATGTGCACGCCTACACACCACATGAGGTTTTTATATTTGATGAAATTCAATCTCAACAATGGAGAATGGCAGCTGTATTTCAACAAAGCTAGAAGTATGACGTCATAAGTGAGTGTTAAAATAACCATGATATCTCTGTTGAAGTATCTCTGTTGTTGTTGTCAAAAACATTGAATCAATAATATATAGAACCAAAAACATCATTATGAAACAACAACACTTGCATAGCCAGCATACATGTCAAAATCATTTGTCATCTGAAATGTCACTGCGCTCATCCAGCACATGCGATGCAGATAAAGTTCAGTGTTTCTGTCTCATACAAGCCTACCCACTGCTGCCTCCCAGTGGCTTCAATGGCACCTGTAACACCACAGTCATATTCCCCTTCAGATCCTTGTCCTGGGGCCCAGTTCAGGTAACAGCCAGTGGTTGAACTGGTCCAGAACCAAAAGTTAAAGTTACAAGTGTAGCATAGACCTATCCAAACATGGGGAGATGTGGCGTTCCTTGCTATTTCAGCCACCTTCTCCTGAATGCCTTTGGTGGTAATGTGGACAAGGTCAATATGGTGCTCCCTGCAGTAACTCATAGCTTCGATCCACGTCACATTTTCCTGGATTAGTATCAGGTTTCCTTTAGGAACACAACAGGGAAATGAAAACATAGAAAATGGTACTTAATTTCATAATGGGAATTTATGCTAAATGAACACAAAGGCAGAAGGCACATGAGAGTTTTAAGCTTACCTGAAGGCAAACTTGGACTGTTTTCAGTGGGCAGTGCTGAAGTCTCCGTCAGTGTTGTTGATACAGAGACAACATCTGTAGCTACTTGTACGGTAGTTGTGGGAGGTAGCTGCGTTGTTGTCGCAGGTAATATCTCTGTAGTTGCATTGTTGAACTCAGTGGTCGAGGTACTTGACACAACATTTGTGGTATTTGGTGTTGTCAGCTCACTAACAGTTGTTGCTTCGTTAGTGGTAACATTAGTAGCATTTGAATTACTGGTGGAAGCAGCCACGGTCAAATGAAATGTTACTATGGCGACATTAGATGGATTAGTCAGATCTGTTGTAAGGGTACCCTGTGTACTTGTTTGACTGGTGGTTGTTGGAATGTATCTTCTTGCTGTAAGAATAAGTAATGAGTTGACACTGAGTGTATTGTTTAAAACATGAATGTAACAAATTCTACAAGATCACTTTGCTGACAGAGAACGCCTGGAATACACCAACTTACCGCCACGACAAACAAAATTGCGTTTGCTGTTGCAACGCAGGTCGTTCCACTTCCCTTGATCTTTGAATATAGCAGCAGCACAGTCTTGACCTTCAAGGTAGTTAGGCTGACTGGGTTTCCAGTAACGGAATGATGAGATGCTGCCATCAGACCACTTCCAGGGATCTTTGAAGAGGCCTATCCACACACTTTGTGAGACAGACACATTGTGCACTGCCTCATTCTTTTCGGCTGACTGTATGCTGACAAGATCAGACGATAAGTCCCTGCAATGACTCTGAGCGCCCCTCCATGATTTGGTCTCAGCAACAAAAATGTGACCAATGGTTTCACTGTTGCCTGCAAGTCCAAATTTTAATATTTCAAACATAAAGAACATATTGATGCTCTGCATTTAAATGAAAATGCGCCACCCGAATTAATTTTCACAGCAATATTTCCATATCACTTACCATGACAAACAAAACTTCTCTTAGTTCCACAGTCACTTTCAAACCACTCGCCGTCTGGATTCATTGCTGCACAGGCATCTTGACTGCTATTTTGTGGTTCTCCTGCCTTCCACTTTAAAAAATCCAGTTTTTGATCTGGCCACGACCAGTGCCACATCCACACATCTCCAGTCTCCAGACCTATCCAGGCTCTGGCAGTGGTATTTGACACTAAAGTGATCAAATTATTCATGTCTGTTGAGTTGTGAACTGTAGCTAAATCAGTGTACATCTCTCTACAATAGCTTTTCGCTTCTTTGTAGGTCTTTGAAAGTTCAATAAGGTGAAAATCTGAAGATCCCAGTGTGATGGAGCAAAATCCTGTGTAATGAAAGGCAGTATGTTACATCAGTCCAAAATACCAACAATAATAACAAAAACATTCTTGTACCGGTGGATAATTTCTAACATTGTCATGGCATTATTTTATATTTCAAAATGTTGGCTTCCTTCACGATTCAAAACCTTGGTGTCTTCACAAATAGCAAACTACATTTACACATTTATATTATACATTTATAAATATGATATGAGGAAAAACAATTAACCACAGTAAAAAAGTATGTATGTTTCAAACCTGAGATAAAAAGCAGACACAAAGTTTGAGTCCTTTTCATCACGATCAATCTGTTTTCAGCAAAACAAAAAGTAAAATAAGTCTATATAGTTATGACAAATTGCTGGTCCTAGCACAAGATGATAGCAGCTGTGAGCAGCAGTGTTCGCTGTAAGAATGCCACTTGGCTTGTTAAGGGACAGCTCTTCAGAAGCAGCTACAGACAAAGCAGTTTTTCAGGTTTCAGGGCTTTCTGGTTGGCTGAGATGAAATGATTTGGAAATAGCACCTGCTGTGAAACTGCTATGAACAACATAACAACTCTGTGAAGTGGCTGACATATGAATGATCTAATTATTTAGCATAAGCCAAGAGGTTTAGTCCAAAAAAATAAATATATAGTATACTACACACTCCATTATTTTATAATAACCAAAGTAATACAAAATAATAAAATAATTTACTCTTTAGAATAGTACATAATGGGGAGGTTATAACTAACCAGTGAGTGTAATTTCTCATAATTTTCATGCATTTGTTCGCACAAATATGAAACAATGTACCAACATTTGTCTGATTAAATCATAACTCATGCTATATTGCAGGAGTGTCATATGACAGTACTGTTATGGGTGGTCCCATGAGACATTTTGGCTCAAGGGGTACTGGCACCGAGCCACGATGGCCTGTAAACAACAACAGCGTCAAGTTGAAGTAAATTGGATTTAAGTGTCGGCCTGTTGTCTGGCGCTTGTCTCTTTATATCAGGTATAGCGAAGTGGCTTTCAACAATGCGTCAAAGGTGTGTCTGGTAAGTAATTACAACCTTCAAACGACCATGAGCTATTTTGTCAACAACCGCTTCCTCAGACTATCACCCTGAACAGGCTAATGCTAGCTATATTTGAAAAGTTAGCCGTAATTTCAGCTACTAAGAGGCTAATCTTAGCTAGTTAGACAACAGTGCGCTAGCTGTGTGGATTTATTGAAGTCGTCCGATGGCCGTCGAGTTATCAAGCTCCATGTTACTTGATGACTAACAGTATATGTTCATATCGTAAGTTAATTTAAAAAACGTAATAGATTAAATGTTATCTGTTAGCTATGCGTATGGCAACCAAAGCTAATGTTAGCTGTAGCCAGTCTTGTCTAGCGTCTATGGATTTGCAGCTAGCTAGCTAACTAACTAACCAACGGTTAAAGCAGACGTAGGCCATTATTTACGTATTACAATCTATAATATACTGTAGCAACGTTAATATTTATTTGTAAAAACACCAATGGACGCTGGCACTTCTGGTTGCGGTTAACGTTTTAACTAGTTTTTAATGCTGTTCTCCCTGTTAATGTCAACGTTACTGTGTATCGTTAGCAACATTTAGCAAACGTGATACGTTATTGCGATGCACAGGGACCAGCTACCAACAAACAAGCAAATGTTAATGTACGTTGTGGTTTGTTCATTTTGAACAAAGGCTATCACACAAAACACATTGTTTGATCTCAATGTGTTTTTACTTTTAATTTCACCAATTTCAAACGCATTCTCCCATCAAATCAGTCTATTTGAGTGACAATACGTGCCAGGTTTGCTTTACGGTTTGTTTTAATGGATAGCCTGACTAACGTTAGCTGTTGGAAAATTTGGTAGACAACGTGCAACTAGGGCTACATTATTTTCTCGGGTGATCAATCGGTCTATAAAATATTAAACAGTGAAACATTCCATCACAATCGAGTTGATTCGAATCTAATGTCTTATTTTGTCCAAACAATAGCCCCAAACTCAAATATATTTCAGCAAATCATCAGAACCAGTGTGACTGTAACCAAAGAGAAAACGATTTACTTTTTAATGCACTGGTATTGGGTCATTACTTTGTATCAGTCAATACTCAAGGTTGGTTTTTTCAGTATCTGGAAGGGGGGAAATGGTTGGAACTAGAGCTAATAATATCCTATTTTGTCACCATCAGACTGATATCCTTCAGACGGACATCATCCTCTCCACTGGATAGCTTATAGCCATGTCCTCACAGCAGCCCAACAGTTCAGCCTCCAACAGCCCCACCAACATCTTGGGTTCTCCTTTCTCGGTTATCAGTCCCTCACTTAACTCCCCCGTGGTCTCACCCTCTCTGGGATTTGGACCCATTAGCAACAGTCAGGTAACTCAACCCCTTAGAGTCTATTAATTTATGTTATGGTGCACTTAATTTTTGTATTTGAGAGATTAATCTGTTGACTAATTATTCAAGCAAACAAAAAGCAGTGTGGTCATTTAAGTACCCAAATACATTGCAGTGTTTTATTGTGGTTGCACTGTGTATCCAGATCTCTTCTTCAGCACCCATATCAGGGATGCACTCAATTAGCAGCTCAGAAGATATCAAGCCTCCATTTGGCCTGAGGCCCATGCCTGCTCACAGCCCTGGACTAATGTTGTCTCAGAAACGCTTGTGTGTCATCTGTGGAGACCGCTCTTCTGGTAAGTGAGTGCACTAAGAGCAGGATTAGGCGAAGTGAAACATCAGTTGGAAACTGTTTTATTGCTTGGCAGTTTTAGTGTGCATAATCCCTTACTGTCAGATGGTTTTGCCTGCGTTTCCTCAACATTTTAACAAAATGGATCTCAGTCACTGCTAAACACAAAATGTGTGTGTGTTGCCTTCACTTTGACTTTGTGTATGATCGTCCCATCAGCCTCTAACTTAACTTTTTTTAAAACTTGTGTAATTTACAGGCAAGCACTATGGAGTCTATAGCTGTGAGGGTTGTAAAGGTTTCTTCAAACGAACTGTGCGCAAAGACCTGAGCTATACCTGCAGGGATAACAAAGAGTGCCTGGTCGACAAACGCCAGCGCAATCGCTGCCAGTACTGCCGCTATCAAAAGTGCCTGGCCATGGGCATGAAGAGGGAAGGTATGCAAGAAACAGGGTTTTATTGAAGTTCATTTTGAGAGCCTGTTCGGCTAATGAAGAACACGTTTGTTTGCGAGTTGTCTTCCATGCAACTATGCAAAGGTGTTATACATTGGAGTTTTCTGCAACATAGAGTTAAATATATATTTTTAGAATGATGTAAATATTGGCAGTCAGTTTGATTTCTTTTAATGAGTAAATATGCTGTAAGCAAGCCCTATTTAATTACGTGATTGTGGATTAGCACAGTATTTCTGGCGTAGGTGAGGGCGTATGCTAGATTAGCTTAGCTAAAGGGTAGAGATGTGCATATTGGGGCTGGTTTAAATAACTATCCCCTCTCCATCCCTCTCTTTATTTTCTCCTATTCTGCCCTTTTTTCATCATTCAATATTAATCAAACATGTAAAAATTAGGGATGGATGAGGATGATATTAAAATCTTAAAGATACTGTAATGAACTGAACTGATGGAGAGTAAGGGATTGCTGCATATTGCCTTGTGATGATGGACTGCTTTATAAAATAAGCACATGGGCAACTCTAAGTTGTTTGCTGAATGTGGGTAACTGTATTTTAAGTCTGAAGGTGTGGATGGATGTTGAAGCAGCAAAGATTATCAAGCATTCATGGGCCACAAGGACAGTTGTAAGAATCTTAAATGCGTAAAGTATAAAGTACATGTATTATGACAGGTGTTGCTTCTTTACTAGTGTCTTATCTGCACGTGAGATGGCTAGATTATGATACTGTGTTAGTATTTTTAAACAGATTTAGAAAGTTCTGCTGTTTGCCCCCCCTTCCCCAATATGATCAAGGGAAGTCAGAATATGTGGTGATATTTTTTTGGATTAGACAACATCTTCTGTTATTTCAATTCACTGAGATAGTCATAAGACAGTCTTATTTGGATTGCTGTAGACAACAGAGGCGCTCTTTTTTTCCTGCTGTGATGCCAGTCTCTAGACTCCTCGGTTGTCCTTGTGTTGCTTTTTGCTGGTTAGGACAGCACAACTCTGGAGTCATGCTGCCATTTTAGTAGAGGTGTCAGAAAACAATAAATTTTTTACATGCATTCTGATTTTGGTTTCAATGACTTAGTGCTCGATTGTGAAACTAATGCATGTAAGCTCCCTCAAAGGCATTTTAATAACAAGCTCACGTATGTAACTTCATCCTGTCAGTTACTCTACTTCTGTTGATAATGAAGGTAAATTCATATGACTATTGTCATAATGGATATGAATTATGCTATTGTGAATGGACTATACAGTAGAAAAAGTGTGGAAATCAATATGTAGAGAGATGCATTGAGTTACAAAATCAATAATGATAATTAGTTCTTAGCACCCCGAATTGAGATCCAATCTTGGGGAACGTGCTGTAGCTCTACATTTCAGGTATAATTGATAGCAATCCACTGAATTAAACACTTTGAAATACATTCTTGTCATTACTCACATGATTACCTTTTAGTCAAGATGGCAGTAAATAATTGAAAGAGGACTTAATGAAACATAAACCCTGTAAATATGCAGATCATTGTGCATAATATCCCTTTTAAACTGACACATTTATCAGTTTACATTTTTCTTTTCCCTGGAGTCTTTTCATTCTTCAATATTTACCATCTCATTCCTTCCCACCACTGTCTCCTTATATTTCTTCTGATGCAGCGGTCCAGGAGGAGCGCCAGAGGAACCGAGAGCGTGAAGGAGAGCTGGAGTTTAGTGTCGGCGTGAACGAGGAGATGCCTGTGGAGAAGATTTTAGAGGCAGAGACTGCTGTAGAGCAGAAGACTGAGCTTCACTCTGATGGTGGTTCTGCAGGCAACTCTGTGAGTGGTTACAACATATGAATAGATATGGGAACCAATAGATTTACACCGATCAGCCACAACATTAAAACCACTGACCGTTAAAGAGAAAAACATTGACCATCTCGCTACAGTGCAATATTCTGCTGGGAAACCCTGGATCCTGGCATTCATGTGGATGCCAATTGA
>JBBPCS010000855.1:12316661-12353911 GCA_037974645.1 Hollardia meadi
ACACACACACACACACACACACACACACACACACACACACACACACACACACACACACACACACACACACAGAACCTGTCAGTCTTACTGATGACTTGTCCTTTGTTAATCCTCATAAACACACCAGTTTTTGTTCAGGCTCACAACTCAGTCTGGTTCAATGTTAGTCACAACGGAAAGGCCACATGCACTTGTTTGCACAAAATTACCTCATTATCATCGTCATCCTCACTCTACAGAGATAAAGGAAATGGAAGGAAAGAATGCAAAAAGGAGTGATGTGAATACAGTATACTGCTTGTGTCAGGCCAAAAGTGACCTTTTCCCTCTCAGCTAGATAAACACACTGAGTTATAATATATATATATATATATATATATATATATATATGATAAAGAAAGTGGTAATCATTGATTTGTTTTGTAAACATTAAATTGTTCAATATTTTGCTAATTTGCTTTTGTGCCGAGAGTTAGATGAGAAGAAATATGAAGCTGGACCTGGCAGCAGCTTAGCTTAGCATAAATAGTAGGAACAGGGGGAAACGGCTAGCCTGGCTCTGTCTGCCACCTCTAAAGCTCACAAATTAACATTATTTATTAATAATGCTAGTCAGATTTAGTTACCTTTGGACAGAGGAAGGCTAATTCCTGGTTCCAGAGTCATTTTGAAGAAAAAGAGAAGAGAGTTTTATTAATCCTGTCATCCAACTCTCAACAGGAAAGCATATTTCACAAAATGTAAAAATTATTACTCAAACATCAAAATTGCTCTGAGATTTTCACCCCTCTATAAAATAAAAAAAACTTGAGCTTTGGAGCAGAAGAGTGTTATTTGACTGAACATCTTTATAAGAGTGGGGTTAAGGTGTGGGCCTTGTTGTTCTCCTTCAGGGATATCCAAAGGTTTGAATTTTCACACAGTGACTGAGTTAGGGTCACTTTGAAGAGAGAGGGGCCCCTGCCAAGGCTCGCTGTAGAGGGTTAGGGCTCTGAGCAGCCCACTCCTCAGGGTTTAAGGGATTTTAATCATGAACGGAGGTGTTTGCTCTGGCCTTTCTTAGCCTGCTGCAGCTACAGAATGAGATACACTAAAAACAAGTCACTGATTGTTGTTACAGTAACCTATACATGTGAATACTCTGCTGATGTCATCACAAATGTATGCCTACGTCTGTCAGAAATGACCACGTTTGGTGCTTTAACCAGCTTACATATATAACCAGTGTCAAGGGATTGCTCATATTGTTTCATAGAATTGAGAAAGTCCAAACTAAACAAAGATGAGGATAAGGAAATGGAGAACGTGTACGTGTGACTCGTTGCTTGTGGTGAAGAACACTTACATCTGTTATCATTTTTCCTCTGGTCTTGTTCCTCTCTCGGTGGTTGGCCCTCTTCTGTTTCTGCTGTAGCACGCGCTCTCTCGTTGTGCGATACTCCAGGGCAAATTCACTCAGGATCTTGCTAAAGCGATGAATGCTGACCTCGCGCACCGCGTATACTGGATGGCCCAGGAACAGCAGAAAGGCGTGAAACCTGCAGATGTATAGAAAAACATCACAGAGGTCCTGAAACAAAGTTTAAAAATGCAAAAAAAAACGATGAACACCAACAATGGCTGCAAATTCCACTGAAACATCCGATCTACACCTGAACATACCTGTTGATTATCCGTCGATGTACAATCTTCAGAATGATGATTCTCTCTGCGCAATCTTTGAGGAAGTCTGACATTTTTTGTTTCAATGCTGGTTTCATCTCATGTTTTGCAATGACCTTGAGGTGATCCCATGATGCTTTGCACCTTCGCTCCATCTGGGCCAGATTGTCTTGAAGCTGATCAAAGTCCACCTGACAAGAGAAACAAACAGAACTCACCACACACTGTTGCGGACTCTCTTCAATGGACAGTTGCAGAGGAGTGTTACAAAGGAGAAATTGTTTGATGAGTTTTTAAAAAGTGAACCTTGGTCAAGCGGGTGATAGCTCCTATCTCAGAGTAGAGGTCAGTGCTGTCTGGAAACTTCTCGACCACGATGGAGCAGACATGGTGCAGCAGTGACTGCTTGTGCACCGTGTCCTTCACCTCCGGGACTTTCTCCAAGTAGCTCAGCTCAAAGCCTTTAGCCTAGAGATGAATGCAAACACAGCAACAGAGTCGGAATGTGGGACTGGCTGAGATTAAAAATCCAAAACCTGAGTTTGAGGACCAAATTGCAGTGAGTTTCCTTTTTGGCACAGTCGGAAAAAGGGGCTTAATGGAGTGCGCTGAGGAGATATGTAGATTCATTAGGCTGGTGATTATCAAAAACCACATTCTATTTCAGACCCGACTGATTGTTCTGCTCACCGCAGCGGAGCTATAAAAAAAAACAACCTCAGAACATATCATGAAAGACATAATCCCAACAGGATCTCCCTTGTTCTTCTGCCAGTTTTAAATGGCTTACTGCAAAATATAAATGTAGCCATTATGTACGGAAACTACTTGTTTTGATGTTGATGACTTATGTTTCCCTTTTGCATTTTTGGTTCTCGTATCCCAGAGGTTCACTCGTGCATAGACATACACATGGATGTATGCACACAAGGCACACGCAAGGCCACAAGAAAGTCACAAAGCGAGACACAGATGCTAAGTTCACACACGAACAGCCGGACAAACACAAACTGCTGGAAAACACACAATCACACAACCTCCCTCCCTTTTTCTTCTCAGACAGACGGAGCCAGATTCAACAGAGGCCTTGACAAGCGTTTTTACTGTAGAAGGACAGTGTGTGGTGCAGACAGTCAGTCAGGCAAGCACATTCTTGTACACATAGAGAGCCCACTGTTATCCTTGCCAAATAAATATGTTGGCAGGGGAGCAGGAGAAGGAGTAGGAGCGTGGGAGGAAATGGAGGAAGTGAGTAAAAGACACAGGGGGAGAGAACGTGAAAAAACAGCAACCTCTGAGCCATTTATGTCTTCAGAGTTACTCACATCAGTGCTGTTGAGGAAGTTTCCTATGGCTAGCAATGTGGTCAAGATGTATCGGAGGGTCTTGTTTTTCTCCAACTGGTCCATCCCTTCCTTCAGGTCCTGCAGAGGCTCTGCCACTTCCTGAAAGAACATGAATATGCAGTCAGGAAACACATTACCTATCCATGCCAATTCATTCTGCTCGTCTCCCTTGATAAGGATGTGCAGTAAATAGTTGAAAATCTAAAAAAATGAAAGGAGAACTCGCCTGATTTTACATATCAAAGCCTGTTAAGGTCTACAGGTCTAGGAAGTACCACTGCATATGTGAAAAAAGTTGTAAAAAGCCTTTTGTAACTCCAGAGCGAGCTGTGTGAGTTACATTGGAGGCAGTGTTGGTTGCGGCCGAAGACTACAAGTTTGAAAATGAACAAAATCTTGGAATGTGGATTAAGAAAGATGTGCAGTTACCAAACCTCTGTAGCCCACTCCTCATCTCTCCTAGAAGCTAGCAGCTTGAGTCTACGTTATACATTATTATACTTAATAATAATACAGCCAAATCTCAGACTGAACTGTTGGTTTAGTTGCATTGTGGGTAAAGTAAGCACCAGGTTTTGACCATTGACTGTACATAAAGACGAAAGACATGAGCGCTCCCCAAAAGTGAAGCCAAAACATCTCAATCAACCCCTGGTGGTGGGCTGCAGTATAGGTCATAAACCCCTCCTCCTCAATGTTATCAGATAGGGCAAACTAAAAACTCAAAGTACACGTCAAATAAATTCTTCCCAAAGATGGTTTTTGTCACTTTAGGTAGTTCTTATCAAGCTGATGTTTGTTCAAGTGTTCATTTTTCTGATCAGTTTGGTTTTAATTAGTTATTTGATGCTATAAAAAGGGAAGTGAAACGTCATGACTGACAGCTGAGCCCTGCACGCAATTGAGTCGGCCAGGTGTATGGGCGGGAACTCGATACCTTGGCTCCACAGCCCAATCACTACTGTGCAGGCTCTGGCTCCAAATGACATCATCAGCCGTGGGAGGTGGAGACCGTTGACATAAATAAAGATGGACGACGCGTCTCCACCTCCTCTTGTTACAAGTCGAGCTGTTTTTAGTCTATGCTAAGCTAAGTGGCATAAAACAGGAAATATGTCTGACCTTCTCAGTAAGCTCATAGTCCATCTTGAATGCCCAAAGCTGTAGGCGAGCAGAAAGCTCTGTGATGGAGGAGAGAGTGAGAAGGAATTGTTCAGCGCTGCCCAGGGGAATATCAGGGTTGACCAGCTGAGCCTCCTGGATCCTTTGCTTCTCCTCCTCTGTGGGGATCATTGTCAGGATTTTCTAGGAGAAGGAGGATGAAACAAGAGGAGGGAAAGGGAAAGGAAGAGGCTTATTGGATAATTCATCAAGTCAAAATATCATATTCGATGTCTGAGCTAAATTTTTCTGTGTAATATGTCAGGGAATAAATTGAAGGTGGGGAGAGGAACCAAAATTATTCTGACATTCCTAGCTCTGTTTATCTGAAATGTTTCCCACAAACTTGTGTGACATCTGAACTTTCAACCTTGCTTTTGTTGTCTGCCTGAGAATATCTCCGGAGACAAAAGGTGGAGAGAAATACTCCTCACGGCTGGGAACGAACTCAAGGAAAAGCTCTGAAAACTACAGGTTATATTACACCAAAGGGATACAACATTAATCACCGTCTGATGATGTGAAGTCCTTCAAAAGTCTATATTATGGTTTATAAAATGAGCTGAAAATATGCACGTGGAGCTAACCTTTAATCGTTGCTGTGATTAATTACATGAGAACAGCCAAAAAGCCAGATACGCAGCCAGAAAATCACATGATATGTCATTTTGGGTCATCCCATCTAGATGAGTTAAATCTCTCGTTTGTCTAAATCCATCAGTGTATTTAGGTTTTCTAAGTAAATACTATTCAAGAAAAGCATGATGTTTTTTTTTGGGCCGAGTGAATTTTAGGACTAGACAGTAATATTCAGGACCAGTTCAGATACAGTATGTGTCTTAAGTTAGAATCTCTTGAAAATGCTTACCTCAATGCCTTCCTTGTTCAGTGCGTACTCATCAAAGTTGAGGATAGCGGTCTTAATGGTGCGGGGAGGTGGTAAGACAGTCAAGCCGATGTTTATAGCATTGCTGCGTTTCGAATCCAGGACTATGATTTCTTGCCGTTTCCCATCAACAGCTGCTTTCTTTGAGAGAAATCAAAGGTTGAGTGTTCGATAGATCATCAGAATTTGTTCTTAATCGTTAAAAGATGCACTACACAAACACAACCGACCTATCAGCCTTTATCACACAATAGAGATAACCTTGCATCCTAAGATAAAGTTGCCGTAAATTTGGCCTATGGTTGATGTCTTGTGGGATCTAATCAACATCCTGAATGAACCATGAATGGGAGGTGATTAAATAGATGTAGTGAAGAAATATAGGATGTGCAGATGAATAGACTGATCGGCTGTTCTTAGATCCTGATAACTAGCAGGGCAAAAGGAATAAAGGGTGTTATTTTCTGGTGAGTGTGAAACAGTTAACAGATTATTTCCTGGTCTGAAGGAGTTGCTGACAGAAAAGATTTTCTAATAGATTTTTCTAATATCGTGCACTAATCTTCTCACGTGGAAATGATGGCTTCAGTGTTGTGCTAAGGTCATAACACCTGGAAATGTGTATTTGCACATAAAATGTTGTGATTAAATGCAGCAATTTGACAGTTTGAGAGCTTGAATGATTTTCAGTTTTCAATTTTCAGTTCTATTTTGTGAATGACAATTTCTCTTAAAGCAGGCCTATCTGTGGAGTGCGGTGGTTTCTTCCCCCTCACTAATATTAAGATGTCACCCTTTTTTAAATGCTTGCTCTACCCTGTGCATACACATTAATGTGAGACACCCAGAGTAACAGTAGTTCGGTCAACTTTACCACTAAACTCCTTTAAAATTTGGTGCCATATAGCAGGAAATCCTGAGCTATGGAAGAGAAACCGAAGCAAATCAGGATTGCAAAATAAACTCCAAAAGTATTTGGTAAAACTGCATGGATTTACTGTAACAGCAGTACAACACTGAGTTACCTTTGTGACTGGCAGCTCCTTGGATTTGGACTCAAACAGCTGCTCCATTTTGGACGTGTCTAGTTTAATCGGCTCCAGTTTGGACCAGAGGGACTCCTTACAAAACTTATGGCTCTTGCATTGCCAGTCCATAGGACGCACCTCATTCCAGAAAAGGCGAATGGTCTTCTTCTTCTTCTGGAAGAGTGGCACCTCCCCTCGACTCAGCTGAGGGGAGGGCGGAGGGATAGGGGCCATGAAAGGGGGGGGCGGGGGCATCATTTTGCCAAGCATGGGAGGGGGAGGAGGGCACCCAAACAGGGGTGGAGGTGGTGGAAGGGCAGTGCTGCATGGCGGAGGGGGAGGTGGTGGTATCATGTCGCCTGACCCCATCACACTGTCCATATCTAAAATGTCCAAGTCATCCTCGTCCCTCAGGTCCGTGAAATCCATTTCTTTTATCCGCAGCTCCCTGGGCGCGGCCATCAGCTGATCCCAGATATAGTCCGACTCCTTCTTAGGTGGTAACATCGATGAGGCACTGGTTGATGATTTGTCAGTCTGCTGCTGCTGCTGCTCTTTCGAAGCCTCGACCTCAAGGGGAGACGTCAGGCCTTTGACCAAATCTCCGAACTTCTCTGCCACGGCTCGTACACTGCCTTGGTTGTCCAGATGTCCTACCTCCATTTTTTTCACATTTTCTTCTCTGGCCTGTCTGTGAGCCTCAAGTGTAGAAATCCTGCTGGCCAAGCTAGCCACAGACGAGTCACTGACCTCCGTCTCCTTCTCACATTTACATGTTTCTTTCGCCGTTTCTGCTACATTCTCTTCATCGTTGCTGCTTGTCTTCTGAGCATAGAGCATGTCCAGCATAAAGCGCTTGCTGTTGAGTATTTTGTTGCACTGGTCGTTCACATCTGCGTCTTTAATGCACTGGGTCCATTGGCCTGTTGATACACAAACAATTTTGACATTGAGATAAATTTACGGTAGATAGTTGATTATCAAATTCAGTGAGTAAAATTTGCATCGACCGTACCTGCTTCAATGTCACTGGTGAATTTCTCCTCCCGCTCCTCCCTCTCTAGAGTGCTACTCGTGGAGGAGATGCTGGATGCGGAACAGTTGTCCTTTTCGTTCACTTCCTCATTCTGTCTCTCCTTCTCGCTCAGCAGTACACCGTCTTCTACATCCCTTTCTGTCGTCTGCTCCTCCTCTAACTCAACATTCGCATCTGGCTCCCCCACGTCTGCCATATCTGCTACATCCGCTTCTTCTACCTGCTGTTCTACTGCTACCTCCTCTGTGCACTGTTTCTGCTCTTCAAGCTTCTCCTGCTCTCGCCTCTCTTCTTTCTCCATCCCTGACTGTTCCTCTGACGCCAGCTCTGACACCACATTCTGTTCAGACTGAGTCTCAGCGACGTCCTCTGTCTCTGCAGGCAGCTCTGTCTCAGTCTGCTGCTGCTCTTGCTCAGAGGGAGGTGTGGGGGAAGGTTCTGATACAGTTAACTCTGGTGCTGGACTTTTGGTCCTGGTCTGGGGTTCAAGGACTGGCTCTGAGATATGTTCTGTTCCTGGAAGAGAAATCAAAACAACAAGGTTAAAAAAATTACTTTTAGTACTTCAGTCATGTGCTTTTACATATATATATATATATGTAAAAGCATATGTATATACATATATACATATATATACATATATATATATGTATATATATATATATGTATATGTATGTATATATATATGTATATATATATATGTATATGTATATATATATATATATACTGTGTATATATCAAAAGTATATAAAATAAAAATAAGAAATTACAAATTACAGGCATTAGCAGCACAAACGCACAACACAAAACTAGTGTTGTACTTGTACTAATGGTGCAATACTGTGTAAAGAGTGATTTGATACTATATAACAGTGTACACCAGAATATTACATAGTATGATTATGTAATTATATATAATCTAAACAAAGAAACATGCCTTTTTTGAGTGCAGTCATTATAAATTACCTGTTTAATCAGCAGCTCATTAAAGCCATTTTAAAAGCAGGGAAATTGAATATCTATGCATATGCACTTTCACCTCCTTCTCACCCTCATCAAAATATCTATTTTCCTACAGTATCTCTGTTTCACTTAAACATTTTGATATGCCTTTCTAGAGTCAAATAGTTAGTCTCAAAACGGAGCAGCTGAATCTACTTTCTGTGCAACAATCACCAAGCCCAGTGTGCAAGCCAACATTACAGTCCATTCATGCTCTTATCTCTCGGATACTCATGATGAATAAATGATTGGCGGACAACGTTTACCTGATGTCTCGTGTGCAGTGCAAGCGATGGTGTCTTCCTGTGAGACGATGGACGAAGGCGTGGTGCAGCGGGTCAGTGAGCGGCTAGCAGGGTTGGGACTCAAACACAAAGTGATCTCTGTCCGTCCTCTTGTAGGCGCTCTGGGCCGCTCTCGCTCAAACTCCTCAGCAGCTAGCCTCTCCACAGCCTTGTACCTGCAATAACAAAATGTAGCTCTCAGACGTGTGCACACTGTGGTTTGGAGGCATGCTGATCTGTGCTCAAAGTTGATATCTGTTGAAGCCATTTGATAGCTGCAGTAGAATCAGACATGCATGAATGCAAAGTAATGAAAACTAGTATTGTGTAGCTTTATATTCTTAAAGGAAACAACTAAATTACAGTTGTGACAGAGACATTTATAGCATTCTCTTAATATGACCCTTCAAAGAAATGGATTAATTAAAAAACACAGGCTTCTGAAAAGATGACATTCTAGAGATATGAGGAATTCATCCAAACAGTGATGGAAATTTCAGTCAGCCATGTCAATATTTATGATTTGAACAAATATGACAGTTTTCATTTCCAGGGTAAAATGGAGCTGTAATCACTCAGGAGACTGAAATGATGACAAATGATGTCCTTGTTTTTTGTTAAAGTTACCAAAGTGTTGCTTAATATATTAGTGGTTACTGATCTCAGTACACACATTCTTTAAAATGTAATGAGATGCATGTTCCAACTCACAAGCATGACAAAGGTGAAGGCAAAAGAATGAGCTATAAATTACTTTGCGCACACTCGCACACAGACACGGTCGGAGGCAGATAGCCAGACCACATCCGTGCCGAAACACAATTACACACTTGTCCTGTTAACTGTGGGACATCTTAATGGTGAGCAGGCCTAAAGGGGTTCTGACACCTATAAATTCAACCTGAGGCTGGGTGCAACAGACTTCACATCTGCTCCTGATTTTAAAAATAGGTTTTTGTTGAGTTGTTTGATCTGTCTTCGCAATTGCAACTTTAATGTGGATCCATGTAAACCCTTTAAATAAAGTAAACTGACCTCTCCTCTCTGGCTTGTCGTGCTTCTTCCCTCTTGTCAACATAATCTCGGCTGAGACAGAAAGACAGAAACAGAGTGAGAGTGATGAAGAGGCGATTTAGGACCTGTATTTATATATTTATAGTATTTATAAATACGTATTTCTATTTTAAATCTGATGATTGCTTAGCTGCAAATGAAATGTTATGTACAAAGAAGGCAAGCAGAGCATCATAAAAAGCCAAGACCAGACACCTGAGCAGAACATATGCTTTTTTAGATCTGATCTAATCTAATAAATATAAAGAAAGACAACCAAGCTTTTAATCAGACTCATGGGAGATTTGTGAATATCTCTCCTGATTCAAGATCGGAGCCACCTGTTTCTAAAAATGATCACATACCAACATGTCTTTTTTGGCTGTACAGCTGCCTATGGTCCAAAGAAAAGAAATAATATATTCGCTCTGACATGAACTCAGGCAGTTTTTGAATGATTGGTAAAGTGAGACTAACTTGAAGCGGTTCCTCTCTTCTCTTTCAATCCTCTGCAGACGCTCCTCTCTTTCCAGGCGTCTCCTCTCTCTCTCTGCAGCCAGAGACTCCTGATGCTGTCTATATGATGAAGTCAACAAGCCCCCTAAAGCAGGTCTGCACACCAAGAAGAGACAGAACAAATATGATAACATTATCAAAACTGAGTGATTGGTTGGGATTCAGGAAAATATCATATTGTTCAGATAGGAGCTTCACAGATGGGGTTTGTTACATTTAATCAAATCAAATGTACAAAATGTTCTGCATGAGCGGTGGAAAAGGTCGAGATGCCAACCTGTCAACCTGTTTGGAGTCTGGTGTGGACGCTGCTGAACTTGTGAAATGATGACTGGGTGCTGTAGCAGCCTGGTGCCTGCCAGGGTATGGAGTGCCATTGGCATTGATTCTGTTAAAAGATGGGAAAATAAATGCTTTGTTCTCTCCTAAGAAATTTTTTCCACTGAAAGACAGAGAACAGGGCTGAACATCGCTTCAAGAATCTGTGATGTGATGCAAAGTGAATTCCAATGTCATACCACTGGACAGCTTACACTGAGATATGACTGCGCTGAGTAAAAAAACAAAACAGTGCGCTTAAGCACGTCTTATTAGGCATCTGAACATGCCATGCCATCAAACTCTGAAGGGTGCCTGCAGGTGCAGTGCTTATCCATGTCTGTACATGAAGACAACCTTTATTAAATTACACACAAAATGTAAATAGAAATAGTTAACAGAGAGAAATTTTAACATTCTACTAGTGCGTGACTACAAAACTTTCCCTGAAACTATTCTTGTATTTCACAAAACTTGACCTGTTGTCTCCTGGCCTTACCTTTCAGCCCAGCAAGGCTTTCTAGCAGAGTAAGATGTAGGAGAGTTGTTTATGTCTGTCAGACTGAAGATGGAAGTGAGAAAAAGAAAAGAAAATAACAGTCATGTCAGGCACTTCAAAGATTAAAAAATGTTAAATGTTAGTCAAGCAAACAAGATAGTGAGACAGCAGTCAGAGGTAAGAGGGCTGCAAGACCACACAACAACAGAGCCGATAAGGGGCAAGACAATATCTCTGTCTGTCATACAGTGTGCTATCTAGAAGGCTATAAAACTACTGTAAATTCAAATAAATTCAGCTGCTTTAGAGGCTTGCTATTTTTATTATCCACTGCATTGAGAACAGGGAATTGTTTATGTTTAGATGGCATCAAGAATACATCCTGAGGGCAACTAAGAGACAGTGACTGTGGCTCATGCAAATAGTTTGAATTCCTTGATGCTCTGAATTAATTTATTGACTTGCATTGGATTGCCTGTGGTGCAGAGGCACAATGAAAGACAGATGAGTAGTAAATCTTCCGCAACCAAGAAAAGGAAGTTTCCTTTTTACGGTACGCCTTTGATGACAGATGCAACATAAATCACATCTGATGGGAAATAAAGGCATTTTCCTGTCTGTTGTGATCAAGAAAACATCTTTTTTTCAGGAAAAAGGAGGTGGAGGAACTAAGCTACAACATATCCAACACAAACCTCATGGAATGTAATTTGGAAGAACAACATTTTCAAGAAAAGATTTTTCAATTTTAAAATTACTTTATCTCTTTGACTCTGTCTTTACTGAGTGAGCTACAAAGAGACACAGACAGGGGAGGACAGTGCGTTTCCATATTGTGAGGTGCAATGGTCCAGGTGTAGAACAACCACATGAACTGTAGCTCTTGGTGAATTTCTCGGTGGGAGACGTTGTGGGAGAGATTGGAGTGGACTGACACCGAGGGCATGCAAAGCCTGGCACTTTACTCAGACAACGGGGAGGACACAGTCAGGTGGCTGGGGAGGAACACACCAAGGACTAAGGGTCCTCTTTTTAGGTGCGATGGACACAGGAGAAGATGTCCTGGTCTTGACGCTGAGACATTTTCTCTGCACTTCAGGGTCACTGGCTTTAGGGAGGAGGTTGGCCATACAGTTTAAGTTCAGACACATTTCAGGAGTGTCTACTACAGCGGGAGCCACACTAGGATGACAAAATACAAGAGAGTCCAAAGGGAATGAGGAAAATAATCATACTTGCAAATGGAAGAAAAACTGGGGAGAAACTGCATCATGCTTGGGAAACCACAGTTGGCCTAAAATACCTGCAAGCGCCCTGTCTAGAGGTCTCAGTGACTGGATGACTTTCATCATCTGCCTCTTCCTCGTCCTCCTCATTCTCCTCCTCCTCCCCCTCTCCTTCCCCCTCCTCCTCCTCCTCTTCCTCTTCTCTGTGGCGAGAGGAAGGGTCGAGGGGTTGCAAGGAGGAAAGCGAGGATGTAGGCAGGCAGGAAGAGAAATTGGACAGGGACAATATGAAAACACACAGCAGATGAAGACTTGGGAGAGACAACACAGAGAAATGACAGCCACCAAAAACAGGATTGTTGAAAAAGCATTAGAAGTATTAGAGTAGAGGAGAGACAACCACTGAAAGATGTACGAGAAGGTTAGTAGGTTTTGTCTCACATTGTTAGAAATGGATATGCACAGGCAACAGTTACAAAGACATTTCTATGGCAGCATATAAAACATCTCCCAGTGATTTTAATTGAGGAGAAAAAGATTCAATGCATAACAAGTGTTAGCGCTGTCAGGAGATATCTTGTGTGTCTGAACCGACAGTCTGGAATACATTGTCACACATGGCTCTGTGGCCAGTTGGCTATTTGGATCCCTCCTGGATGTCTGGATTTCATTAGCAATATGGAAAACGGTGAACTTCAAAGGCGGCTTGGATTTCCTGTGGTGAACTTGAAGAAGCTAGTCTGGTGTCATATGACCTGCTGGACTGAATTTAAGAACACCTAAAGACCAGAGTACTACCAGGAATGTCAGTTCATATGTCACTTTGAAAAAAGCTTGTTACTAATGATAGGAAATTGAATGATGTGTAACTATGAAAGACAGTAAACAGTGGTGATTTAAAAAGACAAAAAGCAAGGCTTAAAATAATTCCCCTTGCTTAAGTTCAATTCTAGATTTTGTCCTCTGATGTATGACCTATAATAATAATAATTTAAAAAAAATACGATTAATATAACATCCCTACAAAGTAAATGTCTAAGATTTCCTGTTGCTTTAAAAGGGGAAAGATACTGTGCAATTAAGCAAGACTGCAATTTGCTTCTTGCCTGAATCACCAATTGTGGTTTCTCTCAGTTTGTGTAGTCAAAACTTTTTGTTGTACATAGAACAGATGGCAATCTGGAGTTTCATGCACTCGCACTGAAGGAAGCATGAGACAGAGTTCTCATATCGTGTGTTTACAGAAGCTTCCTATTTCTATCAGTGGCACAAGAATGTCTTTGACGGTGGGAAAATTAATTTGAAATTGTTTTGGCTCAGGACGGAATCGATAAATCTTTCCAAGACTGAAATGTAATACAAAACTTTAGTCAAGCCGTTTCCTGTGAAACTAATTAACACTCCACAGACCCAGGAATGATTTGTGATTCCTTTTTAGTTGCAGTGATCTCTCAGGGTTTAAAATACCAGATCAAAACAAATCGCCCGAGCTGAACCTTTTAAAGCTATGATCAGACCAAGATCAAGCTAAAATGGGAGCAAGTTTGTTTTTCTTCACTTTAATATCTTCCACTTTTCAGTTTTCCCCTGCGCCTCACCTTTCGCTGATGTCTTCAATGCGTTGGCCACCAAAGGGCAGGAAGCTGCTTGCATGAGTGTGTGGGCTGCTGGGTGATGCCGGGGCAGAAGCGCGGCCTCTGCTATTCTGGAGCGAATGTCTCCGGCTGCGTCTTCTCTCCAGGCCACACCTCTCGTTAGTGCCGCCGACACTGGCCCGTCGGCGGTCCTTGCGGGCACTGGGAGGCAACTGGGTTTCCTCATCGCCGTCCTCATGGCGGAGAGTCATCTGGATGAAAGGCATAATTAAGAGACAGAGTAAACATACTGTATGTGTGTATGTTGGTACACACTTAATTTCTAGTACATGGGTAGTCGTGCGACCTTCGACCTATTATGAGAAACACATGCCCAGTAAAATGACATTAAGGCTGGTTGTTATGTGATGAATGTAGGCTTTCTGACCTCGTAGATGTTGAACTGTTCTACCAGGTCGAGGTCAGTGCCTTTCCTGCTCAGGTGTCTCTGGCCCATGGCCTCAATCCCCTGCTCCTCCAGACAGTCCACCATATCGTAGAACGAGTCCTGGTCTGGGAGGCCTGCCAGTGTCTGAAACATAAACACATTCAATAAAAACCATGATAAGAGTTCTGAGCTTGGCTCTGCAATATTTTAGATTAACTGTGAGAGAAAAAAATAAATTGTTAGATTAAAGAGAGGCAGACGAGTGTAAAATTACTTCTGAAGCTGTTTTATTTTAATCTTGTATTGAAATGTAATCTGCAACCATATATGCTATCTAAATAAACTTCAATCAGTACTATTGACTTGTGTTAAATGACTTGTGTTGTCTGTATTTTGACTCTAGTGTACCGGTAATTCAGTCAGATTTTCCCTGTGTGCTATGAAAAATGGGGCATTTTTGTTATATACACGATACTTTACAGTCCATACTTTACAATCCTGTTTTTATTCAAGTCAAGACTCTATTGTTGCTGCTGCTGCAAACTACTACAGCGACTCCTTCACTTAATAAGCAAAAGGAATGATAATGGGTCAGATCGTACTGGAGTCCTTCACAAATACATACAATCACAACATACAGATTGAATTTGCATTTGATTCAATCAAGCTGACAAATTGGCCAGGGACCTCTGATCACACTTTTAGAAACAATGCTGTTGTGCTGTGAGCATTTACACCTCACATCAACAGATTTTTCTCCTTTTCCAGATAAGAAACCCAGGTGTAGATTACATTTTAATACAATGTGTACAAAGATAGAGACCAAGACAAAAAAAGAAAATACTGTGAAGCAGCAGACCATACTACAGGGTAAATAATTGGTGTACTGACCTTATTGATGAGTGTCATTGCATACACCAGCAGCTCTGTATCCACTCCATCCTTCTCATCCAGGATCTCCATGATGTTTGACCACAGCTTTGTGCCTGCAGTAGCAAAAGGCATGCAACACATTTCATATCACAAAACAAACCGCAAACACAAAGCAAGACACGGAAAGAGAAAATAATAAATCCTCAACTAGTCAATCTGCTCATCTTAAGGTATAAAAAAAAAACAGTTGTAACCTTGCAGCTCGAACAGGGTGCAGGAATCAAAACGCTAATTGTTTTGTCATCTCATGGCTCCAGTAAAAGACATGAAGTCGTAGCAGTCTTCCTCTAGAAAAGTGAGCAGTGGAAAAATAGCGCAGGGGCGACTTGATTTCCGATGTGAGAGAAGCGGCCTTGTGTCTCCGCCACAACGGTTCAAGTCCATCTCCTTCTCATCAGGAGGCTGGGGATCACGTTTAGTCTTCTCACGCAACAGCAGAAGGGACAGCATAAGATGGAACTGAGACAGAGGGATATTAGACCCCTGTACGCTGATGCTCAACCCGCTGTTGTATCACTCAGTACAATGTGGAGCCTTTTAGAGGGGCAGGTAACTGAAACTCACTGCAGACAGGAGTTACAGTCTTTCTCAATAAGCCTTGTTTTATGCATGGCCAGGGAGCTGCTCAGGACAACTGATCTCACTACAGTGTAACAGGAGACTGGTCAGCTGAGCGCCACTACAGTCACCGTGGATGGCTCGATGAGTGGAACTGAAGGAAAAACCTTCCCAAAAATGGGAATTTTCATATTGACTTTAACATCCCAAAATCACCATAAAAGCACCATGTCCTATTATAGGGGATTAAATATGTGCATCTGTAGAGTTTTATTCCATTATTATATAGGTGACATCTAGGATGTTTTGAGGTGACAGCTAAATGTCAGTGTTTTGACAGTGTATAAGGTGCATCAGTTTGTTCATCCTGCTAAGTAAACTGGCTGGTTAGTCTGGGCTCCTACCTCTTTTGGCATCCACCACATTCACAGCCTTTATGAGCAGGGTGGCGTTCAACTCGGTGTACTCCACAAACACCAGCAGCAGCTTTAGGGCTGTCTTCACCACCAGACGGAACTATATAAGGAGAAAAAATACAGTTAACACAGAAACCACAATGTGGCACTAGCCCCTAAATCCAAGCACATGACACACAATCCGAATAAATTTCAACTTTAAACTTTGTTTCTTTTTCCCCATCACATGGATCAACATGACACGGAATACTGTATGTGCCAGCATTGAACTTCCAACTTTCACTTGGCATCATATTGTCTTATAAAAACTTTCCCATTCTGAAGCATCTCAAGAGGTTTGCTAACCCAATTTAAAACTTGTGATGACAAAGTTCTTTGAAATCATGTGTCTTTAATCCACTGTTTCTCAGTCCTGGTCCTGGGGACCCCCTGCCCTGAATGTTCTAGATGTTTCCCTGCTCCAATACACCTTATTCAAATGAATGGCTCATTATCAAGCCTGATAATGAGCTATTCAGTTGAATCAAGTGTGTTGGAGCAGATCACATCTAAAATATGCAGGGCTGGGGGTTCCCAGCACAATGCCTGATTGGATTTAAGATGTTCATGCTGCATCACCTGGCGCCCAAGTTCACAATGTTAGACACCAAAGGGCAAGCCACGATCTCACTGAGCTACCTGCTAAGTGAGAAACCAGCAGGCTTCACACTATGACTTAGACAATCACGCTGCATGCAATGGCAGATTCAAACTAGTGTAAAAAATTCAGTTATCACGACAAAATTCTGAGAATTTTTGTACTTCATCTATACAACAAAGAGATGTCTGTAATTTATTTTTACAGAGATTGATTTCTCCATACATGAGAAATTGATGTTTAAAGGTGTTTCCCATTCAGTGCAATATTTTACACAAGGATAGAATGTTGTCAAAATTTTTGTCAAAAAATTAAAAAGAATTATTATTTTTTTATGAACACTGGAGAATTTTCCGTTTTACATTCAAACATTTTGACACACAGTGGGCGCAATTCTCGATATTTCAAAAAATCTGGCTGGTTTAGTTGGAAAGGACAGTCTGAAGTTGCTGTGTAGCAAGTTTTGGTGTCAATTGAGCAAAAAATGTGGGGGGAGAGTTTTACAGAGTGATGTACTTTATAATTCCTGCCAGCTTAAAACATACGAAAATTTCTGCTTAGTTGGGCCTACATTTTGGTTGCTGTAGCGCCACCATCAGGACTGTTAGGCCACAGAGCCAGCTGAGGATGTTTGGCATAGGATTTGACCTGTATGCGAAGTTTGGTTAATTTTCATGCATGTGAAGGCAGATTTCCTACTAGGGGTACGAGTAAGAAGAAGAAAAATAAGAAAGGGGGGGGGGGGGGGGTGCAAAAGAATAACACATTAGCAATAACGCAAACAGTGGGGAGTGAGGGGAGCATCAACATACTTCCCTCATCTGCTGCAACTATGTTGCACATGATGAAATCTATCCACTAGAGGGCTGAGGTGGCCACAGTGACGGGGTTTTTCTTAGAGCATGTGGTCATTTCAACTTTGTCAGAGCACAGATGAGGTTGCTGAGTTTATTTTACAGTATATCTGATGTGCGGTTGTGGTGAAGATTAATGTTAATATTTCATACCTTGGATCCAACCAGAGTGTATAGCCACTGGACCGTTTCATTGTGAGATATGAGGCCGTTCATCCCATCCACATACAGCATTATCTGACCAAGAGCTGGAGGGAGACAGGGAGAGAGAGAGAGATGGGGTTTGGTTAAGTTTGGTCAATTTTGTTGTGTTCTTACTTTCACTAAAAACCAACCATCACATTTGTCTTGCTCAGCAACCACAAGATCTCGAGGAACAGTAAATGCTTGCTCTAAATGTTAGGTGTCTGTTTTGAACAATCTTCATGAATCTCAGTGGAACCCATTATATCCAAAGCAGTTAAACTTTTACCCACATATTCCTTCCTGGTTGGATTCAGAGTCCTTGAGAAACCCTAAAAAAATAGCATTTTATCGTTGTTTTTAGCTAACTGTGAAGCGTTTTGCAAATCATTATGCAATATGACCTAAAAATTGAAAAACAGCATTATTAGCAAAGACCACTAAGGGTAAACTCCCAGTTTGCCCTGATGTATTGACTTCAGCTCACACTATATGTCTGTAAACAGGACCTTGTCATATATCTGTATGACCAAAACCTTTTTTTCAAAGATTTTTCTCCTGTGGTATCACCAACCACCCAAACAAATACACACACAAGCATGTGCATTGTTAGTGAAAAGGGTTAATGACATTCTTCTGCCAATCATGATTATATCCACATACAAACTGGAGCTGCTGTGGAGATAAACATTTCAAAAATCACATCAATTAGGCATAGACCTAAAAAGAAAAACAGCGCTTGTCCACTCATCCCTCGAGTTAGTGGACACAACTGGAGGGAATGTATTTGAGCAGAGTGCCTCAGTGGATGCTGACATGACTTCCATCTGTAACAGGATACATAAATAAGAACATAATAAGAGCCAAGGGATCTCAGTGGGGGGCAGCAAAAGTGTAGGGCTTCTGTAAGAAGGAGATGGGGGAAGGGAGACATACGCCGCTGGACAGCAGTGGAACAGACAAAAGCTCTGTTTAAATATGTAGTCTTTTTAAAAACAGCACACCTAGAGAATTAATGCATTCACAACAGGAGGAGTTCGGCTTGAATCCACTGCAACTTTAGCTGATACGTAAGCTGACAGGGAGAAAAAAAAAGCTGAAGCAGAAACATGTGGACACATCGAAAGTGGAATCTTTTTGGAAGGCCTGTTTGACTGTTTCTTGGCGAAGTTGTTGTTTTTAGGGGGTAATACCTGGGAGAATTTTCTGAAAAAGTCATGAAATTCCTGTCTTTTATAAACATGACAAAAGGTGAGCTTGTACCAATCAAGTTCAGAGATTAATGACCAGCTGAAGAATTCTTCATGGGCTGTGAAAGCTGACACACCAGGTGTTTTGAACTGTTACAAATCTAGGAAGAAATAGCATGAAAACATACACAGTTCAATCGTTGACCAACTTAATAACAAGACTTACTGAGAGCTCCTTAAAACAGCATCTGAGAGAGGCTGCAGCTTCTACCATATATTTTTCCTCCCCTCTTCTCTAGAGGGGCATGAAAATCGTGAATATGCTGTAGATAAGCCAAAATTCCCAGGTGCAGCTGCTGTGTGGGGGCGGACACAGGAGTGCATGTGAGCTGCTGCTGCAGCAGCGGTTCATCTTTTATCAATCAGGGTTAATTACTCACAACATGTCAGGCCGGAGCATTCCTAACAGTCCTCTCCTGCTGCGAGCTCAGAGACGTGTGTCACAGCCGTCAGCGGCAGCGTGGACAATATGGCGAATCAAAGCAGACCACATCAGTGTGTGTTTATGAAAACATGATTAACCCCTTCAGTCAGCGCGGGCCAGAGTGTCACCCTCTCGTGCAACCCCCCCCCCCTCACTTTGTATGGGACCACTGCTGACAGATTAGTGACAGCAGTAATGACAGGATGTACAGCTGATCTACTGCATCCTGAATGGTCTCCAATGGTATACCATTTTTAAAAAAAGGATCTAACTAACATCTAAAAAGTGGCTAAAATAATATTCACAGCAATTCTTTATGCACAGACGCAAACAGCTGTGACTTTTGCTGGATGAGTAATGAGCCTCGTGCTTCTTTTCAAATTGGTAGCCGATGTCTGACCTGCAGTATCATCACTGCACAGGCTTTTATCTCTTGTGTGCACCTGTGTACAGTATCTGGTGAGGTTTTGAGGAATGTCCATTGAAAGCAGCGGTGAGAAAAGATAGGTGGCCTTAATGAGGCTTTTAAAAGTGTCATTACACAACGTGAAGGTTCAGCCGCTGACAGACGAGACTGTACTGATTGTTCCCAAAAGTCAACCACTAAATGCAATGACTTTTAGATCATTCCGACATGTTATCATAAGATATTATTTAAAGATGTTATCAGCAAGTTATGGGTGGTCTTTTCTTTTACTTAAGAATGTAGCCAATTAAAATCAGATCAGAATTAATGTCTATATTGTATGAGAATTTAATTTAGTGAGTAGTTAAGATACAGAAATTATATGATATTAAACACTTGTGAACCACGCCAGAAACCACACCATTATTACCTCTTCTCTCAGATTCATTAAAACTGCTGCTTCATGGAATTATTCAATGCCAGCTGCCATTTATGTACAATTCAACTTTGAGTACCAGAAACCACATGGACTGCAGTTACCCTGTGAATAGTTAGGTAAAACGATACTGTAACTGTTACGAAAAACTAAAATTACCTTTCATTAAGGGAAACTGCAACCTTCAGAGTCTGGTCAGAAACTGTTTAAAGGAAACATCTAATGACCCTAAAAGCGATCACCTTTGTGAACTTTAAATGGAACTGATTTCCACACATTTGCGATTAAATTAGTCATGAAACTGCTCCGGAAAATGAAAATAACCTGTGTAGTTGCCGTTATGGGTTTAAAAGTGTGATCAAATCATTATACTATGGCATCCTTTCCCAGTCTTGCACTATTGTGGGTAGCTGAGACTGTGAGTCCACAGCCTGGGCTTTGTTTTTAAACTCCACAATACACACAGTCATCGATAACTTTGGAAGAGGGTAAATAAAAAGCGCATGCAAATGCTGAATCTGTACAAGACAGCCTCCATTTAAGCACTGATCCAGGGCCAAAAACGTGGGCCTTCAATCTCGTAATCATTAGCAGCTCTACAGTACCTCACACAAAGTAAAACAATAACATTGCTAAGTCTCTGTGCATGTATGTCACGTAATGAGATGCTGGCAGACAATGAGCTTCCTTCAAAACACAGTGATTAGAATATAAATGTAGGCCATTATGGGAAAGGATAGCAGAAGAGGAAAGATTTAGCTGGAAAGAAACTTGGAAGTGTTCAATGAGCAGCGTCTCTGCAGCACTCACACTCCATTTCTTTCAACACTTAACATACGTTTGCCTTAAGAGTAAATAGAACATCTGAATGGTGTCGAGCTGCAGAGAGGAACCACAGGCCCACTGTGTCGATGAGACAGACCCCGTTCCTGTGTCTGAACCATAACTCTGACACAAGTAAAAACTTCAGCAATTGAGGTCTGTTGGAAGTGTTTCTTCAGGGCCTCTCCCTCTCATAAACCACAGCAATTATCTTCCACAGCCCCAGGAATGTGCAGGAAGGGCAGCTCCCTGACCACTGCCGAGGTGAGAAGCACTCTGAGGTCCGGGTGGCAGCACCAACACGAGCCAGCTGACTCATATGTAGACATAAAAAAAACAAAAAACATTATCTATAAAGACAAGAAATTAACTCATCAGCTTCCTTTCAACAAAACGGTTCACTCCCCTTCCACTCACCACTCTGCCCCCTTTGGTTTCACTTGCAATTTGGAATTTATCAAAACTGGGTCAGCCAAACTGTCTGTCAGTATGCAACATTTATTTCACCATGACTTTGGGATGGGGGCCAAATCTCTATCCTATACAGTGCAATTTAGAGCCTCTTATCTTGTTATGCTGTGCAGTAGGCGGGAGCTGCACAAAGGTCTAAAGTGTGCCTCCCTGTACCCACGTGAGCTGGACGTCTGGAAGTTTTTTAATGTAGATTCTTGTTCTAGTATGTCACTATAATTATAGTAAATGATTTGAATTTCAAGAGAGGAGTGTCCACACTGGATTCTGGGAACCTATAGGCAGAAACACATACAGCACTCAACACTGACCTGTGAATTGACTATTTCTCATGTCCACTTTACTGATAGTCATTATTGATAGCGACTCACATAAATTAAGGAATAGTTTCATCAAACTTTTGCTCATGAAAAAAACTTACCAGCCTAAGACATACATTTTCAATGTCAAGTTTAATACATGTTCTGTCCACATTGAATAAAATAGCTTTTTTTGGGCCAATTGGGGGCAGCTGAACAAGCTGTAAATACAGCACTGGTATAAGTTGTTAACTGTAAGCACATAAACAAACAAATATCTATTTACGCATTCAGCAGACACTGAGCAACATTAGCATTCATTCTGAGTTGATTGTAGCCATTTGATGAACTTAAGTCCAATATATCTCTTTTAAGCTCTTTAGTCTCCACAAACGTGAAATGAAAAAACCTAGCTAGCCCCCGTTAGGTTATGGGCAGGTGGTGTACAATGCATTTGCGCTTCTTCGCTGCAGCTGGAAACAAGGTTCATGAGAGCTGTGAGAGTGAACCAAAACAGTAAAGTTTTAGGCTTTAAATCAAAACACTGAGCTGAAAGACTCAAGGGCTCTATCTTGTGCCCGGTACAAAGTGGCGCACGCGCAGCGCAAGTGTCATTCCTAGTTTCCTACTGACGCAGTTGTCATTTTCACGCCCAGCGCCCACATTGTGTAAGTACCAAATATACGTAGCATCTGTCTGCCCATGGGCGTGTTGGTCTTAAAATGAGGTGTGGTCAGGCGCATTGTTGGCGCATTGCTATCTTGAAGCAGGAGAAAACAACTGCGCCACTGACCAACAAAAATCTGGGCTAAAGTCAATGGCGCAGTGTTTTTCCTGCTGTTTAAAGGGAGCATTATTCAGATAGTAAGATGTGCCTACAAAGGCGGCTTCACGACGCGCGTACACTCTGATTGTTATATGATGATGCATGGATTGAGAGGCTTTCAGTAATTTTAAACATTTCCATGTACGCTGCAGTAATGTCACTGCAGCAAATATCGCAGGAAACTTAAGCAGCAAAACTAAGTTATAAACTTGGCAGGACAGATGAAACTCTCCAGAGGAAACAGAATTAAATTTTTTTACTTTACTCCAAACAAGTTTACTGAACCTGGACTGTGTGTGTGATCGTTAACAGTAATTAATATTAGATCCTGACCAGTCCTGTCGACGTGTCCGGAAATTTAAACCATGATTAATAATTTCGATGATTTCAATGAGTCTCTTTTGTGGGATCGCTGCAGGTAATATAATTATGTGCCTCATTAATGTCGTATTACTTCACCCATTTGCTGTTAATCAGAATGATTTTTATAACCTGATCTACGGGGTGCTATCCGCTCTATAATGCACACAGGGTTACGCAACAGCCCACCTCCTCCTCACTTAAAAATCGGTGCATTTGTTCATTGGGAGACGGCGGAGGCAGATGGTCCACTGGCCAAAGACCACATACCTGTCCCTCAACGAGACGAGTCCCGTTGTTTTAATAGCAATGCACCCTGAGCTGACGCACCTGGCTTTTAAAGAGAATAGAAGATGACATTCTGATTGGTTCAATTTATGTTACACCCCAAACACACCTATGAAAAATTAAGGGACTAAATACAACCCCTTTGCACGTGTGCTTCAAATCGATAATCGCTTTAATAGGGCACTAATAAGCTCTGCAGAGTGAGGGGAGCACATTCGGGTAAGAGTGACAGCTTTAGCTTTACATATTGTAATTTATAATTGCTAACAGAGACATACTGATGAGCACAGCTTTATAAAATACTGCCCAGTTTGATATTTTTCTGCAGAATTTAGAAAAGTCATTTAAAAAAAGCAGCAACACAAAAAAGCTGAAAGATTTCTTTTGGCACTAACATTCATCACTATCATTTTAGAGCCTGCAATAAAAACTCCGGCCAATTACACAGCTCTCACTGTATATGAACTGGCAGTTCATGGGTTACGTACCATTTGTTATTCAGCCAGTCACTCAGACCATTAGAGCCAGACAAACCGCCTCTGCCAGACCATTTCCAGTCACCGAGCCGACTGCCAGACTTACATCGAAACCGACACAGTAAAACAACAGGGGGATGCTTCCATTTTCAGTCCTGCATACATGTCTGCCAGTATTTGATACAATTTACTGTGGGCCTAAGCCCAAACAAAGTCCCCAAAGACAAACAAACAAACAAACCTAAAGGAACAATAGCATGAAGTAAGGCAGGGGAGCGTCTCCAGTATGTGGCTGAGCGAGGGCTGAGCAAAGGCGCTGCAGACTTGAACTACTGCAGTCCTGAGCAGCAGGGCAAAGTTAGGTGAGGAGACTACAACACTGTAAATGACGTAAAAAGGCTAAACACATGTACTGTTTCCTATATTACTCTATTTCCTCTGGATTTAAAAAAAAGTATAGAGCTGACAGATTAGAGAAATTTAGAAAACCATTTTAGTACTACAACTGGGGAAAAGCCCAACAGATGAGCTTTTCCCATCTCATTCAAGACGTTGAGAGAAAAGCTACTGCATGGCAACGACCCATTTGTAAAGCGAACTGAAAGATGAGCTGCGTTAAATTTTTACTGCTCTTGAGAGAGTAGTGGTGTGAGTCGATCTGGTCTTGGCCAGCTATGGACTGAATTCAGTCCCAAAAAACAGTTGGCTCACAGGAATCCAATGTAAAAGCCCACTCAAACGCTGAGGATTTCAGCCTATGTGCTACATTACTCCAGAAGATTTATTTATTTTTTCCAAATTACAATGAATGCATCTCAGACAGCAAGGTCAGAGATGATAAAATAACCTGGAGAAATGAACCAAATCAAACATTCTTGTAATATAATTGGCTTGTGTACTGAATTCTGTTACAGTAAAACAGGCTGCGGTGCGGGTTGTAATCTCACCAGCCATGGGTTTGCTGAGGCTGTAAACTTCTACAGATGAAGAGAGAAGAAAAAGGGAAGGCAGAATATAGGTCAGGAAGGTGGGGTTGAATTGGGTTCAGATGCAAGCAGGCTGCTCATGTGAGGGGTATCTAAAGGGGTCTGCGGGGTCTGACACAGGGGGAGTACAGGGTGGGACATATCCGGTAGGAACAAGGCTCTAAGCTTAACCAAACACATGACAACATGTTTTTCTATTCTGTCAAAGGCTTTTTCTGGTAATTTTTTTTTTTTACCTGTAGATTTTTAATTGTCAACCTGTAGGTAAAGGATGCTAAAATGATAGGTGGTGCATTTTCTTTTCAAGAGAAGTGAGTATATACAGTACGCGCTGCGCTGAGTATGTCAGTCAGTTTCAAAGCTGGTGATTTAATTTAATAGAGAGAGGCCATGCTAGAGGCCAAAGACAAAATGTTGCCAGTGGAGCAAAGAGAGTTGAGCGGTTGTAGACTGAAACCATGTGTAACTCTCATTTCCCAAATTTCCTCCAACCAAATGAAGTAATTTCTGTCTCAGGCTGGTAGAGACGCTAAATTACATATGAAAATATTATTGGCTTTCTCAAGAGGACAAAACTTTTTTTGTGGGGTTAACTAGCATTTTTACAGTGAAGCAACCCATCGAGTGACCTTTAGATCATAACGTGCACATTAAAACAAAAATGTGAATGAATGAACAGCTCAACGAGTGTGTGTCTGTGTGAAAGAGTGAGTGTTTTTCAGACTGAAAAGCAGGAGCGTTGACTGCCTGAGTCGCAGGAGGTCGGGCGGAAAACATGCACGTGTTCCCATGCGATCTCATTACAAATCAGGGGTTCAAGTTTCTGCTGGTACGACAAGGGCATTCCTGGAGATCTCCCTCTCACTCCAAACACAGTACTTGTCCACATGTGTGTCAGCAGTTCTTTTGTTTTTCCTCTCAAATTTCTTTTTTTGCTGGAGGATTTAACCGAGAATTTGCTTAACTTCCCCTACGCATCATTCTTGCATGATCATGCCAACAAAGAAGTGATTGCACCTATAATAAACTTGCATAAAGCCTCTTAACCAAACCCAGACAGAATGGAAATGTTTATCCAGACGATGGGCTGTAGTAAAGGTCTCCCTCCTCTAGAACAGACGACCTATAACACAGCCAGACAACACAATACACACTGCGTCCAACTGGGGCTTCCAAAGCCACTGTTAACCCAACTGTGCCTGGGTTCTCACTTAATGCTCAGCAAAACGGTCCAACCAGCAAAAGCAGAATTCAGTTACGCTCTGTTATATATTTAAAGGACGTCTTGTTTGAGTATTAGAAAAGCAATGATCCCGATTCTCAATTAAAAGAAATAAAATGTCACTCTAGTATCTAATGGCATATGAGTACTAGTGACATTGGCCACATGAGATCACTGCAAAGTCAGTCAGTCAATATCTGTTGATTATTATCAAAATGATTCTTACATGGTTATTAAGATATATACTTGATAAAGGATTCAAACTTCAATTATCCCTATAGTGTCGGTTCTTAGATGTGTGCAACAGAAGTCTACTGGTTTGCAGGTTTTCCATCCAAAAACTGATTAAACTTTTTATGCTAAATTGCTAAATGCCAGTGTGTTTGTTTACAATGTAAAGACTCTAGGCACAGATGTGTTACTTGATGTTCTGCCTTGCTGATCTGCCACATAAAACGCAATGCCACGACACTGAGAAACACTATAGAGACCAACAACAATCACAACAAAAGGGTCTTGTGTTTCAGGTGCACTTGTAGCCTTTTGAAAAAGACTGCTGCCCACCAAAGTTACTCCTGTGTGTGACACTAAAGGCTGGACTGGGCGCTGTATTGGGAGCAGTGTTCCGGATCCCAGACAGTTTAAGAGGCAATGAAACACTTGACTAGAGCACATCTCCCTTTCCCACTGAGCAGCCCCCTCTGGAAACCAGGAAGTCATGGTGATTTAACTAATGGCGTTATAACTGTCGTGTCATTCGTTAAAAACGGAAGATCTCAAAATGGTAGCAGGAGAGAAAGACATAAACAGGTACCAAGAGAGAGGAATAAAGGGTGAGATAAAAGCACAAAATGAAATATGGGCATGACTTATTGGATACTAGTAATACTTTTGGACCGCTCAGCACAACTCCCATTTCTGAGGTAGCTATAAATCCACAAATCTATGGATACACATAATACAGTATGTGATGAGATATGGCCTTGTGGGTATGAAATTATTTTATGCAATGGTTAGGAATGTGTTTTCCAAAAATGTATCCAAGATTGCTGTAAAAGATGTAAACAAAACAAAACAAGTCTGTTAAATTTGATTCTTCCAAGACTTAGACATGACGAGTGTGCAGACAGAAATGGAATGGCAAGAAGTGCAAACTGTGTTGCTAAAAACATAGCTCAGCTGGGTGAGGAATGTCAACAGTGAAAATTTCAAAGCAGGGAATAATTGCTTCAAGTTGACTGGAAATGGTTCGTCCTTAATCTGCCCGACACTGTAAAGACTGCCATCCTTGGAGCTGCTAGCATGGCTAAAAAGCCAAGTTTCTTTATTAGTGATTAAATATTTTGACTCAGAGAAAAGGTTCCATCCAATTCTGTCACTTTGACAACAGCTTAAAGTGTATACTGTAGATAAATGTCAAAAATACATTTTGAAAGAGGACGTGCATTCACCTCCATGAGACCTCTGGAGTTTGAGAAACAACATTCCCGACTACAAAAACATACAGTGCAGAACCTTCACTCAGCTTTTCACCTCATCGACCAAAGATTTATGTTCCAAGAACTGTTTTAGAAAGTTCATAAATAAGCAGAGTTGTTCTGTGTCGAATGAAACATAATCTCTGTTTTCATTTAACTTCTGAAACAAACAACATGCAAATTCTTATTTCAAAATGAAAAAATTAATAAATCTTCATGACTTTTTGGGCTCCCATGTGTTTGGAGCACTTCACTAGGGCTGAGTGTAAGTCTGAAGTACCAGATGGCATGTGCACCTTCTGAAAAAGTGACCTCACACCCTTTCCCACTGATGGGGTGATAAAGGCATACAAGCTTTCCCCTGGGCAAAAAACACAAGCCTCCAAGGAGCCAAGTCCAGGTCTGGAAGCCCTCCGAGCCAGGTGTGAGGGGCCCACAGAGGGGTCTGACCCGAGCCAGGCAGACCCAGAAAATCCCCACATCACTGAGGGAGCGCTAACTGGCCACAGACACCTCCAGGGCTTTGAGAAGATGGAATGAAAAACTGAGGAAAAAGAAAAAAGTGAGATGGTGTAGATTGCTGAGAGAGCTGCAGGAACTACCATTTACAATGACGGCAATGTTCCAGGCTGGGAACCTGTTCTTGTAAAATGCATGCAGACTGGTGCACACGTGTGCCTTTTTCATCTACAAAAGATTGATTTTTATTCATGAAAGAGAGCAAGACTGTTTTGTCAGGAGGTTATTAATGTGCACCAGACAGATGGGTTCAAAGCTGCATACCTACTTCTTTTATTTTATTTTACAGGCCTCAACTTGAAAGACATTACAGCAAAAAAAAAACAAACAACCCACATTAGAAGTGATCAATGTTTAATATCAAAGCAATTACTATTGTTGGTTCCCTCTCTGTTTCTCTGCACGTGTGAAAAATTCAGGCGTCTAATTTACCCCTCTGTTGGGAATCCTTATGACATAGCTCATCTTGGAAGTCATCAACAGTAAAGCAGCCAGATCTGTATACATTTCTGACCTGTGCATATGCGTTCCAGCACATACTCGACTTTGTGTTCTCCAACACACGGCTCACGAGAGAGGGTGGTCCACTACGATCCACATTTCCTCAGCTGGTCAGGAGAAATTAGGTCAGGAGTTGAAACAGGTTAAAAGGACTTTTGGGAGCGTGGTAGTTTAGTTTCTCATGGTAATGTATGTTTACGTGAGGGAAAACTGTATGAATCCAGAGAGATAAAGTGATAAATTAGCACATGAAAGAATAAAGAGAGTCCCACAGAAGTGTACTGATACAGATGTTTTATCAGAATTCTCTGGGAGGTAATGGGAAAAAATGACAGCACAGTAAGGAGGAGTGAAAAGATATGAGAACTGGTCCCATCATTCACAGCGCAATGACACTAACAACTCTTACATGTGGCCAATTCTGAAGTCTCCAAAAGCCTGTCGTTCTCATCCTCTGCCTGGTTTTGGCCGTGTGATTTATCCGTCTGAGTCAGAGACCAGACCAAGTTCAGATGAAGTATCAAACATTAAAGATCGGAGCATACAGAGGTAGTCCAGGCAGGGCTCATGTTAATGTTTAGAACTTGCCCAGAGGGGCAACATCAGTACTTTGTCACAGACATCTGCCCTTTGCTCTTTGATTTTTTTTTTTCAATAACAGAAAAGGTCAACAAAGAGTAGGTTGGAAAATTAGAGAGCAAGCATTTAGGAACATGCCGCATCTAATTGAATAAACATGAGGGGGATAACATAACATCTGATTATAACGTGCACCCAAATTATAAGGGTCAAGTACACTCTGACTCCTTTTTGTAAAGCTTAATGATGAAATAACAAAAGGGGTGTCTGGGCTATGCAACAGCAGTCTTACATGAAACTTTTTAGCATAAAAGTTGGATCCAAGCTTACGCGTTTGTGTCCACATTTATATTGTTATATGTACAGTACATAAAAACAGGTAACAAATAAAGCCCTGACGCACTGGCTTGGGTTTATTAACAGAAGTGCAACAAATTTTCATGAAAAGATGAGGGAAAATAAAAGTGAGAAAAAAGAATAAAAAGAGAGGAGGGGAAATTAGTTTTATGATCTGCAATATCCTGCTAGAACTTTTATTGGCCACTTAAGCATGTGTGACCTGCCCCCTCACAGCAGGCTGTTAAATGGCAGTGACCTTGTAGAGTGTTATGAACCCCTCGGCCCTCTGGTATTCCCGAACATGCTGCCCCCTGCCTCTCCCCGACCTGAACACAAATTATCTTTCACCTTGCCGACATGGGACAGATAAATTAATCAGCTGCTCAACTTGGCCCAACTTCCACATTATCTGTGGCACACATTTGAGCTTGTTTATATGCTTTAAGTGTGCGAGTGCGAGAGGGTCATCAGGCAGAATCATCAATTTACATGGTGTATGTAAACACATGTGGTCCTGGATGGGTTTATGGAAAGAAAAGTGTGACAGCGTTGATGAATAACGTCCTCGATCAGCCGGCCGTTGTAAATTGAGGTGTGAGAAAGTGGAGAAGAGGGAAAGAATGCGGTGAGTTTATAGGTGAAAAGCTGTGCCGCACTCCAGTGGACTTACCCCTGAGGATGTAATTCTGGTAGTTCTGGTCGGCTTCAGCTCCCACTTTTATCAAACACGTGAGTCCCTCAGCCACCACAAACTCGTGCACCAGGTCCTTGTCATCCTGAAAAGAGGTCAAAGGGAAAGAGCAATGACAGACGGAGCCAGAGACTTGTATTGTTTCATTAGTTATTTCTTTCAAAATAATAAAGATGAATTTGATAGATGTAGTTCAGTGTTCCACTAGATAACTGTCCTCAGAGTTATATAAGCCTTTGAGTGTATGAATGTTGGCTGTAAATCATACAGTGCACCAAGAATGAACGAACATGCATAGTTACATTTTTCTATATGCTTTCACTTGAACATTGCTAAAAAAAAACCCCATCTTTTATTGTATTATTAAGGAATCAAAAAACAATTAGCTGCGGAGAAACAGGTACTTCTTAATGTGATGAACCATTTGCCAGACAGCAGGAGCACATCTCTCAATTCAGCCTCTACAAAATAGTCAGCTAAATAAATGTATACGGTATATCCTCTACTTTTTCTTACATTCAGTTACAGCTACTGCAAGTGCAAGGAGCAATATAATCTGCTTGCAGCGTGTTCAAATGGATCCCTGTTGCTTTGGCCTCCCCACTTCATCCCACATTTTGTGCTTGATGACAAAACCATCTGCATCACTCACACCTGTCGATGACTCTGTAATTTAAGACTCATACATGCACACTACAATGTAGAAATCAGGCCACATTTTATTACACAACAAGAATTATAAATATTCTCTATAACTGAAACCCCACAAAGCCGCTCGTAGTGTAAAAAGTGAGCTATTCTAATCGATTCTGGGCTCGTGTCAACGTCTGTTGCTCTCTTTTCCATCTAACTCTGGGTTAACCCTCCCCCTCTATGGCCGACTGCCCACCAGGCCAGCCCAGCTCCAGTGTGTGATGTATGACCGGACCTGAACGCTCCACAGCTGCCACGAAGGCAGACTCGCAGCAGCACAACTCCGCCTCGAGAAAACAATGCTGCATCCAAGTGTGAGTGTGCATGTGTGCACGCTAATGTTAACGTGAGCACACACATAGGAACGTTTAAACCCTGGAGCATGGCACTTGTCATATGCTGAGATCATGAAAAAACATCAAATGTAGGGGAAGTCACTGGGTCTCGTGAGCTGATTCTTAAGGATCCGGCAAAACATAAAAGAGAGAAATAATTACCTGAAAAACCTGCTTGAGGGAAAAGAGGGCTCTCCGTAGCTCCCGTCCAGTTGAGTTGTAGAGTTTTTCTGTGTGGGGAGGGAAAAGAATGGAAAAAAAAGACAGTCACACATGTGGTATCTTTCTATGATGTTGACATACAAAAAGTGAATAAAGTAAAGAGATAAAAGAGAAACATTTTGACTTCACTTGAACAATCAAATGCCTATCTACAAGTGTTTTAGCGTATCACTACACTTCACATTTTTAATGTCTACGACATGCACATACCATCAGCAGCAATTATCCCAAGCAGCTAAATGTGAAAAATATCCTGCAAGAGGACTCCTGAGAGCAAAAGAACAGTAGGAACCACTCAGAGCACATCTGAGGAGAGTTAGTGAACTGTGGATGTTTCCTGCTGACAAAGCCATGTCTGTAGCTTCCCATGAAACCAAGTCAAGGCAGAAACTTAAGCCAATAGCCACCACAATGGTGAAGAAACAACACACCTATTAATTAGTTATGGAAACACCACAGAGGAATAAAAGAGAGATATGACGGATGACAAATGCTTGTGATGCAGGCGAACATTTCCTGCAACGACTCTGATGAGCCTTCACCCTGCATGCGGCCTGCCAGGAGGTGGCAGCATTGAGCACAATCCCTGAAGCTCACTGTCTCTGACTCAGCAAAACCTGCCCGTTTCTGCTGCAGATACAGCAACAAACAGCACAGCACAGTCCGGAGTGGTGCAGCACTCTCACTTTCTGCTTCTCTCTCTGCATTTTCTTCTTTATTCGCCCATTGCTTTTTATCGTGTTGCCCCTTTTTGTCTGTCTTTGAAAGATACCTTCTTGCTTGAAGGCATGAGTCAGCAAAGGTCCGACAGGACACACACACACGAACACACACCCTCCATATAACACGTTGCAATGTGCCTCTAATATGTGTGTTGCACTACTGCAGCTGGTGCAGTCACAAGAGCAAAATAATGCCATGCCAATAATGTTGCCTTCTCATACACATACACACACACGAGATGTACCCATGAGCTCCTCGCTTGACAAACAGCTAACACACACACACACACACACACACACACACCAACGCGTGCATACACTTGGGATTCAGAGTCTCTATTCATTGTCCCTTTAGCTGATGAACTGAGAGGCTACTTATAGATGCCGGTCCAGACAGCGTGACTGGCTTGTGGTCTGATGTCTTCAGGTGGGGACTGAGGGAGGGACTGAGACGGCTATAATGCAACATCACAAAATCCAACCTCTCTGCAAAAAGGACAAAACAATCCAGCAGAGAACTTATCAACAAGGTAGTTATTGAAAAACTGCATAAATACCAATGAAATATATCTTCGATCAATCTTAATAATGTTAAACATGAGTCAAACTTTGGTTTGAAGTTCTGTATTGCATTCCTGGGAGTGTAACTCACACTTCATATTAGTGATGTGTTCCACTCTAGTTCAGACAGACAAGACACTGGAGATAGCCTGGGACTGGGCCAAATATGGTTGAAAGGCTCCCATTTGATGAGGTTGCCCATTGAAATCAAACACCTCAAAATCCAGTTCCAGCAGAGTTCCTTATCTTTAGAAGATGCCTTGTTTTTAATTTATGAGTCAGATGGTATTTGGTATGAGTGGAGCAGGGTTTTAGATGCTTTGCACATTCAGTGCCGTACATGGCTCAAATGCATGAAGAGTTGATAAGTGTTGGTCTTTTACGGAAGAGTCCCAGCCAGTCGCTGGCAACAACATCCACAAGGAATAAATCTCTTCTGGTCCAGAGGTATTAAAAGGGGAAGCTGTGCAATGTTGGTGATTTGTGTCTTTATAAATAACAGGAAGGAACTGTGACCGGGCCTTTTCGGTTCGGGCCCCCGAGCTGTGGAGCGCCCAGCCAGTTATGGTTGCCAAGTCAACATCGTCTATTAAATCTCTTCTCAAAACGGACACATTTTTGTGTGTATCTTTCTTTTTCTAAACTTATGATTCTATTTTGTTCATCGTCCCCATTGTGGTAAAGCGCTTTGTAACTGTATTGATGAAAGTAAAAATAGATAAGAACGAAAAAACAAAACAACACCATATACTTCTATGCTTTTGGTTCTGTTATGCAGAAGTGTGATTGCTCCGTTCTGTACAGTATATAAAATAAATGACCTCTAATTTTTTTTTGCTTTGGTCTGAGCTTCTTGCAGATGGCATGAACTGAAGCCTATAACAATAAGTTTTGCCATGGATGGAGTAAGGGCTCAGGCCTGTGGTTAAAGCTTTTTAACAACTCCAACCTCCTCTGCAGGTCAAGGGAGGGCCACATCCATTTCCCTGTACCTCAGGAGGTTGACTCAGAGTTTAGATTAGTGATCTCTAAACAGACAAGCGTTCTGATCACTGGAGCGGAAAGACAGAGGGAGATGCTCTGGGTTACTCATCATACCTTCACCATACAAAGCAAACTGAATTCTGGTTCTACTTAAACCCAAGTTTTGAACTAGTGTGCTCGTTTTCTCCTCAAAGCCTTAAGTACACTTCCTTATGGACACTGGAGTGTTAAGCAATCAACAGATAACTCAGCACTGCTGAGCAACCGGTGATGATTCTGCCCAGATCACAGCACAGCACTAAGGCCGCGATGCATCAGCAACTGGGCTACCAATGGTTTTGAATAAATCCCAGGGGCATGTGTGCATGTGTGTTTGTGTGTCCATCAGCAACAGCATGGCACACAAATTCTTCCATGAAGAAGTCCACTGCTATTCACAAAAAGTCCTTCTCTACTTAGCTCTGTAGTTTTGACCACAATAAAACTGCCAGAAAGTTATTTCTGCCTGACTCTAAATGAAGGCCATCTGCAGGAGCAGCCAGTTCCTTCCCTGTTCCTGTCTGCAGTCCATATACACTGATGCACCTCCAAGAGGCCCATCTCTAATGAGAAATAGTTCAGTGGGGATTAGTTCCATACCATTTGGCACAGATATGCACCAAAAAGTATGGGCTTTCTGCATTTCCCTCTTTAGGAAAAGAGCCCAGGCACTCAGTTATTCAAAGGAAGTGTGTGTGAACCCTGACTCTCATATTCACATTCACCTGAAACCCTGAAACCACCTGAAACTTCACACTCAATAGCTCTCTACATTTGTCATGGATTTGTTATTGGACCAAGGCAAACCTATAGGGCTACGAGAACAAAGCAAAACATGATGGATAACGCATAGTTTGGTCACTGAAAGGCACACATGAGATGCATCTTTCAATTCTGACTGGAGTTGAGCCAAAATACAGCTTCTCTAAGAACATAAACAAACTGCAGCAGCCAAGTAGCTCTCCACTGCCAGACTGTAATATTAATACAATATACCTGCATGGATAAAAGAGCCCTCTACCCCTGTTAAAAAAGAGACCATCAGCCCCCCTTTTTTTTCCCAGTCACCTGTACTTTCCCCATAGGCTTTTACTGACAAGGACGTGTGGAATGACTCAACAGAGTGACAGGGGACGACGATGTCATATATAACATCAAGAGTAGAACACAACATATGCCCTACTTTTAATGATATGCCCTTTCAGATGTTTTTTAAACCAGCCTGGAACTTCAGTGTCTTTTTGGACACTTTGTACAATAAATCCATAATGATTAATCCAATAGTGAATGTCTTCTGTGATTATTTATCCATTTTTTCGTGTTCAGAACAGTTAGCACAGTTGTTAGCCATCCCATGATGCGTTGAGAGAGTGTGTTGACCAATCAGATCAATCAGTGTTCACATCTTGTCCACCAATCAGATGCTGTGCGCCACTGATCTTCAGCACATTACACAGTGAACTAACATGTTGTTTACCAGATTGTATGTTTATTGATCTATACTATCTGTGCAGCACTGGACATGAGGCACAGCATAGCGTAAATGTAACCAGTAGTGTGTACATCCTCCTGTACTCATTTGGATCATGTTATAAGGCGTATGCACACAGTGTACATATAATTCTTATGGATATATGGTTTTTATTCAGTTTTTCATGGGTTTTTTTTGGAATGGAAACGGACAGTAAGTACAGTCAGAAGACCGGAAGCTCTTTTTTTTAGTAAAGGTGTGAGTAATGGTGTTTGTTTGTATTCTGTTTTTACATGTTGTATTTGGCTTATCGAAATGGAAACGGACAGAGAGTGAAGTCAGAAGACGGGAATATTCACTCAGTCTACAGCAGAGAGTAGTAGACGGTCACGAACTAAGGAGTGAAAATAGCTCTGAGATGCGTTGACAACGGTTTGAGACTACGAGTTGCGCTGTTGCTGATTTCAGAAACTTATTATTTCTGCTTTTCTGAAGTGGCATCGCGGTGATGACATAGCAAGGAAGAAGTTATTTTTGAGAGGATGATGGCCAATCTGGAGCAGAAAGTTTCCTCGCGGATGACCAGCTGACTCTGTCAAGTAGAGTAAGTGGCCTATTTTTATTCTCAGTATAATAAAAAATGAAAATCCCTGCATGGGTATTTTTTTAATTTACTTTACTTTGTACATTTGCTGGTCATTTGTTCAATGTGTTGCCCAGGTTGTCCTGAGATTGAATTGGACCTTAGAGGGTTAATGTCTCATACTGATGTACCAAAGGGAGCAGCTGTTTTCTCCTCTAAAATTGCAATCCAAAGTCACATATTCTCAGCTGGAATGGCTACAGGGATGTAATGGTTAATTTTTGGCCATTTTTGATTTATCGTCGCATGCCAATCTCAACCCAAGACCTGTCCCCACCTCCTCACCTCACAAATTATCAGCATTTGTTTGCCAATAAAGCCATTGACTTTACCATTAACACATTTTACATGTCAGATCATTCCATGTCATCTCATCTGTTCGCATGCATTTATTTCCAGAAAGTGCCATAAAATGAAAAAGATGACTACCACTGCTCATGTTTCGCGCAGCAGGCGGAACACATAAACCACATCCAAAGCACAGCCAGGAAATCCACAAAGATCCCAGTGGGCACGGCAACCCTGCACACACTGCTGTAAATTAAACTGTGTTTGCTTTCTGGAGTGGAGCTGTCAGGCAAGAAGATGAAGAGGAGGATCCCAAGCTTTGCATTGATGATTGTAATGTAAGTTAACAATGCATGATCAAATCAACAGCTTTAATGTGGGTTTTTGTTGGAAAAGACTGAAAAGCATCAGTTCACATGGGAGAATCCTGATAAAGGCAACCAACGAATAAGCCACAATCTAATCAAAACGCAGGAAATGTACTGTTTTTGTGTAGCCCTGCAAAAAAATAAAGGCCAGTTTGTGTTGCAAAGTTCTAGACTGTTTAAAGCTAGATGGACCTTAAGAGTGGACTTCAGTCCCAAGCCAGTGACCTGCCCATGTCTGCATTTAGCCCTGTCTCAGAGAGTTCAGAGCCTGTTCCACTGGTCAGCCAAGACCACAGACTTTGTGAGAGGTGAAGGCAGTCAGACTGAGCTCAGGCAAACTGTAGCCATTTGGGAGACCAGACTTGTGTGAGCCAGCATCGCCACATCACTGCCTGCCATGTGCAAGCATAAAGGGACCCATCTTTCATTTTTGTCCCCTGGTAAAATTCATGAGAAACCCTTGAGTTTACTGTATGCGTAATAGCCCTCCACAGTCACGAAACACAGCAGCATAACAAAATCAGCAGTGCTTCCTTGTCATGGGTTTCCTCTTCCCCTTTCTCACTCTGTAAGGGAAACCTCCTGGTACAAAATTTATGAAGAGAAAACACAAGTAATTAAGGTGGAGGACCTCCCAACATGTGCACAGGCTTGTAACATGCTACTTTCTGGACTGGGGCTGCTGTTTTTATCCTGTTCTCCCTGAACAAAAACATAGGGTGAATGATGGGTCAATAAAAGCAGATTATAGCACTCAGGTGGAAATCATTATGTGGGAATGCAGGTAAGAATGAGATCACCTTCAACGTTTTGGGTGCTGAGTGCAATTGAAAAGTGGATCAAGGCAATTATATGGACAGTTTGTGTGTGTGTGTGTGTGTGTGTGTGTGTGTGTGTGTGTGTGTGTGTGTGTGTGTGTGTGTGTGTGTGT
>JBBPCS010000855.1:12364884-12406045 GCA_037974645.1 Hollardia meadi
TGTGTGTGTGTGTGTGTGTGTGTGTGTGTGTGTGTGTGTGTGTGTGTGTGTGTGTGTGTGTGTGTGTCTGTGTGCGTGGTGAGAACAGCAAATTCTGAATGAAACCCTATACGACCTCTCTCTCTTAGCTTTGTGTTGGACCTCGCTAATACAAAAGGCATTCATTACAGAACGAGCAGAGAGAACAGCCACTGATGTCATTGAATTTTGAGGTCCAGACACTGGGAGAGATTCAAACATTTTTCACATTTCTAAACACAGAGATTAAAGGCTTATATGCAGGCCTTTATCTTATAAACAAGAGGTCTAAGCAAAACATTTTAGCTCTTTGTGTGTTCAATGATCCTTAAGTGACCACTGAGAAAACCACCCCATACAACACATATGAATAGATCTGAATGGACATATTCACTGAAAGATGAGACTTAACTTTACACAGCTTTAACCACAACAATGATGTAAACATGGCTCGCTTTCCTCACAACTTCAGGAAACTTTACTTTGGTTTATACCAATCGAGACTTTCACTCCTCTTTATAACTCGAACTAAGTAAAAGCAGACAATGTTTCTTTTACTCTCACCACGGAAGAAGACTGTGTGAGCTGTTTATTCAAATGTAATTCACGCTGAATTACTTGTTTGGGTTTTTCCCCCACAAAAATCTGACAATTTGTTGATGAATTTAAGAATATTCTCAACTTGCAAACTTCCTCAGTTCCATCGGTGCTATTAGCGATGAAAGCTCCCTTGATTTACATGTCCATATGCTTTGCATAAGTGTTCTGCAGTTGTAAGACGCTTCATGTGCGACACGCATTTAAGGCAGACACAGTGAATCCTCTTGTAACCAGATAGAACTATCTCAACTGCCCAACATGCCTGAACCGATGGAGTAGGCTCTTGGCCGCCATTCACCCAAGGCCTAGGGGCCTCTTCTGTTTTGTTTTCGTCATCTACTGTACGGCTCCTTTCTTCTGCTTTGAAGAAAAATAAAGGTTCTCCAATCTTCTCCTGCTAAGGCGACTCTGAGTGGTCCCCTGAAGAGCCATGGGTGGGCAGCAAGTGGAGATTCTCCTGGTGCTTGAGCTCTTTATTTAAACTGTGCTCTCCAATCACCCAACAACGTCTAGAGTGAAGGTGAGTAGATCGAGTAATTTCAGCTTCAGTAGGGGCCTAAATTTCATTTTTATGACTTAAAATTTCCTTTCAATTTGATGAAAATGTGGTGTAGTTGCTACATAACTTTTTGTTCCTGTTTCATCAGTATCAAATAATGTTATGAATATCATCACATGCTCTAGTTTTGTTTTCCACTTTAGAGAACTCCTGAATCCCCCCCTTCAACTCAATGTTCAGTATAAAGTAAATAGAAAATGACTTGAGGTTAAAAGTGAAGAGGATATTTTGTTTCATTAAAGGCCCTACAATATAAATATTACTTATCCCACTTCTGCCCTGGACTTGAGCTTACATCAGCTCTAGAAATAACAACTATAGTTGTTCCTTGGCCTTGAGCTTATTTGAAGCTGATAAAGACAGATACCCTACATGGCCTTGATAATATTTACAATGGATCACAATATGGTCAGCAACATCCATATTGATTCCACAGCTGTGTATCATGGCTCTCCCTCAAGGTAGTTACACCATTTTGAACCAGAACATGAGTGGACGACTTTCAGTCATAAACAGATCACCACAAAAACGCTACAAACATTCTTTGACAAATGGTGCACGATGAACACGCGTGACGTTTCTGTTGGCCCACAACCAGTTACCACAACACATGTAAAACAAGGGGAGCCACAGGTGTTCGTTACAGTGATACAGCCCAGAGTGGAGTCATGGAGAGATAAAAGGACATTGTTAATGTGTCATACACCATGAAATGAAACAGCTACTGTTTGCCTGATAAAACAGAATCAAAGTCTGCAAGGTTCCTCGTCATATGTGCCCAGGACTTGAGAAGCTGGCAAGACAGAGGGAGGAAGATGCAAAGCCAGAATGAGGTGGAAGACTACTGTCCCTGAATCCTTCTTTTAATAACAAAAGAAAGACAGAGCAAAGAGAGTATGGCGACTACATAATAAGGCAAAGGTTTAAGTTGTGGATGATGGGGAATTTAGATTGCTTGTGCTGATGTAAAAACATGTTGCACTCAAATATTTTACAATTGTGCCCATTTCTCCAGTCTACTTTCAAAATTGACATTTACAACAGTAAAGAGTCCACCGGTGTCCAATGTGGACACGGTGCAAAAATAGAGCTGTGCGAGAATGACATTCCTCTAAACTCAGGCCTAAACAGGCCATGTCAATCTTTATTTTTACAGCTGATGTCAGCTTAAAGACTAAATTATTCTCCACACATGAATGTGACAAAAATCCAATAAATCCTTCTTCAAAGTAAAACAGCAATGGTAAATGATTCAAAGCTAGCCAGCTGTGGCAACATTACGTGATCCAAGGTAAGAGAAGAAATAACAACACCGTTTCATAGAACACCGAATGAGTGACAGTTACTGTAACGACAAACAGAGAAAATATTAAGTGTTTTGGTTCTCTGAAGCATTTCTCATAATCTCCTGATAGATGCAGAGAGGGAAAGACACGTTTCCTTACAAAGACATTGACATCAAAGCTAAAGGAGAGAAAAGGAGCCAGCATGACATGCGAGGGAGGATGTGAGATGGAATTCCAGGGCACACTATGATTTGGCTGAAGGCCAGTGGGATACTGAGTTGTAATTCAGGGTTTTTCCCAAGTCAGTAGTCAATACTGGCACTCAAATTCTTCCTGCCCATAAACATATAGCAACAATCCCAAACTCAAATCTCAAATATGACAAAGATAATAAATTATGCACGGTCTGAAACTCAGAGATAGTTGAGGTGATGGCATATGTAGATATACTGCACAGAGGCATAAAAGGCAAAAAAACATTTACCAGTAATAGGTGAAATGTTAGATTGATTGGCTCCAAACTTAACTTCATTAAATCCAAGACGGAAAACACTAATTCAAAATCACATAAAACCTAATGACTGGTTTAGAGCTGAAATGTCAAAAACTCAAATAATCATGGGCTATTTTGATAGTTGCTTAACCTGATGATTTCCAAGTTCCTCTACTTTGTTTTAGTGACAGTAACAGAAAGTTTGGGGGCCTTGGACTGTTACTGTGAGAAAACCAGCTATTTGAAGACATGTCCTCAGCCAGCTGAGGTAAGGCCCGAAGACCATGCAAAAGCCAGCTGAGGTGATTCGGGCATTGATTGATGGGCGTTTTCCTAGGGGGATTTTCCAGGCATGTTGGTATAGACCCAGAGCTCGCTGTAGGGATTCCATATCTCATCTGGCCTGGGCTCACCGATCCACAGGTCTAAGTAGGGCATTTTTCACCATTTATTGAAATTTTAAAGATTGAAAAAGAAAATAATTGTTAGTTGCAACCTTAAACTGGTTCAATTGAACATATTGGCATTTAAACAACACCATGTACTGTATGCATTTTCTCAGTCTGCTCACCCCCCCTCCTTCAAGGATACAGAGAGAGGGCAAACACTGGCTGTGCAGAGGCACCTCAAACCTCAGCTCTAAACCATCATAGACCCTTGTGTAAATATACGATAAACAATTCTCTGCAGGCATCAAATACATGTTGGTTTGAGCAAAAACAAACTCAGATTCCTTCCAAATGTTCCTTCCTACATGTGAGCAGTCAGCTGTTTAAAGTCTGTGGCTACTGAGGTTACACACCTGTCCACTTCAACAAGGACTGCTCCAGTCTCACAGCAGTAGTAAACCCCAGAGTGGTCTGCTTTACATGGCACCCACTCTTTGCGGTCTGACTCATATTTCCTGCTGTGCCACTTTGAAAAACTACATTTTGTTGTGAGCTGACAGTAGGTAGGTAATAAACCATTTTTCAACCCAACATCTGATTTTTCTGACAGGAGTTTGGCTGGTTGTCAGAAATGAGGGGAGAAGAGTCAGGAACAGAGATTCAGATTAATTTACTGCACTGAAACTCAATAATGAGGCTGTTGCATCCAAGTTATCTGCAGGACTAGAGTTTTGTCCCCTGGTCAGGCTGCACGCTCACCCTTCTCCATCTATCCAAACACAGCAAGGAAAAAATACTCCCCTCTTGGATGTAGACAGCTCTCTTATTTTTTGGATGGGTGAGAAGCACTAAGGGGCCTTACAACTGGAACCAGATGGCTTCTTAATACGTGCATGCCTTTGCATTAGTGTGTGTATGTGAATGTTTGCATATGAGTGCGCTTTAAAGATTCTACAACCTTGTACAGTATGGGCAAATCAGTATTAGCAAATCTCCAACAGAGCCAACAATTAGCCCTAATCCTACCAAAAAATTGCAAATGTTGTGTTTTAGTTGCAAGCGACAAAATTAGGGGAAACATAGTCCTGCACTGTTGCCCATAAATGAAGCATTAACCAAAGCTATGTTGTTATCTCTCTGCATGGGGCTGTTAGGCTCATGGCCAGACAGTATATAAAAACTAAGTGAAAGAAAGTGTGAGGTAAGTTATATCAGAAAACCTTCAACTGATCAAGTTTTGCTATCAGCTGTGATGTGAAAGACCCACTCCGCTCTATGTTTGCTGCCTCAGATTTCGTGTTTTTGGCAAGGTGTTGTTTAGGTTGGACTCCTGGGGTAACTTTAAGTCTGTGATCCCATTTTGGGGCCTGTTTGCGGGAAGTCAAAGAGATGAGAGATCAAGCCATTTGATCTTCCTCTATCTCTCATGGGTGCCACGGGATGCGCATGCGTTTAATGTGTCTGTAACAGGAACATGACTTTTTGATTTGATTGCTTTAAGATGTGGTGCTGTACTGAGAATGTGCATTGTGACAGATCTATAACAAAGACATTATTAACCAGATAACAATGTCAAATAAATGTATTAATAGATGTTTAACATTTCCTCTGTATTAGTTTGACATGATGCAGACAACTGGATAAGAGCCATAAAGCTTGGGTATAATGACTCTATAAAATAACAGCAGACATTTCAGGCGGATCTTTTTAATAGGCAGGTTAACTACTGGAATTGTCATTTGATGCGTGTTACAAAACTGCAGATGGCTTAGTGCAAAGCTGGCAGAGCATGTGGAAAAGAAAGGCACTGTGGTTGGGAGCACCACCATAACCCGCAGGTGATCTTATCATCTAATGTCTATATGCTGACATCCCACAGACACACACACACACAAAAATGAAAAACATTAATGAAATAAATCTCCCAATCGTAGAGAATTTACTGCTCATCGTCTTCCATCTTAAGAGCAACAGACTTTTCAGTCGTCAACCTGATGATCAAAACTACCAATTTAACAAAATTATAGCGTGAAAAATGAAACGCGAGTCAACAGCAGTCACAATAAATCATGATGCTGAGCCTGGATTATAAGAGGTTGTAAAACACAAGGCAGTTAATCCACTAAGAATGTGTCACCTCTGATTACAGCTGTCATTCCTCAGCTGGAATCAACGTGTTGACAGATGAACCTGCTCTTAAAGAGGAATACCAACAGACTGCAGCTTTCAAATGTATCATTTTTACATTTGCGAATAATATCTATTTGATAGAAACAAAAAGTGTGTACCAACCACTGATCTGTGATATTTTGTTGATGTAGCATTAGTTCCATAGAAAATCATTTGATAGAGTATGACTGTGACACAGTTCAAGATGATTTTCTAGGGATCAACTGGATTGCAGTTGTTAGCTTCACCACATCAAATGTAAACCCAGCATTGCTTAAATGTCATTTATTTCCAGAGGAGCAGCTTCTGACTGTACATCTGTATCATCTCAAGAAAAGCTTGTTTGGAGTACTTACTTTGCAAGAGCTGCTGATAGTTACAAAACATATGTGACATTTGTAAATTCTTAACTTGGTGTCTCCATTTAAACATTCTGCAGTCCACACAAAAGTCTGTCTCTGTCTCTCTCCCTGTCTTCACATTCCCCATACCGTCACATCACAGCAACTTGGGCAAGGCTCCGACACAAAATGACACAGAAGAAGACTGTACTTGAAGACAACACTAAAAGCAGCACAAGACTGCTTTAATCAGGCCCTCACTACCACATCTACCCCACCGACAACAATGACAGCCCAACAATTTAAACAGGCTGTGGCCAAATGCTAACACGCAGAGACGAGTGGACGAGTTGAGTTTATTTTCTAAATCTCAGGCTCCCTGTGCTGGTCAAACAAATACAAACAAAGAAACCATCACCACATGGTTATCTAATGACAAAAACACATCCATTCTAAAGTAATTTTATTTTTTCTCAAAGACAGGATTGGGAGTACTACTGTATAACAAGCACACGGACAATATAAAAGCACAAAGCAAGGGAGCACTGATTTTGGTGTCACCTGAACACCTTAAATGTTAATGTGAGTGATTAGGGTTTCATTGGCAGTAATGATTAGTGCTTATGGTGCTAAACAGGTCAAGCTAATAAGGCTACACCCAGAGATAAACCTTTGTGAGGTGCCCACTTTTAGTACACAATAGCCCAGATTGCTTCTCTTCATGATTACAACAAATCACTGTGCCACAGGCGGAGCAGTTAAAAGCAGTTTAATAAGCCATTTGCTCTTTGTGTGAGCACTTTCCTTCCTCCACCTACTCTGAGGCATAGACTTCTGCCTGGTCCATGCAGAACCATATGTTTGTGAGAGCTAATGACTATGATTAGGGGAGCCTGGATTAAGTCTCACTGTGGTTCATGACACAGACACACGTAAACTGAAAACTGGCTCTGTGATGTGAAAATCTGGAGAAACCCCAAAAACCAGAGGACATAAACAAAGTTCTGTACTACTTAATTAAAACTTAAAATACATTCAATGAGTTTCCCACTAGATAGTGCCTAACGACAGAGCTTACATACCTGATTGTAACCAACTCATCATTCATGTTCATGGTGGGGGCCTTTGAGATAAACAATATATCTTTACGTTAGCTAATTAAGCACCCAACCTTCAGAGGATAGATTCAAAAAGACTTTATTTAACACAAAAAAAGTCACATTCAAACAACTGTGGTTTTGTTTGATGCAATCATCCTTTGATCTAAAGCTAACACAAGAGTGGTGCTATTAGTTTAAGCTTGTCGGATTTACACAAAAGAAGCATTTCAAAAGGATTTCCAGAGATTCAGAGAATCACAGTGTTGAAGCCACTAATGCCTCTGTGCATTTTGTGCTGGCTATCCTCCAAAGTCAATTTATTGTAACAGGGTGCAGCTTTATAATTTTATTTATTAAAGAAAGACAAAAGATAATGCAAAAAACACAAAAAAAACACTGCCTTATTGTATCTTTGGGGATATTTGGTCCTTCTGAACTGGCAGCAGGGAAATGCTCAATCCCTTAATACAGGGCAAGGGCACAGCCTAAAGAATACCATGCCATTTGTCTCTGGAAGACTAAGGAATTATCTCCTTTGTGGAGCAGGAAAATCACCCAGTAACTCTACACTCATGGGGCTACGAGGTAAGCCCTCTAGTCAGATAAAATTAGGCTCAAATGTCTGGACAAGTTACAGTAACAATGACCACCTTGCCTACAGGAAAAAAATCCACGCAGGCAGTCACTGAGCAGACTAGAGAAGTGCAACAGGTGGCTGTCAACTTAGAGAGAAAGAGGGTCATCATCCACTTAGAGAAGGGCAGCAAGTCTGTCTGCCACTCCCCAGGCTCCACTAAGCTAAGCCAAGCACCAGCAGGAGGAGAGAATAGGGTGAAGCACTTCAGTGTAGTGTGTGGACAAGGCTCAGCCATATATTCACACAGCCATGCTCAGTATGTGATCTGTTCCATCAGGCAAAGACTGGAAATGTCTTCTATGTGTTCTAAATCCAGGCAGCATTTCCCAACAATGTTATCAACAATACAAATTTTGCAATGTTTGAAAAGTGACTTCAAACAAATGTCTGGGCCTTTGGTTTACTTCTGCTTTAGAAGAAAAAACTATCAAATTCTGACCATTCTACAGCTTAATAGCTTTTCCAAACTTGGAGTTATTTTCACACTTGAAGCCTGTAGAGGAGGCACCATGTGTCTTTGTGTGAGAATGTGAGCTCCTTCACGTTCAACTACTGACAACCACAGTGCTCTTTGCCAACAATCCCTACAATTCACTGGAAAATTACAAGGACTTGTGCATTCATTTCTTATTTTGTGCACGCATTAAACAAGGTACCAAAACAATTAACACCTATTTATTATTTACATCTTGCCAGAAAGATGCAGGAGCCTAAAACGGGAATTTAAACCAACACGAAAATTGTAAGGAATAAAACAAAAAAAAAAGTTAGCATCCTCAGTTTAATCAAAAGCCAACCTCTGATGAGCATATTGTGTGTGTGTGTGTGTGTGTGTGTGTGTGTGTGTGTGTGTGTGTGTGTGTGTGTGTGTGTGTCTGTTCGCACTCCTGCCACGCGCGTGCATGTTTGCATATGTTTTCACTCAGCTCTTTGTGCTAGTTCCCTCACATTACTCAAAGTCACCAGGAGGCCCAATAAAACAAAGTGACAGAACACAGTAACTCCAAAAACATAAAATGTTCTCAGTCTCTGCTCTGTGCCAGTGCTCTGTTTTTCACAGAGTTGTTGAAATGCTAATAATTCTCGCTCATATTAAGATTCTAGGCTGTTTCCCAAAACTGCCACTGTGAACGTTCAACAAGGACCTCAATAGCATAATCCACTGGTAATAGGGGTAATTAAAGCTAATATCTCACTGGTGATATAAACTGAGGAAGACAAACTGACCATCATAAAGTGGGAAGTGACAAATGTACAGTTTAGATTACAGTACAGTTTATTACCCACCAATGCAGGCATGAACTCTGACGGATAGCTGTGTTCGAAGAATAATGCTGTGTTTCTTGCCTCTCCTGTGAAGAAAAAAAGACAAATGGAGAGAAAGAAAAAAGTTAGTTGGACATGAAGCCATGCATGAATATTTAAATGTGTGTGTGGGGGGGAGGGGACACCACAGTATCAAGATAAAGAAGCAGAATGTCTGTCTCAATCGAAGGCAGCCATCAATACCAGCAAGTGCTGACATGAAAATACAGCTAAAGAGCTACTGTGCAGAGCTGCAAAATGATCTCTGAATTCTGAACAAATGAGACTGTTCAGTCTGATTCAAACGCCTCAATATTTACCCTTTGAACACAACGGGGGAACAGGTCGCGGAACAGAACAGGGGAAAGGTCTCCAAAGGTAAAAATGAGGGATGGGAGCAGCTCAGAGGTCAGCTCCGCCCCCTGTGTTAATGGAGATATGCCAAGACCCTATCACCATCCTGTCAACTGCTTACAATGTCTGAATGACAATCCAAAACAAAGACGACAACAATGCAACCCCAATTCTATTCAATCGGGAAAGCGAATGTGAGAGCAGTGTAGTTTGTAGTCACACAAAGGATAATATGGCTACTTAGAAGCCCACTGTCTAATTTGTGTACAAAGCTCCATGTAAATTTGCCTTTTAAAGGAAAAGGCTGGCATTATTCTATGTTTTTCTTCTTCTAGTCTCAACAAATCCCATGAAAAGACCCAAACCAACAATGCCTTAGCTTATCCCTCAACATTTTCCGATTTCTCTACTTTGGCAGTCCAGCTCAATCCTTACTACTGAAGACAATAATTTCCTTAAACAGTTAGGCCCTGTAGTTTGAAAGTTGTGAATTTCTAGAGAGCTGTTTTTAGCCATGGAGCATAGCGCATACTTAGTAGGTATTTGTGTCAGTAGGGCAGTGTGTATGGAATAAAACACTACATTGGTCATGTTCATGGTAATGAAGAAACAGCTCTAATGCAACAGTGCAGCTCACTGATGTATTGTAATGGTTTTTGGACAATATTGGATATTAAATTAAGTATATCAAGCTTATGCTGTACAGTCAATACTTGTTAGGGATCATTCTTTAAGTGTTTTTCAGCCTGTAATAATTAAACATGTATGGCTATGTTTGCATCCCAAATGCAAAGAAAAAAGTAATGACTCCGATCAAGTTGTTGTGTCATCTCAATTAATCTGACAGAGAAAGCACATCTCATGTTTTGAATTTTGGTGATGAGGGCCACTCTTTTTGGATCCTTTAACCTCCCGACTAGCTAAAGAAGCATACAAACAAACCCAGTAGATACAACTGTAGACAAGGGCACAGCAGGTAGAGTTGCTCAACAACCCCCCTTCTAAGTCGGCTCTCTGACAAATGGGCTTTTATGCCGCCTGCACAAAGGCTGTGTGATTGTTCAGACTGGCGCAGCGCCAGCAACAGACTGTTGCTGTTAGTGACAATCAGGCAGCGGCGGGTCTGACAGAGAGAGAAAAAGTCCTTCAGCATAGATGGCAGATCATACTACTGCCTCACCATCTAACCAACAAACAGCCTTACTGCATAACTGCTCCACACATCCAGACAGACAGACATACTGACATCCTCCCTGCTCCAACCAGTCAGTGGGACACACCACTGACATGCACACAACCGGATTACATGGTAGGGAAAGTCTGCATATGCTCGCTGTTTATCAAATATAATATCCAGCAACAAGCAGAGGCGACACAGGAGCAACATCTGTCAACATGGACCTTAACTGGTGAGATGAGACAGCAATCAGGAACTTAATCATCTGCGATGCTGTTGAGGCAAATGGGTAACCAGAGCTGTTTTGTCACAAACGTCTGCTTTCTCTCTGCCTGGCTGCAACAGTATCCCTGTGCTTAACCAAGACCTGAGACCACACGGGCCAACATGCTCATTATCAAATTAAACAATCGTGCACGGAACATAAGTGAGGTTTTCAGACCCCCTTCACCAATTAAACATGAAAATTGGACACTCCCAGTGCAGCAGGCCTGCAAAGGTTGGAAACCCAAAGTTACGTAGAAGTAATCATAACCATAAAGAATGTCAGCCAAATAACAAGGCTACATGTTGGGATATAATACATACTGAAAATGTTCTTCTGTGTCAGAATGTTCTGGTTTCTTCCAGTGGTGGGACTGTGTAATCAACTTAAGCCAAGTTTCTATTAAATCCGATTCATCATGTGCAACATCATGCTGCTGAAATACGGTTGTTGCTGCCATTTAAATAACCATGACTATTTCTAATAAATCTCATGAAATGAATCAGCTTATCATTACCCAAAACAATTACTTCTTATTCGCATTTTACTTCCTTAACCATTACAAAGCCATTGGTCAAAACTAAATGACTTTATACAAGATTAAATGGAAACATATGGCCATTCTATTCATTCAGTATGTGGAAAAAAAGCAGTGCACTATAAATCCTTTGCTCAATAGCATAAATCTGATATTCATCATCATCACTTCAAATACTACAAAACATATGCAGTTGCAAAAATGTAAAAGCTAGACCTGCCAATTAGATACCCCACATTATTTTCTTCTCTATTTCCGTCCATTCTCCCATCACTGCTCTGTTGTACAGCTCCCTCATAAAGCTCGGTCTTAATCCTAATACTCAGAACAGTGACTGGGCCAGTGGATGTCTGCCAGCTCCATGCTCTCTGGCTTTATCTACAGGAGCATTACTGGCACTGTTTATAAAACAGCACAAAATGTGTACCCACGGAAAGTGAACACACACACTTGGAATACAGTAAAGCCAGCGCTGCTCCTCGAAGACCAGTTAATGCTAGACAAGAAGGCCCCACGGAGGTCTACTAGCTCAGCACTTAAAGTGAACACCCCTGTTTGAGAGGGTCCTGCATCAGTGTCTACAGAGGGACCGGCAGTGCCTGAGCGCGCACGCACACACACAGACAGTGAACAATCACCTGGCTATTCTGTTCTGTTAATAATAATCATAAACTGCTCTCAAACACAGAAGGGACAACCAGTATTTCATTTTTCTCCTTGAAGTTTAAGCCGAACCGTGTTTGACAATTCCTCTGGTTCTTTTCAAATGTGCTTTTTCTCCTCAAATGAAAATCTTATGTGCTTGTGAGCGTCTACAAAACAATGTCCAAGTGGTTCAGGAAAAAAATGAAAATAATGAAAGCGGAGCTGTCCTAGGAGAGATGAAAGGATATGATGAGAAACTCTGTACAGCTGAGGCCAACAGAGCCTGAACAGTTGGATTTTAAAAAGCCTGACTTCTAAAGCTCTTTTCAGATAGGACGCGGTGTGCGACGGTGCGCGGACCTTTCCCCATTCATTGCGTATGTGTTTTCGCGGCGCAAGAGCGGGCCAGAGCCGCGCAGAGCTGAGCGCAGCGCGATGGTCGTGCGTGCCGTCCTTGCGCGTTGCGCGGAAGTTCAACCAGATTCAACTTGGGCGCAGCGCTCTGTGATGACACCTCGGCGCATCCAATAGGAGGGAATCTGGCAGATCATAACAAACTACTTCCTGGCTTCCGTTTCGGTCGCCTAGCAACTGGCGGGCAAAATGGGCGTGATTTGCGCTCCGTGCCATGGTTTGACCGCGGCCTATCTGAAAGGGGCGCGCCGTACCCAGCGGCGAGCGCAGGAAAAACTAAGTCCTATCTGAAAAGGGCTTAACTGGTCATAGAACACATCAAGAACACTCAATAAAAAAAGGCATATTTAGCACAAAGTTGTTGGCTTTCAATTGTGCTTCATATGCACCGGGGCAGTGAAATGCTCGAGTGTCTTCTCTTGTGTTGTATCTCAGCTACACATTGCACATGCTGAATTTACAACAACAGCACTTCATATTATCTTCTACATATAACCCAGGGGATATGTCCTTGAGACCCCTTTCAGACACAACGCGGTTTGAGCTGCGCTCGCCGCTGGGTTCAGCGCAAAATAGGCGGTGTTTTCAAAACCTCTAGCAGGAAGATCTTCCGGCTGGACAGGTCATTTTCAAAAAATTTAAATAAAACCGTGTTAAATCATATAACGTTAGGCAACACATGTTGCCTACATACAAACTACCTGTTAAAACACACCCGACATGCCTACTTGACTGGAAACGTGTTTCCAAGATATAGCTTTCCTCCTGAGGTCTCGACCGTGAAATTGTGTCATACAATTGGGGGACACACACAAGATCAGCTTCTCGTCCATTTTGCCCATAGTTGCCTCCTCCGGTTCCGTGCCCAGCTGGCTGCCTTGTTTCTATTGGCCGTGCAGGTAATCGTCACAGCGCGCAGCCTGTGTTGAACTTTGACCTCTGCATGGCGCAAGCTCGTCGAGTGGCAAGCTCAGGACGTGCTGCTCGTGCGCTTTGCTCGACGCAGCTAAAAAAAAAAAAACGTTGCGCCGCGCAAACCATTTGAAATAATGGGTTTCAGAGCGCAGCGGTGCTGTTTCCGCGTAGTGTTTGAAAGGGAATATCCAACTTAAGTCATCATCTGCCAATCAATGTCACATATTGAAGCAAAAATAACACCATCTCGCCTCAGGGCTACAAATGCAGGAAATTGTGTGCATGGGATCAATCAATCTATCACAGTTACAGACCTTAATGACACACTGACTACCTAAAACCTACCAGATATGTCTCAGCACATGTCTTGGCTATAAGGTCAGTTTATAACTTGAAGTGAGACTGTATTCGAGATGGGACAGGGGATTTATGAGTCACAATCTCCTATAGCTGAGCTTCAAACACGGTGTGGAAGTGATTATGGCCCTTAAGCTCCCATGACATGGATATCTCCTGGCTCTGCAGTGCTCTGTCAGAGGATCATACTTAAATCTGTTTGTAAAGACACTAGGTATGACACAGGCGCCTCAGGAATGTAACCTGCCATTAATATCAATTACAAATGGATTCAATGGCCAATGATCAGGGGAGCTCATGAACTCAGGCAGTGTATGAATATATTCCTACTCTCTTTCCAAAGGTAGGTGGCTGGGCTTAAAGCAAAAATAATGAAAGCACAATTTTTGAGTGTTATGTGGAGTTAGTGCAGTGGTGTTACTTGGACATTAACTTGTAAAATTCAGGGAAAAAAACAACTGGGAAATACTCAACAATTCTATAAGTTAAAGGTTTTGGAGTTGGAGACTGTTGGTGACAGATCTTGTGCAGTAAAAGGAGGGTGAAAACAAAAGACCAATGGAACAAGTAAAGGTAAAATGCCTCATCAGACCTTTTACTAGCTCAACAATCATCAAATCCACAACACTGAGCGGTGGGGGGTGTAATCGTGGGCACATCAGCACCATAAAAAGCCAGCGAGCAGAACTGCCTTATTTTTACAAAATAATTGGCTAACCACCGTCACCTCCATCCTCCTCAGACAACACTGTGTAGGTTTAATGACACACATCCATGCCAGCCTGTGCCAGCTGGCATCACACAGGCCCTGGCAAGCTCGACCTTGGATGAGAGAAGAAGTGGACCACTTTAACCTCACAGCTCTCAACAGCCTCCCATAAGCTCCTAACAATTTCAGATGGAACTGGGAAAGGGCAGCCCTCACAATGTCCAATAGAAACACCAAGCCAGCGAGCAGCTTATGAATTCCAAGTTAGACAAATAAATCCATACATGTTTGTGGTTCAGCCGACCAGGAACTCTCATGCCAACCTTTGGTTTGTGATCATCTAAAGTGGGCGGCATACAAATGATACATCAACATACTCCACAGTTCATGAAAAAACATATGGAGTCAATAAAGTAACTGGCCAAAAAATGTGTATGAAACAGAAATGAAACTAACACAATTTTAAACCTCTTCTTCATCCAGGATAGGAGGCATGTCAACACAAAGCCCTATTGACCTACATATTACAGGAAAACAATGCAGCAATAAATTAGGAACTTCGGGTTGTATAGTGGCGGGTGTACACTTGTAGTTTGGCCACTTCTAATGAGAGCACTGAGGTAACACTCAATAGAGATGAGGGTGATTACTCATGAGACGCGTCTACACCTCGTAAGTGGTTTAGATGACATCACTGCTGCCACTCTCGTTTAGGGAGGCCAGGTATTTTCAGGAAGGTAAATGGATGAATGCCATGGAAACTCTGAGACATTTAGTCTGTTGCTGAAAGGGCACTAATACCTCCACAGAGCTGATAAAATATGCTGAGGGCTAACTTTCATACCATACGGAAAATATAATTTAGCAACAGGTTCCAGTAAATAATCAGCTAAGAAAATTACACATCCTGAGCCAATGAGATTGTTGAGATATTTAGTGACTGATTCACAGAGGAATTCACGTAGCTAATAATGCTGATATTCAATTTAAACTTATTTTTCCTCTAGAACCCCAGAGTGCTGAAAGACCTCTGAAACTGAGAGTCCCTCAGGTGGGGTAAAGCCCTGTGCCCTTAGCTCTTCGACAGACAGCCACCTCCTGAGAGCAGCTTTTGAGGCCCGGAAAAGGGATTATTTCACTAGTTCATCCTGGAACGAAATGGGTATCATTATGATTTAAATCACTATAATAGAATCAAATTAGGCAAGCAGGATATTAATACATATCCCCATGACCATGAATTCAAATATGCTATCTTTTCTCTCTTATCTTTCCTGAATTTTTTGGTTCTCTCGCTCCACCCCCCCCCCCCCCCCCCCCAAAAAAAAACCCCTGTAATCACACTGTACTGATGTCTACTGCTAAAGTGGAGTGAGTGCTTTCAAAAGCCAGATTGTTGTAATCAAAAAGTCATAGTTCATAATTTGACCACAACAACATGAACAATCTATTCCTGGACAATCAAAGTCTGCAAAGTAATGTACATTATCAACCTGCTAGGCAGTGCCAGTCCCTCTTGTGTTTTCAATCTGAGCTGCTCTGGCACATGCCCAGCTGTAACTTTTGAAGTGCAAAGAATGTATGACCAACACTTTATAGAGGTAGCTGAGTGTATTTCAATTTTTAACTTTAGTGCAGTGAATGTTTTTCATGTCAGTATGTTGTGTACGTGCAATTGTTTGCTTTTGAAGTTTAGTGATAGTGAAGAAAAAGCTAAGAGAGAGACAGAAACAGAGGTGATTGTTATCTTACCCTCCTTCCTCCTGAAATCCCTCCAGTTCATCTTTCTGCTCTGCCAGGGTGGACTCCAGGTCCAGGTAACTTCCATTATGGGACAGCTGAAGGGCACAGTCATCAGGCTAGACGGGAAGAAGACACAGTCAAATACTGATTTTGCTTCAATCCTTTAAACATGTAAAGAATGCTAAATATGAAGTAAATGCTGCTCCAATCTGATCAGATCAGAACCCACACGTCAACCGAACAGAGTAAAAACAGGCTGAGTTGGAGACACATAGTTGTTCCAACCATGAACATGAATATTATCAAAATTAGGCAACTGTTCCAAAGCTGTGAGTGAGACGATACAATTTTAAAGAAATGACAGAGAAAAAATATTTCACTAAATGCACAGTGTATTTAGGGTTTACGTCTAGTCTGCAGTGACCCATAGAAAGTTACTTTATCAGCTCCTGTCAGCGCTCTACGATGACAAGCAGGGCAAGGTTGGAGAGAAGTCATGCAGATTTGGAGCAGTTTGGCAGTCTGGTGCCTCTTATCTCTCTGCTCTCCCTGTCCGATAAACTATCATCACACAAGATGATTTTGCAGAGGAGGTATGATTTGTCTGGTCTTGAATGGCTGTCACCAGCTGGCTGTGGTCAAGGAGATGAGGAATGTGTCTGTTCACTTTTCCTGGTGACCTCTAAATTGGAGATATTAACCTATTTATATTCGGAGCCTGTCAGCTCCACAGGACAGCGGCTCCAACGATGAAGCAGACGACAGGAAAACAATTACCATTACTGGAGGGAAAACACATGACTTATGTGGAGAGACTGGCACTGCTCTGCTCCATCAACAGACAGGGTGTCTAAAACAATACGTATAGTACCGTCCACAAATATACTGAAATCAGTACATTTGTCTTCTCATGTCAGCCCACATTGAGGGCTTGTTCAAAGTGGAAAATGCTGTGATGCTCTTGCATGATTACTATTTACACATTCCAGATAACCAGCCAGACAGAACTTTAAAGAAGACCAATAAATGTAAACATGCATACGTAACATGTAAAACCATGTGTTTTTTACGTTAGATCAGTTATTGCCAGGTCTGATGCACTTCAATTCCCTCCCACATATGACAGTAACTTAATTGAACGTGAAGGAAAAAGGCTGGGAAATACATTATGTGTCTGGTGACTTTGATCTGTTAGGCCACTCTGTTTGTATTACTGCAGCATTTAAGCACTGTGTCATATTTGAAAACTGAAACAAAACATGTGGTTGGTTCGGATAACTTTTACTCTTTCTCTCTCTGACCCCGAGCCATCTTGTTTGCTTTGCGTGCATGGTAAAACAGTAGAATATTGTGAATATAATAGTTGTAGAGATTTTAGGGCTGAACGTCTTCAATTTGAGAGGACACAGGAGATGAGGCAGAGCATGAGAAGGCCGATGCAGTACACATTCATCCAAACCTTTAATCGCTCGAGGAATCCTATTGTTAGTAGAGATTGTTGCTGATGTTCTTATGGTAAACCAGTGTAAGATACAAAAAGAGACAGAGAAGAAGACAAACAAACAATTCATAGGTTCATAGGCAGAGGAGGGAAGAAAGTGCTTCTCCAGATTACAGGGCAGATTCTAAATGGACAGGAAATCCAGGAATAATGGCCAAAGAGAGGCCTGCTAATTTTATGCCTACGGACTGACATGCCTTAAAAAAAGGAATGTTGCATGAGGGAGAAGACACGCTAAATCATATATGATGACCAGTGGCTGGGCCCTACATAATCTGTGAGATCCTGAACCAAACCAAGGAAACTTTAATGTTTTTACACAGCAGGAGTCTCCCTAATGTTTAAATCACAAAATATGCCCTTTAAGTAAAGAGTGGTTATCCTCAATGTCATGTCAAATGTTCATTTGTAAACAAATGTAATTTCTTTGTTAGTCATTGATCTGTTGTTGGCCTGTTTACATTTGTTGTCAATCAGTAATAGCTGTGATGTACTGCACCTGCCAGTCATATCTTGTCAACTGAATCATCTGGATCCATTCTCATTTTAAATAGAAACAGACCATTTTTTCCCTCCAACGTTTCCAAGTAGTACTATTTTTAGCGTTGCAGTTGCAAAGACAAGTCGATCGCTTTCTTTTTTTCTCAGAGCAGCAACTACCAACAACACAGGACAAACGTGTGAGTTTATTCATTTATTTAGATTCTATGCCCGGTGGTAGACAAAATTGCATATTTAAAACAGGGTTTGTAGGGAACCAATCTTAATGGCAATGGTGTTATTATTCTAAAGCCATTAAATTACATAAAATGAAAACATCAAAAACATTTACTTCAAAAAGCAAACTTGTTTATTGCCAGTTTAAAGAAGATGAGTCTTCTAGTCACCATTTTCTTCCAGGTGTTCTCCATCACTGCTTATTCTCTCAATCCCCTTCTTTTTATGTTTATTCCAAAGAAAAAAGGCTTTTGCTTCTTCTTCAAGCAATTAACATAAATATACCACAAGATATTCTGCAGTCAGAAACTTGGTACAAATGCTGTAAATTAAAAAAAATTATTACAGTTCAGGGCATTATTTGAGTATTTTCTTTACTCTTTACATGTAAATTACACTTAAGGTACTGTCGAAGTTTGTGGATTGGATAAAAGGGCAAAAAAAATGTTTGTTCTCTTTTAGATTTACGCTCTGTATCACAACCTGAAATAGACAAAACATCGGGCTGAATTTGCAGCAGTAACCAGTAATTAGCTGGCTGTGGGACCATGAAAAGCATTTCCACACACAAGGTTTTGTCTTGCAGAAAAAAAGTGAAAAAGCAGACAAGTCAAAGTGAACCACGGAAGGCTGCCATGACCAGTCCCCATCTGTACATCCATCTACTCATCAGTGTATCCATACATACATCCTTTATAACCAGGGTCACTTTCGGTTGTCATTATGTAATCAACCTGGATTACTGTTTACAGGTCTTGCCATGCATAACCATGCCAGGTTAATGACCATAAATTGCCTTTAATCCAGGAACAGTGCCACAAGATTATCAGTAGCAGAGGCTTTCTTAGCTGTCCCCCACCCAGGACTTGAACCCAAGGTGGCCTGCGATGGCCAAGTCCAGAGAAGTAGCCACAAGTGCTCTGCTCACACACTGAGGTCTGGCCTCTCCCTTCAACCACCATACTGTGGTCCACTGACCAGGGAGGCAGTTAAGGCAGAAGGGACTAAAAATAAACACCATGCAACTACCAATTAAAAACTGCTATCTCACTCCAAATGTCTTTGTATTCCACAGGGAAAAGACATCTGGAATGAGATAGCATATATGTAAGTTGCACATTTGAAACTCATTTGCCTAATATTAACACTGTCTTTTAGTTTTGTGTAAATGCTATCTCTGTGTTAGCCGGTCTTACACATTTCAGTCTGTATACTGCACCCTACTCTAATCAAACAAGAGGAATTACAGTAAGCCACTTTAAAAGCTTAAAGTTTGTTTGATAAAGGTGAGGATGGTATTTGTCGTCTTTCTCCAAAGGCAAGTGATTGAAAACCCATTAAAACATACTTGATGAATGAAAGAGAAACCACAATAGTAATCTCAAATTTCTGTCAAGCATGCAGAGGATGAGTCTGTCCACGGATGCTGCATTCCTCTGAAAGGAGCCCTCTGCTGAGACAATCTTTAAAAATGCAGAGGCCAGCAAAAACCTCAACTCTGCATAACAATGTGTAAAAGAATTCAAAGGAGCTTTGACAGGCACAAAGAAGGAACCTGTACTTTACAGCATTTAACATAACTTCTCATTATGGGACTCTGTAATTTCTTACGAATAAAATTCAGGAAAACAACCATCCCAAAAATTGGTAAAGTGACAGTCCATTCTCCAAGACTTAGCCACATTTTCCCTCCCTTGAATTCAGCTTTGCAATCTGATGCCTGGCCTCAAGGCCACCAGGCCACAAACTAAAAAACACTGACAGAGAAGAAAGCATATTAAAGACGATGATGTGTTGTTGATTTGTGCTGTATTGAACCAGCATGAACAGGATGCACACATTTTCATCTGACAAAGACAATCATGAAAATCAAAAGGCTGAGTCAGGTAATGACCAGTCACACTTTCCATCTACAGAAGTAATGGAAAGGTTTGTTGATAGATAAGATGCTCCAGTTGTGCATGGTATGGATAAATATTGGTGTCTGGAACACAGACGCTGTATTGCAAAGAAGTGCTCAGACTATTCAGTGCAACTGCAATAACACATGCATACTGCATTATGATACAGAGTGGCATGGTGTTTTCCGACTTCAAAGTGTGTCTGCTGTCCTGACGAAGCTGTTGTAGCTGCACAACAAACATTCACTGTTTGAATCCTCATTGCTATAAAATATAAACCTTCGTAATGATATTTGATGTTTAAACCCAACAAAACCATTACTACCAATTAAGGTTTGACTGTACAGCAGCATAGCCATGGTGCCATCCCGTGCACAACCCAATCCAACATGCATATGTATAGACACACACACACACGCACAGATCTCCCCTCTTGCGACTGCAGACTGAAACTGACAGGAACAGCCCAGAGACAGCATATGTTAGCTGTTTTGACTCCCTCGGCACCGTGTGTTGGCAGTGTTCTATTTATACCAGATTGACTTGCACCATAGAGACAGAGCTCAAAGACAACAGGTTTGTTGTCAAAGCTATTTGCAGGGTCACACCAAAGTTGAAAAGCGTACCCATCCCAATCTGCTGGTCAGACTGCGGGCTGCAGAATGAGAGCCAGACTTGTGGTGATCCACAGCATCCTGAGGCTTCCGTGACTTATCTTACCAGCTTTACGCAAACAAGACCGAGTACCACTGATCTGACAGAATGAAGAAAGACCCTAATTAACTTTCTATTTACGCGACTTCCCAACCAGACTGAGATGGATGCTCAATAAAGACTCAACCTCAGATACTATGGCCCCTCAGCTGTTGTTTAAATTTAAAGGTCAGTAGATGAGGCCTTTTGAAAATGTGCTTGGATACACATGAAATCTAATCAGAAGGCAGAAACAGGCATTTCTCAAGAGTTCCAGCCATCAGAGAGAAGATCTCTAAAAACTAAAAAAAAGGTTTACATTGTCACTGGCTTTCTTTGGGAAACTTCAACAGGGCAATTAAACCATACCAAATTATTTTGAGCTTCTTAAAACTGGCAGTACAGTTGTGGATTTTGGGAAGGCCAACTTTTGCGACCAAAACAATGAGTACTCAGGCATAAATGAAGGCCGACGTACTGCAGCAGACCAAACACAACAATGTAGAGGTACAACAAAATGCAGCTTTTGACTAAGGAAATAACTGAAAATGCCTGAAAGGTTTGTTTTTAAAAAAAAATGCGTTAGATACACATGGATTCAGAAGTTGGGTTGAGATCAGATTGCTGCAAATTCAAATCCCCAGATCTAGAACAGTCTGGGTTGGGTATTACCCTCTTCTATCCCTCAACAACTGACCAACTGGGCATTTGACCCCACCTACTCTGATTGGAGCTGTGTAATGACAACAGCATAAGTGGTTTCCTACATGGACTTCAAGCCTGCCCATTCATGGAACCAAAAATGCAAAGGGTTCCTTTTCCATGACAGACTTTTTTCAGCTTCTTCATATTCAAGACAAGACAAACCCAAATGAAATTTGAGGGAAGGTTAATTTGTTAAGCAAAGGCAATAATTATTAATATATTCAATATACTGTAATTCCATTGTCTGTTTCCTTATTTGTTTGTTTCTTTTCTCTTACACAAAATAACGGGCACAGAACTTTTCCAAATTTTGAAAGACCTCCCCAAGTCTAATGACTGGTAAGAAAAGAAGGTTTAACTGAAGGGGATTACTGGTGTGGTTGAGGTAAACATTAACCGATGTCTGCCTCCCCTCACCCAAATAATGGATGTCTACTCCATTCCAGTATTGCTAAAAGCCACAACAATATCATATTATAGGCCTATCTTAGTGACATTGTGCATGCAATAACTGAACTCATGTTGATGCTCCATCAGCATCACAGATCTGCAAACAGCTTCAAATAACTGGCACAACCAATGGTTCATTAGGTTTGTTTGGTAGTTACCCCATCAACATGTTCAAGCTAATCATTAATTTAACATATTGTATATGTTAATTTTTCACTGAGCTCATTTAAAGAAACATAACATAATCAAGAGATCAAAAAAGTATACTGCATACCTTGTGTGGAGCTTTTAGCAGCCTGTGGACTCCAGCAATCTGATTGATGAGAGGAATATCCTCCCTGAAAGTGTACAGAGGTGGTCTGGTGGGCTCGGGGAAATTGGTGCTGTTAAATGGATCAGTATCATCTAAGAACTGTACCCTGCATACAAACGTAGCCATGATGTATCCATGCAAGGCGATTTTAGATAATGAAAACAGTGGATGCGACACCACAGCCTCTGACAGACAGGCAGCCCCCCGGGCAGGTCTTCTGCAGTAGCAAAATCCTTCACCCTCTGTTATCCTTGGACCGTCTCCATTCGTTTCACGCAGCGCAAAGGACTCAGGACAGTGAACACAACACTCCAGAAGTAAAGATCCAGGATACCTCGTTGATAGACACGGTTAGTCAGAGCGGTGTGGAAATGAGCGGGGCGGCGGTATTCAATGACATTGCGGGCGTTTGAGGTGCTGAGGGAAACTGCGGACGGGACTGCAACACTTCTTGGCGCCTGGTCTGCGAGAGCGATGAGAAGCGGCTCTCTCCTCAAGCATAAACTCTGCAGCCAGACCTCAGCCACACTGGCCGACACAGCTCATATTACAGGCGCAATGGCGACGTCCAGTGGCGAACAGGAGAAGTACACACAACTCACGGTCAATGGCAGTGACTCAGCCATTCAAGGCACGCCCTAAACAGTAGTTTTAAAACTCAATCCTCACAAATATATTGAAGCTAAATTAATGATCTAGATATTGAAACAAGTTAATTGTAGAGATGTCATTAACGGCAACCAATTTGCGACAATTTATAGATTATGGTCTTTTGTAGTCAGCATAAAATCTTGCTTATTTTGTTTTAAAATTGACATTTTTCCTTAATACAATAAAAAATTAACTACACGACTGATGTCTCTTCATTGAAACAATTAAGTTTACTAGAATGTAAAATGCATTTACAAAACCATTTTAGTAGTTTAATGTACAATTGTACGAGTATTTAGGGGTTTACTGTAAAATAAGGTCACTCAAGCACATAAATATGGTAGCCCATATATACACACCAGATAAGACCTAGCTGGGTCCCATCATCTACCCATATAAGGAGACTACTTGTAGGCCCCAATGGGATAAACCAGGTATACCCATATGGGCCCTGTATGGAGCCCATCAAGGGCCCTTCATCAATCCACCTGGGTTAACCTCTGTGGAGCCTTGAAACTGAGGACAAAAATGACTGGGCTCCATTTGGGTAGCCCAGCTGTGCACGTATCAGCCCAGATGCAACTTGGGCCCCACATGCGTGTGCTGGCTGGGTATTATAGTTTGTACAAAAACTATAACCTAAATCCTCCTGTGAAGCATCCATAAACAGTTAATAAATGATTAACAATATAATACAGATTTAAAATGAAATGTGAAGTATTTCTAATAATATGTATTCATTTAGTGTTTATTTATAAATGAGCAAACTCCATCTGATGAAGGCCATGAGAAAAGGCATATGTATATGAGTTAAGAGGCAGAAAAGCTTTAAGTAGTCTGCCGATATAGAATAATAAGCAAAAATGTCTGCAGGAGCAGGTCCTTGTGGATGAATAACTTTCACCCAGGAGACTGGATTTTGTGTCCTATCCAAATGCATAACACAACAGAAATCACAAAGAACTATGTGCATGACTAGATTAGGGGTGGTATTGTTTTAGATTTTCAAAGCTATTTTACCATTATAGCAAAAATCTTTTTTTTTATATAGCAGGTTTGATACAGACCCCTAAACCACACACTGTAACACTTACTGTAAGTGAGAACACAGATTTGTGTCAATTGTGGTCACTATTTCAGGCATTACCATACAATAAATCATATTAAAAAAACCGTCATTTTCCTCCAGTAAACCTCAGATGGGTCTGAGTAACTGGTGTCTTATCTGAAGGTTCATTGACCCTTCCCCATAATATAAAACATTGGATAAACATTACGTGTGGTTAATGAGTGCACACACCTCCTGCAGATGCTCTCTGACAACACAGCCTAGTTAATCAGAGGTCCAGCACACTGTAGGATCCCACGGTGTCATTTCAGCACTGCACTACTGTATCACTAATACTATAGTGTTTGACAGATCATGAAGTTAAAAATACACAATCCTGGCCTGGAGGACAGGATATTGTCCCATCAGCAGTTGGACAAACTGGAGGATGAAGAAGCAGGAGACAGACCAAAATGGGACAACAAGATCCAGTACATGCTGACCTGTGTGGGATTTTGTGTGGGACTGGGAAATGTCTGGCGGTTCCCCTATCTGTGTCAGAGTCATGGAGGAGGCAGGTGACGCTTTCATGGTTTTTACGGCACTTTTTCCGCATTTGTCTGCCTGCCACCAGGAATGCATTTTAGACTGCCTGTGTATAAAACAAATGGAAAAATGTTTGGTTTTATTCCAGAAGCCATAAGACATGTGACAGTCAATGTAAAAGGAATAGCCTTACTTTATGTGTCAAGTGCACTTTTAACATGCTTTTGAAGTATTTGGCACTTTTGGTCATTTTGGGAAATTTTTTTCTTTTGATTTGATATTTTTGAGCATATTTAGTATTTTTTACATTGTGTTCATGTGTGTGAATTACTTGTTTGATATGACTTTATGATTGCATACTAGTTTGCCTCAACCTGAGACAAATTCAATATTTTGTATTGAACTGTTATTCAATTGCATTGCAGTTCTTGATTCCTGACTGAGGTCCATATTACAGTGGACACCCTTCTCCAAGTTAAAAAGTTAATGACCAATATCACAAGATCACTGATCCAGTAATGGTTATATCCTGATAAGCTCTGTTGAACAGATCTGTGTAAATCAGTGGGAAGGTAGCTTGTAACTGATCTCTTCAGATAAGTTTTACATGCAGTGACACAAAACCCTTGTATAGTTCTAACTGCAAAGACTTGAATGGATTGTACACTGCATTATAAACATAACCATATTCACTGGGACATTATCTCTGCATGTGCTCATGTGCATTCCTAAATGATTAACATCAAGATGCTGGAATTTATTTGTGTTTTGCGTTGAATATAGTCTTTTCATCTCGTCATAAAACAAGAAAAAATGCTCAGGTGTTGGATTTTGTTTTACATGTCGAGAACACTTGAGATGTACTGTATGTACACAGGATGTATTCAGTGCTACAGAAAATTAAAAGTTTTATTGTCGCCATGACACAAATAATAGTTCCTTTGTTTTTTTCGTCAGGTGTATTTATGATACCATTTCTGATCCTGCTGGTTCTTGAAGGAATCCCACTACTGCATCTTGAATTTGCCATTGGTCAACGTTTAAGAAGAGGCAGTTTGGGAGTCTGGGCTACAATACATCCTTATTTGATGGGCATCGGTAAGAAACATTTGGCATAGCTAATGTTTGCTACAGCTAATGGAAAAGAGCCATGCAGCAAACCCTTTCAAAAACTTCACTGGCAGGTATCGCATCCATGTGTGTATCTCTGATGATCAGTCTCTACTACAACACCATCATTGCCTGGATTCTGTGGTATTTCTTCAATTCATTTCAAGAGCCTCTGCCTTGGAGTCGATGTCCCATGAATGCCAATTTAACAGGTAGTGCTACAACTGGTACTGTACTTCTGCAATGGAAAATGAAGTTAGAAACTCTTGGCTTAGTGACACACTCTTGTTAAATTCTGTCAGGAATTGTCTCAGAGTGTGACAGGAGCTCCCCTGTGGATTACTTCTGGTACAGGGAGACCCTGAACACAACACCAACGATTGAAGAGGATGGCGGTCTGCAGTGGTGGATACTGTTATGCCATGTTTGTGCGTGGTCTGTGCTCTATATCTGCATCATTCGCGGTATTGAGACCACTGGGAAGGTACAGCACATTGCTTACTACAGTTATAAAGATTTTAAAATTGATCCAAACAATAATTCTATGAATACTTTATTTTTCTGAGGCTATATATGTGACTTCAACCCTTCCCTATGTGGTGCTGACTATATTTCTGATCAGAGGCTTGACCCTGAAGGGTTCTTTGAATGGAGTAAAGTTTCTCTTCACACCAGATGTAAGTTGCTTTTTTTTTAAAATTCATCACACCGGTCTTACAGGAGAGATGACAGATCAGAATGCACTGAATACCCAATTATTTAAGATATATTTTAATGCTATAATTACAGGGATAACATTTAGGCTATACTGAGATATTTTAGTGAGAATTTTCAAGAAACATTTCTATCTATGTTAGAGGTACCTTATAGCTCATGCAGAGAAATAATGTATCCATAATTGTCTACTTTTCTAGTTAACAGAGCTGGCAAAGTCATCAACATGGCTCGATGCAGGAGCTCAGGTTTTCTATTCCTTCTCTCTGGCTTTTGGTGGTCTTATTTCCTTCTCCAGTTACAACTCAGTGCAGTAAATTTGTTTATTGTGTTTTAACCTTGAGTAATTTAAAGTTACAGCCAATTGCACTGCACTGCAAATAACAGTAAAATTGCCCTTTTCCCTTAGTAACAACTGTGAACAGGATGCAGTGATCATCTCTATCATCAATGGTATCACCTCTGTATATGCTGCAACTGTCATTTACACCATTATTGGCTTTAGAGCAACAGAGAAATTCGACAACTGCCTTTCTGGGTACATTGTACATTATGTCTTTTTGTGTCAACTTACACATTTTAGCAGCTCATATATTTTTCATCTTCAGCAACATCAATTGTGATTTTTCGTTTTTAACTTAACAAACTTTAACAAATGTTGTACTTTAGAAACATCGTAGCATTATCAAATGTGTTTGGGCTTGCTGAGGGTGACATCACGGACAGTAACTACAACCAGGTTGTTCAACATCTTAATGAAACGTACCCTGATGTTATTCAAGAGCTGGACCTAAAGACCTGCAACTTAAATACTTTTCTCAGCGAGGTAGGATTTCAGAGAGTTTGTGCAAGATAAGAAATATTTATTATCAAATGATCCTACCATGCTTTGCTATAACGCTGTGCTCTGTTCGGGCCTAGGGAGTTGAAGGAACTGGCTTAGCCTTCATTGTGTTCACCGAGGCAATCACCAAGATGCCCGTCTCACCAGTGTGGGCCGTCCTTTTTTTTATAATGCTCTTCTGTCTCGGCCTGTCCTCTATGTTTGGTAACATTGAGGGAGTTCTAGTACCACTGCAAGACCTCAAAGTCTTCCCGAAGACATGGCCAAAAGAGGCCGTCACTGGTAACTCCAACATCTATTCTCTCTTTTTTACATTAACAAGGATAAGTGTAGTATACTTTATGGTGGTATATTTTATAAATTCTTTGCTCTTTCTCAGGTGTAACATGCATCCTCTGCTGTCTGGTGGGTTTGATATTTATCCAAGGCTCTGGAAACTATTGGCTTTCACTCTTTGACACCTATGGAGGATCCATCCCTCTGCTAGTTGTGGCATTTTGCGAGATGGTCTCAGTGGTGTACATATATGGGATAGACAGGTGATATTAAAATACAAATTCACTTGTGTTTAATACATAATTATGTCTCTTAAAATCATTTGTTTATTGATGCTTAATGTCTGGTGTTGTTTTCAGTGCTGTGCAGTGAAGCAAGACAGTTTTCCATGTTGTGGTCAATCAAGTCCTAAACTAACAACTAAGTTGTAACAACTAGTGCTTATTGTGTTAAAGGTCCTCTTTAACACAATAAGCACTAGTGTAAACAAAATGTTGCCACATGTAAAATTTAAAATAATAGTTGTCACGACTCTGTATTGTTGTCACTCATTTTTACGTTTGAATATATATCCTCAATATCCTATATTCCTCAATTTAGTACTTCCTCTGTGATGGTTAATGTACCTTATAATGCGTACACCATTTGAAACCAATCTGAGTCATAAAAGTGATATAACAGCATGAAAATGATGCTAGATACCAGGAACATACTGTACTTCCTCTATTGGCAAATGCACTGTGTCTACATTTCTTAAACCTGGAGATTTCATATAATCACTTGGATATAAGCAATGATTTTGCCAATTAAGAGATCAGGGAAACAAATTTATATCACAGTATTAAAAGCATCCCACACTATTACTTATTCGGGGAAGCTTGTTTGCTCTTCTGTTATTTTGTCCACACACTCTTGACGATGCAGTATGTGTGTCGCTCCTAGATTCAATGAAGACATTGAGTTCATGATTGGACACAAACCAAACTTCTTCTGGCAGGCATCATGGAGAGTCATCAGCCCGCTCATTATATTTTGCATTTTGGTCTTTTACCTCATCACGAAAGTTTCTGAGAAGCTCTTTTACAAAGCCTGGGATCCTGAATCGGTAAATATGAATTTATTTTGAGACCTCCCTAGAATTATGGATAAACATACATGTACCATGTAAAACTCAAAACACAGCATTTCTCTCTAAATTCTCTCTTTTCAGGAGAAATTCCCTTCGCTGGAGGAGAAGCCATATCCAGTCTGGATCTATGTGATCATCTTTGTATTGGCAGGGATACCCAGTATTGCTGTACCTGTAGTGGCTCTCTGGAAATGTTTAAAGAAAAAGAAGAGTGATGAGTCACATCTCTATAATTTGTCTGACCAAAGTCAAATCAACAATGAAAACATAAAATCCCCAGCCTAATGTTCTCCTTTAAACTCCCAATTTAAGAATTTAAATTAGTTGATGATGAATGATGATGTGACAAAATAAAAAGCTGAAAACTTCAGAAGACACAGTTGCATAATAAAGCATCACTTTCAGAACAACTGTCATAAAAGAGCCGAACCGAATAAAAGAGGATGCTGCTAGCATGGCTTAAAACACCATAAACCACAGCATCAGCCTTGCACAGTTAACACCTCTCTGACAAGAAAAACTGAATACCATTATATTCATAAAGTCAATTTTCTCTATATATTTTGGGTGGAATTATGTTGAACAGTCGATGTGTTCAAGATACTGTGGCCATCAACTGTCTGCTTTTAGGAACATGGTGTGTATCATTAGGGACAATATCTGAACTGGGGCCCTTGCAATGTGCTCTGCATCATTAATCTTGAAGCTTTATTGGCTCTGAATCTAGTCTTACATCTGGGACAAAATTCCACACTGATCATTTTTGGTGAGACTTTGCCAGCAGTGACAAATTTGCATTTTGTCACAAATTACTGCAAAGAAATGAAGTGAATTAAATATTGATTAAATCAGCTGCATATTATTTTTAATCACTAAGTTTCTACATTTGCCTGTAAATTGTAAAGTGAATTGCACTCTGTGCTTTGACACACTTGTATTTTTCTTATTATAATTATTTCCAGTTAAGAATATTATACTGTATGCGACTGATCGTATTCTGTATGAATATGATACAGAAATCTCATCAATTGTTTTTTCTCCAGGGTAAGTGGTGTTTGGTAATGACTGACAGACTGTAATGTAAACTGTATCACGTAACAAATGAAAAAGACATGTCTACTATCAAAGTTTTACTCCCTGGATTCCTTATTTATACTGTGCTGCATTACAATCAAATGTTATCGCTCATGTTTTCAACATCATATCATGCCAATTTAAACAAAAGGCTTTTTATTGAACAAACAAACCACATCGTTCCCACAGCTTCAAGAGCCAATAAGAAATTAGGCTGATAAAAGAAAAAAAAAAGCCCAAACTTCTCCTGATACAAACAGGTAGCAAGTCACTAGGGTCTCCACTTCTTTTCAAACAAAATAGCAGACAAGTCGGATTTAAAAAAAGATTTTTGCCTCACCAAATATACAGAAACAAGTGATGAATATAGAAGCTGAAAGTGTTGAGCAGAATGTTCATGGACCCAAAGAGATCAATGAAAGACCAAAATGGGACAATCAAGTTCAATATTTGTTAACCTGCATAGGTTTTGCTGTTGGACTTGGTAATGTATGGAGATTTCCTTATTTGTGTCAAGTCCATGGCGGAGGTAAGAACCTTTAATTCACAGTGCGCTTTGACATGTTCACACAAAAAGTAAAGTGGGACGATGGCAAAAATCTGGCTTTTCATTTGGTTTTCCACGACAAGAAATATTTCATATATCAGTATTTGACAACCCGACCCAAGAAACCCAGAGCATCGATATTTGGCAACCTGGGAATGAGACTCAACAATCAACTATGTTACACATTACACCTTTAACTGCTCTCATCAAAATGTAATTGTTCCCTTTTCATCATTTTCATTAATGCATGTTATGAAAATAACCTAGAAACTGTTCATAATCTGTATAAATTACAACCATGTTTCCACTATGCCAAAAGTCAGACACACACATAAACATACACACTCCAAGACACCAGTTCTACTGTAATGTTTCGACTGTCAAATTTAAACATCACTCTAACAAATACTTAAAAAAAAAAAATTATGTGACTGAATATCAACATGACATAAATAGTGAATTGTCTTCTTTTTTTGCTTTCTGTCATTTGCTTTTTGATCTAAAATAAATAATGATTTCAGTCTGTGTGTTTATTGTTACAGTCAAGGTCACTCAGAGGGATTTAAATATGTTACTTGGATTTCAACCATGAACTAGGGACAGATGTTATCTCAGGGATTATGTGACTGTAGTTTCTTGTAAAATGTTATTGCTTACATTTTCTTTATAACTGTGATTGATCTACTTAGGATAATTCCAACTTGGATAGTTCACAACTGTACAATGGATATTTATTAATCAATTGAAAATAGGACAAAATGCATGGTAGGATCAACATTTTACCACATCATAGTGCACAAAATATACAGTAGAAACTGTAAGTCGAATTACACTATGTCTGGTGTTAATATCTATTGCCTGGTATGAGTGAATGTGATAAAGCTCTGACTGTAGATAATAAAATCTCCAGTAAACAGAAACTGAATGACGTTCAACCATAAAGGCAATGCCAATGTTTTCTTTAAGGTCAAAGTAATACTGAAAAAAGTCTTGTTTAATAAAATAATATTGTTCAGTGTTATCGATTATAAATTTGCTTTATCTCAAGGGGCGTTCCTGATTCCTTATGTCATCGCCTTGGTGTTTGAGGGACTTCCTCTGCTGCACATGGAACTGGCCATTGGACAACGGTTCCGCATGGGAAGTGTTGGCGTGTGGAATTCAATTTCTCCATATCTGGGAGGTTTAGGTGAGAAGGTTTTGTACCAATAAACCAATTTTGGAATTCACTATGGAAGGCAAGATGCCAAAAAACTGGAAATGTGCTGCTCAACACACAGTTGTGTAAAACTGCTGTATGATTACCTTTAGGTCACTGCCATAACCTACAGGTTTTTTTCTTTTATCCACAGGTCTGGCTTCCATGGCCATATCCTTCCTAGTTGGTCTGTTCTACAACATGATCTTGGCCTGGATCCTCTGGTACTTTTTCCACTCCTTTCAAAGTCCACTTCCCTGGAGGGGCTGCCCATTGAACTTGAAACATACTGGTAATTTTTTACATCATAAGAACACAAATCAACAATAAATGCTGAATAGTAACCAAAGTAAGAGACAGAAAGTCTGATTAATCATAACAATAATATGAATTATCTCTTTGATACAGGCTATGTAAGTGAATGTGAAAAGAGCTCACCAGTGAACTATTTTTGGTGTCGTGAAACACTGAACATAACACCAAACATTGAGACCAGTGGGTCCTTACAGTGGTGGCTCGTGCTGTGCCTTGCATCTGCCTGGTGCCTCGTTTACATTTGCTTCATACGAGGAATTGAGACTATTGGAAAGGTAATTTGTTTGATGAAATGCTACGAATTATTTGTTATTGTTAAATGTATCTGTTATATCTTATAGCCCAGATACCAGTGACACACAGATACGCATTAGCTAAATGACACCTGAATATGAAATGGATCTTCATTTTTGTGTTATGCAGGTACAGGTGCCTTATCAGCCTTAGTTATGTAAGGCAAGAAGAGCACGTGCATCTTACTGCAGAACATGACCAAATTCAAATCTGGCCTCAACGTTTATCACCAAGTTACCAGGCGTACAAGTTATAAATCTAAATTTAACAGCTAAAAACTGAGAAAAAGTTCAGCAAAAGCAGGTCTCACCAGTAATTTTTATTCATATGTATTTTGCATCCTGGTAGAGGCTGCATTAGAGGCGATAAAGGTAATGAATGGAAATTTGATATCCAAACAAGTGACACAAATTTGTGTTTAGAGGTGTAAAAAGACTGACTCTCTAATCTTGAGGCTTTTAACAACACCTGCACATTGATGAGGCTTTAGGTATAATGTCAAATGGAAGTGCATGTGAAGGATTACAGAAATTTGTAAAATGTTTGATGTGAATATGAAATATTTTATCAACATCCAAACTTTTTCCACAGGCTATTTATGTTACAGCCACCTTTCCGTATCTTGTTTTGACCATCTTCTTGGTCAGAACCTTGACTCTGTCTGGGGCCACCAATGGCTTAATGTATCTCTTCACGCCAAACGTAAGTTTGCCATTTGTAGAAAAAGATGTTATGTGTAAAATCTGATATCTAGCTAACAATTAATGTGTTCATCATAGTGGGAAACCCTGAAAAATCCTATGGTCTGGTTGGATGCTGCTACAGAAATCTTTTTCTCTTTGTCTTTGGCCTTTGGGGGACTTATAGCTTTTTCCAGTTATAATGCTCAGAAGTAAGAGCACATTTCCATTAATGAGTAGAAATTTGTACAAAAAGTAAAAGGTAAAATAAAAATCAGATATTGTTTTATCTTTACAGGAATAATTGTGAAAGAGATGCCCTAATTGTTGGATGTGTGAACAGTTTTACATCAATATATGCATCAATTCCTGTTTTTGCCATTCTTGGATTTATAGCAAATGAAAACTACAATAACTGCAAAAACTGGTATGTACTATTGAGGTATTTATGGTGTGCCATTCTACAGTATGTCCAGCTTGATAATCATACAGTATTATTATTAGATGTGCAACTGACGATTATGCAATTATAAGTTGTCAGACCCCAAAGTAATGTGACTTCTGTGACTATACTATATATGTTACTACAGCATTAGTCAAAACTTAAAAATAAAAAAAACACTGACCATTTATGTAAATAACTTAAACTGTTTATCAATTAACTATTACAAAAACCCACATTATTTTCTATTTCCCAATTAATTACTACCCATAGAGACTTTCAGCCCTATGTATGATTATTAACAATGATGTTTGTAATGTTAACTGACTGATTTAATTTCTTGTTGATTTCAGGAACATACTAAGATTGACAAATGCATTTAGCATTGGGGATGAAAACATAACTCTTGAAAACTACGATAACTGGTTAATCTACCTCAACAGCACTGATCCAACAGAGGTTGAAAGCCTTAATCTAAAGACCTGTAATCTACAGACTTTCCTGGACCAGGTAGTGCCATCTGTTACTATTAAAATAGCTTTGATTTGAACGGTTTTGTCAACGTTTTGTAAGGTGGTTGTGTATGAGCTCATGTATCATACCTTACCTAGAGTGCCTCTGGAACTGGACTGGCCTTCATTGTGTTTACTGAGGTGGTGATAAATATGCCAGCCTCTCAGATGTGGGCAGTGCTCTTCTTTGTCATGCTCTTCAGCCTGGGCTTATCCTCCATGTTTGGAACTCTAGAGGGGGTCCTTACTCCTCTGCTGGACCTGCACATGATTCCATCCTGGATTCCTAAGGAAGTTTTGACAGGTAAGAAAAAGGTCTGGAAACTTCATATGGTGTTTCAATCAAGGCATTGGGAACACTTTGTTTTATGATATCACAAAAAGCAGACAATATATCTATTACTTTATATACTTAACAGCAATTATGACACTTACAAAATTCATTTGTAAAAAGCCCACCTATGGATTCAAAATAAATGTGTCTTTTGGATACATTAGTTTTAATAGGAACCCTGTAATTTCCCATTTCCTGTGTAAATTTTCTTACCATGTAAAATTTGTACAACTAAATTGTTCACGTGAAAAACATGAATATCTTCTATGTTACAATCCATGCTCTTGTAAGGTGCTGATTAGGGCTGCAACTATCAATTATTTTCATTATTGATTGATATGCCATTTATTTTCACGATTACTCAATTCAACCTTTAGTCCATAAAATGTCAAAAGATCGTGGAAAATGGTCATCACACTTTCCCACAGCCCAAAGTGACATCTTCAAAATGCTTGTTTTTCACAAGTTGACGCTCTACAGGTTTCCATATGAGTGAATTCAGGATATTAATCATCATAGCATGAAACAAAATCAGAAATGTTATTTTTCCTGTTTTTGCTCCGAGGGTTAATTTGCCTCACCTCCTTTAATGTGGCCCTCATCTTTACTTTGGGCTCTGGAAACTACTGGCTGGAGATTTTCAACAGCTATGTGGGATCAGTGCCTCTTCTCATCATAGCATTCTTTGAGATCATCAGTGTGGTATACATCTACGGAATAAACAGGTAATACAGTAATTCACATCAGCATTACATAGCATGGCATATTGTAATATTACAACATATTTATATGACTTGACATGGTGTTTCCATGTGCCCACAGATTTAATGATGACATTGAATGGATGACAGGACGCAGACCAAACATCTATTGGCAGGCCTGCTGGCGTGTCATCAGTCCCTTCATGCTTCTGGTGGTTTTTGTGGCATATGTCATAGTTGAGGCCGAAAAACATCCAACAAATAACGCCTGGAACCCAGATTACGTGAGAAAGATTTTACAGTTGCTCTACAACATCACTGTATAGAATTTGTTCAATCTGGCACATAATAAAAAAAATACATTAATTTTCCACTCCATTACGCCTACAGGTGGACTTCCCCCTTGCTGATATTCAGCACTACCCTGAATGGGTTTTTGTTATCTGTGTGCTCTTATCTGTCCTTCCTGTTGTCTCCATTCCTGTTGTGGCCCTCTACACAAATTCACAGGCTTCCTGAAGAAATACATTATGAACAGGCACAATCAAAACCCATATGCAAATTAACTGTAAATGGAAATTTGTTAGGTCAGGACTACCACTGGTACATGTGAGATATTTTGCTGTTTAATTACGTTTTTGTTTTTTTAAATCTTTTGCATAGTATGGCATTCCAAGTGTCTAATTACGTTCCAGTTTAAATGCCACAATCACTAGTATAGAATATTGGCAGTAGCAGTTGTAATTTCAGGACATTTGCTAAATTAAAACACATTGACTTTTCTTAATTTACAGAAGTGTATTTATATCTTTGAAGGAAATGCAAACACACACAGCCAGATCAAATCAATGCAGGACAATATCCTTGAAAATATTAACAACAGAGTTCCAAATGCTAGAACTGAATATCAAGTCTATGTTAATTTTTGATTAAAGGACGACAACAGTTCATTTCCTGTGTTGGTGTATTGAATGTGGACGAATGGAGAGTGATGGATAACTTTTCTGAATGGTTTGTGATAAGCACATTATTAATCCTCAGGAAAAAAGAAATTACAATGATTTTCAGTACAAATGTGTACAAGCAATGTCGCAAATTATATTTATAACAATGTTTGTATTTTGCGTTAACATCATCGTCACCATATATATATTAATATTATGCATCATCTTGTAAATCACATACCTGTCTGCCGAAGGAACTGCTTTTCTAATGTGATTTACCCCTAATTGTCTACTTTCTATGCTCTGCTCTGTGGAGAGTGATGTAGTGTTGCATGATGTGTCCCTTTATGTAACTTTTTTGCATGTCAACAGTGCATGCGGGTGTATGGGAGTAGCAGGGCTGTGCTTGTGTGCGTGAGGGTGCATGCATGTGCTCACTGACCATGCGTATGTGTGCATGTGTGTATTTTGAGTTATATGAGTTACACGGTTGTCCTTTTTGTGGTGTGGGTGGACAGTGATATTGTCCCCCCAGTGTCACGTGCTTTGGAATATGCTGGCTGCCTTTGTTGTCCCTCTGCCTGTTCTGCTTTTCTGGCACTTTCATACAATGGTGGACTTGAACGCTGTGATGTTATTAAGCCTTTCAAACTACTACAGCTTGAATTCCACCTCTCAGGAAAGACTAGCATCCCAATGTAGGGTATATGGCACAAGATACATCATCGAGGGACAACAGCAAGGACCAAGTGTAACATCAGAACAAAGGTGATTGACTGCATTGACTTAATTATTGTCAGTTTAAGACTGCATTTATAGAGCCATGTTAGGTGTCACCTGAATGCTATTTTCAGTATTGCCTTATCTAAATAGCTGGTGAAATCTTGACATTGAAATCTTGACATTTTCTGCTTCACAATCTAACAGCCATTATTTGTGGATGTGGAGTGCTTAATAATAATAGTGCTGCATACAGGCTGAAGAAGTTACAGTGGTTTGCTGAGTTCAAAAGGGCATGGTGGTCCAAGTTTTGTTGCATAAATCTGCTGGCTGGGAAAAATTACTTGTGTATTCAATTTGTTACTACAATATTGCCATGTGTTGATCCTTGGTATCCTCTATAAAATTGCTTTGTTGTATATTAACTAGTTAATAACCAGTAATCTCATAAGTGGTCTAAACATTTTTGCAATCATCAACAAAAAGTAACCTTATAGTGTCTTTTCAAACATCCAAGCGATGCTGTGACCTGCAGTAATGAAACACTGTACTGTCAACAATGGGACAAGGGTGCGACAAGTTCAATAGTCGTTTGACCTACAATCCTACCCTAGGCAATGCCCCGGCGAGCAGATGCCTCCCAGTGTGGTGGGGTTGTGGTCGAGTTTGAGTCCGACGACATCAGGGATGCGAGAGCTAAAAAGGCTGGGAGTATAACAGGTGAACTTTAAAACCAACTAGAATTTGCGCAATGTGTTTGTAGCATGCAATGTGTGCTTATTTGATTTTCATGCATTTCCTCACAAGGTTCAGCTCTTATCTACCTCAAGGGTCCCAAGTTTCTCATCTATGTCAGTGGAGCATTGTCAATGTGGGTAAGAATCATTCCCAGAAGAAACAGATTCCTGGAGAAATAGATAAGATATTGAATCTTGATTAACAGCAAGGTAGTCTACTTACTGTAAACTGTGTGAGAGCATACAGACAGCACTTTGCAAAACAACACATAATGATGGCCTTCTATTTTGTGTTAAATAGGGTGACCGCATGTGGCACTTTGCAATCTCTGTGTTCCTGATTGAGCTGTATGGCCGTAACCTGCTGTTGACTGCGGTGTTTGGGTTGGTAGTGGCTGGGTCAGTGCTCCTACTTGGGGCTTTGATTGGAGACTGGGTTGATCGCAATCCCAGAAATAAAGGTATACCTAACAATTTCCCGCCCACTTGAAAATTTTAGCATGCAGTATTGATATAAATCAGTGGACCTCTGGATCTTGCACGCAGACGTCTGGTGGTTTCCTATCCCACCAGGTGGTAAATTGCATTCTCCTGATGTCTCAAGTGTAAATCGGTCCCTGATTTTATAGCTAGTAGGATTCAAGGCACAGGTTCACAGCCACTGACTCATAACTGTAAAGGCTAGTATTATTTTTGTTATAGACTATATGTATTTCCTGAGTCTTAAACTGTTTTCTTTTTGTCCCCTATTTTAGTTGCACATGCATCTCTTTTCATTCAGAACATCTCAGTGACAGTATGTAGCATTGTGCTGATGTTGGTGTTCTTATATAAGCAAAGGATTGAACAGATCTGGGATGGATGGCTTACTGTGAGTAGACACTAAATATTTGACTAATAGTTACATTTCATAACTTGATGTCATGTTGATCTGCAAACAGAATACTCACCATGATTATTGCACAGAGGAGTTATTGCTGCTGTTGTTCCCTTTATCTTGTGTCCCTATTGTCTCTGCTTCTGAGCTTGTGGCTACTCTGTGCTGTCGTAGTAACATGTTGCATCACAAAACTTACACAAGGTGGTTTGTTATACGGTGGTGATCGTCCTGGCAGATGTAGCAAACCTTGCAAGCACAGCACTGACCATTGCCATTCAGAGGGACTGGATTGTGGTTATAACGGGCTACAACCGAGGTCACCTCGCTGGTGAGGAGATTCATTCACTGTTAATGCACATACTTGCTTGTATTCCATGTTTGTCCCTTGCTCTGCATTATAGATGCTTGAATTACAGGGAATATCTGCCTTGCGTTCCAACACCCATACTACCATACTATTTAGTGTGCCAGAATTTAGTATGTCCCAGTATGTCAAATGCAGTATGCCAAAAATACCAGGATATCCTTCTACATTTTGCAATATGCAAACCAGCATGCTTTTCTGGCTGTTGTGGCCCATAATCCTCAACACAGGGAAAGTTACATCACATTGACTGAGCTGCTGAGAGAGCACAGACAGATAACTCATTAACAGATGACAGAAGCCGTAATAACAGATGATAGCACATTTAAATAAGTACTACATTTTTTGTGATTTATGTGTATAGTTATTACATTAATATACCCACTATATACACACTGCACCGGATGTACAAGTATGAGCAAGAAGGTCAAAGTTCAAGGCACACTGTTACGATGAAGTAGTATGTCCCAATTGTGTACATACTGCATGCAACAGTATGTACTTTGTAAGAGCAGCTGCAGTATATACTAAAAGAAAAAAGAAACAGTATGTGATTTGGAACACAGCCCTGGTATTGGTCAGTTTCTGATCATGCTGAAAGTTCTCTCGTAGAAGCATATTAACCTCTGTGTCTTTGATCCTAACAAAAGGAATGAATGCAACCATGAGGCGGATAGATCAGGTGACTAACATCCTGGCCCCACTAGCAGTGGGACAGGTCATGACCCTGGCCTCCAATGTAGTTGGCTGTGGCTTCATCCTGGGCTGGAACCTTGTGTCTCTCATTGTGGAGTTCTTCTTCTTGTCACGGGTATACCGCATTGTCCCTGCTCTTTCTATCAAACCACCCGTGGAGGAGGAGGATCAGGTGTTTCAGCAGAGGATAGAGAGGTCACAAGGTATGGACTGATCAATGATCATTTTTTGTTGTTTTTTTATTTCTGAATTTCCCTGTATTCCTAGATTTTAACATTAGAATGCTTTGGGATTTACCAAAAATGTGCAAGTGCAAATGTGCAAAAGTTGGTTAGCATTAGGCTAAAATATGTTAACAATGCCTATAGTTGGCAATGTAGAGATGACATCTACTGTTAACTGCAGGTTATTACAGTATGCTGGCCGGAATCAGTATTAGTGTACTACAGTATATATCAAAAATCACTTTCTCCTCAGTCTCGTTGATTACATAATTAAATCAACTCAAATTTTAACTTTAAAAATCAATGGTAAACAGTGGCTTCAATTGCAGGATTGAGGAGCAGGCCCTTAATGATGGGAACAAGGGAATAATGGTTAAAAAATAGATCATTTCACACCAAATACCTTGGAAATTCTGTGAAATTAAATTAGAAAAAAAATTGTATACAATTTAATTTTGCGGAGGCATTACAGTCTTCCAAATTGTAATAGAAAGCATTTGTTGAATTAAAGACTGCCTAGCCGAGAGTCATTTTCTACAGTGACCTTAATGAGAGCTGTAAGTTCTTTAATTCTATACTACAATATACAATGGGGGGCAGTCATTAAAAGGATTAAAGGCTTCAGAATAAAAATGATCACTGAAGCATATTATTTGAAGACACAATCCTCAGTTTGTGTACAGCATCTAATTGTCACAGTCTGCATTCCACATGCAGCATATGTAGATTTGTGTAAAGGGTCTGTATTTGACAGATGATGTTCTAACGTGACATGGAGCAGAGGGCGTGCAGAACACCAACTGAGAATTGGGTCTTTAAAATTGCTGAACAGAAGTGATGGATGATTCCTCTTTCTTATCAGATGAAGGTTATGTCGCACAACCTCAACCTCAACCTCTGACAGAAGGTAACTGCAACACAAGCCTACATCTAAAAGAAATCACCAACCTGCCGTTGTGTTTCCGGAGGTTTCGCTGGCTGGTGAGCACCTGTAAGGACGGCTGGAAGGCCTACTATCGCCAGCCTGTCTTCCTGGCAGGGATGGGTCTGGCTTTCCTATACACCACAGTCCTGGGCTTTGACTGCATCACCACTGGCTATGCCTATACTCAGGGCATAAGCGGCTCGCTCCTTAGTCTGCTGATGGGTGTATCAGCTATAACAGGGTTAATGGGCACTGTGATGTTTACCAGACTCAGGAAGACGTATGGCCTGATTAACACAGGCATCATCTCAAGCTGCCTCCACCTGGGCTGCTTGCTGCTGTGTGTGTGCTCTGTGTTTGCTCCTGGCAGCCCAATGGATCTTAGCTTGCTGATGCCCTACATCACCTCCAACTCCTCCACTGAGCTTGGAGGGATGGCAAGCCAAAGGCAAAAACACACTTATCCTCTGAGGGGAGGCAGTAATCAGCCACTGCTACCCGACCGCTCCTCCATCCACTGGACCAACAACACTGTGCTTTTTGACAATGTGCCGTCTGGCACAGCGCCAGAATCTTACATCTCCATTATCCTGCTGTTCTTGGGTGTCATCACAGCACGCATTGGTGAGTAGCTGGAAATCCAAAGTTGATTGGTTTCAATGGACACCAAAACTTAAATGAATATATTATTATGATACACAATGAATGGGAAAACTGTCAGCTAATAATAGCTATTCATAAATATATCACTGTTTATGTTAATCTAAGTAATGTGAAATTGCAGTACAAAAACATGTTTAAAGGCAAGGCGATTTTGGAAAAACCAGCGAGACTTTTATCTTGAAAGAATCGCACAACCTCTTTTTGTTCGTAGCCATCTCAAACAGTCTTTCTTTTGCAACCGAAAGCTGTTGTAGGCACTTTCTCTGCCATTCTGCAACTCTTCTTCTTCTTTAGTTTTT
>JBBPCS010000855.1:12408743-12419191 GCA_037974645.1 Hollardia meadi
AATGCCAGGATCCAGGGTTTCCCAGCAGAATATTGCACTGCAGCGAGATGGTCAATGTTATTCATTTCAACTGTCAGGAGTTTTAATTTTGTGGCTGATCGGTGTATAATACCACACGTAAAGTCATTATCAGAATTAAGCTGTAGCACTCACCTACCATGGTTGTTGGCAGAAATACCCATAGTGTAAAAGGGAGGATGCAGGAAGAGGAACACTGCAAAGAGAAGATATAAAACATTTACACAATATGTCAATGTTGAGGACATACAGTAAACATCATAAGCAGGGAACATACAGTTTTCACATGCAAATGTAGTTGCCTTTTTGTGGCCAGTAGAGGTCGATGTCACATTAAACGGTCATGCCCATGCCAGTATAGGAAAGCTTAGGCCTTTGTACATTATTACCATAGAAAAGAGACACAACACACATACAGTATCTTTACACTGAATCTTAATCCTCAGACTTTCTAAAAAATTGTCAGCACCATCCAAGAGTGATTACAATACTAATGACTTTCAGCCAGAGGAAGACATGAGTGTGACAAAATAATGGAAAAACATGAGGGGAAAGCGTCCTCCCAGAATTGAAGGACATGGAAATCCAGTCTGATCATTTTATCTGCAATGACTGATTTCACCATGGTGTAAGCTCATTTTAATCATATTTTCAGTATCCAGGTGCACCAGTAGTATTAAACAAGATAAATAACATGAATATATACAGGAAGCCAAAAATGTATTCCGGTACCTCCAATACTGGCACTATGAAAGTCAAAAGGAGTTCCAATATGCTGATTTAACATTAGTACTGAATAGTGCTAGCAGCACCACACATCTGAGTTGTATGGCTACTGTAAGCCGCTCATATTTTTATATGTTGTTTGGATTCCATGATGATGATACTGAATACAATTGAAAATCAATATCCTCCTGCAGCCCTTATTTGATACTTTACATTAAGGTCATAATGCTTCTACCACAATCACTGGCATTGAGTGTGTAGTTATCTGGTTGAGGCAAACAGCCAGGAAGAGCTGCTGTTGGGAGTGGGAGGCTGTTTTACTTGAAGCAGTACTTGTGTAGTACCACTGTAGACCTGATATATATTGGGCTTGAAAATGAATATGAACAGGTTAACAGCAATTATTTTTTTGCCCTGTGCTACTTCACAGGAGTCTAGGATTTGTGTAATGCAGCCCTACACAACCTGATTCAGGTAAAAAGAAATAAAAAGCATTAAAAATGTGACATTAACATCTGGTAATGGCTTTTTCTGCCTTTTTTTTATGAATTATGGAGGTCAGGAAAAGAATTTTAAGCAAAGCCAAAGTGAAAAGGAACAAAATTCCACTGAAAAGTACTTGGCATTGCAGTAAGAAATAAAAATGAAATAAATTTCATTTTTTCAAAAGGACCATATATACTATACTATCAGAATCTGTGATCCAAAAATACAACAGAAAGGAAACTGCCCTGATTATAGCTCTACATCCTTTTAATGAATTTTGCTTTGGGGAGATTCTCTGGATATCTCAGTAAAAATGTGTGCTGAGTGGCACAAGCATAAAATTCACTGAGGCAAGGTGCCAGCTGTGCCAAGCTCTGGTGACAAGCCAAGTTTAGTGGTGAAAACTGCAGTGTAAAATTAAATGCCTCACAAATTAGCACTCAGGACACAGTGGCGTTAACTCTTCACCGAGTCCTGATGACTGTCTTTTCATTTAACGCTGGTTAGCTTCTGTAAATCTGCAGACAACCAACCACGTTAGCTTCGACCAAGCCCCAGTTAATGCCTTCCAATTATTTAGAGGTTAACTACATTTCAAAGTAAACCCCACCTGTCTAGCAATAATGGGGCTTTCATTATGTAGTCCAAAAAAGCGACATTGGACTTAACAGCCATAAAACGGCTCCATCCTCTAATAGAAGCAGGAACACACACAATAGAAATATAGAGTTACATACCAAATATCAAGCAGTAACGTTGAAGGCAAGAAAAGTAAGTAAACTTTACCGCATTTATTGGACAGTTGGATTGTTTTAACCTGGAGTGTACTTTATGTGTTTTAAAATATATATATATATCTTTTACATTTGAGCGTCAAGTTTGTTTTGTATATTTTTTTTTTACCAGTTTTTTGGGGTTTTTTTGCTATGTTGTTAGCTAAATAACGGTAACGTTAGCTTCTTCCGCTAAGTTAGCAAAACATTGTCGGATGTTGATTAACATTAACGTTGCTAGTAAACGCTACATTCAAGTCAACCCCCAAAGAAAAAAAAGTTGTTTGCCAAGACTTACTAATGTTTTGAATACATTTACTGGTTCTTCAAACACTTCGTGTCTATGGGTCAATCCATGTTGAATAATCCATGAGTTGAACAAGAGTGAAGACGATTTACAAAATTGTAACCTGCTTGTTCAGTGAAACAAAGATGGTAGCCGGAAGTGCATACATTACCCTGAAATACATTATATATATATATATATTTGATTTTCTATCATTACCTGCCATGTTATTCAATTATTTAATATTTTTCTTGCATTGTAATAGAGTGGGCAAAATTAGAAACACCTCCAAGTATAACACAATACAGTTCAACAGCAAGTTACAGGAAGTATGGTGAGCATTTTAGGACAAAGTAGCCTATTTACACATCCAGCAGTTATGGAGCAACATTATCATGTTTTGTGTCTCTAGCCAGCTGATAAATGTGTGGCCATTTCACTCTCTTTTAGCTTTGGTTTGGTCTTTAGCTGCTAAATGCTCAGCTAGTCACTAACAGTGTCTGTCAGTTACTGAGCAGCTAGCTTACACTTTAAAAAAAAAAAAATTATTATTATCAGAAAACAGCTGCCTTCTGGCCAAAAACGATGCTGAGAGTGGTAAGAGTGAACCAAAATAGTAAAGTTGGGGGTCAGAGCTGTTCTATTAGACTGCATTAGTTTTAGGTAGGTGTATAGGCCTACTGTCAATAGGATGTGTCACTCTGCTTTAAACAGAGTCGAAATACATAGAAAACAGTTGGAATTTTTTTTTGATTCCAGTTGGATAAAAAAAGACTGATGAATCTAGAAATTGCAGAAAACAGCAGTGTTTTCAATAAACCTCTTTTGTCAGGGCATCTTTTTTCGGACTTAAGGAGACATCATGCTGCAGCTTTGGGTTCCTTTGAAATTACACCATGATCCCTACAAATCAGCCTCATTTCTTTTGTGTGTAATTTTGATTTGTGCTTGAAAAATAAAGTAGGCCTTAGGTATTAATGCAAAAAAATATAGGTTACATGTATCATTCATACACTATGGGGTCATTGTTTATTATCTTCTTTAATTTTCCTGAGATTGTGCAGCTGTTAAATGTCTGTACTTGACTGGGTGTTATTTTGGAAAAGGGGTTAGGCCTACTGTAACAAGCTCAGTAGAGTTTCATCACTTTTGCACTCCTTTGCACAGCCGCAGGCCTACAGTTACAGTGTACCTCCCATGGTTGTCATGGTAGTCCCTGGTTAAAGACAGCACTATTAGAGTGAGCTCGCTAACAAGTCTGACTTTAGGCATTCTCGCTTTGCAGCTCATTTACTTGAGAAACTGGGTCAGTGGTAGCACATTAAAGGTTGAGTTGTCCTCCTGGCTTCGTCTCACTAAGGAACGTTCACCAGGAAGGAGCAGGAAGGAAGACAAGGTTGTTTATAGATATTCACAGCCAATAATGTCCTTAGTTTCCTTCCCGTTGTGAAATGGTATGGAAAAAGATACTGCTAAAAGACAGTAACATATAGCCCAGTGGCTATGGTCTACTATCTAAAAATGTTAAAAATCAAGGATGAGGTAAAGAGTTTCAATCAGTAAAAGTCATTTTCTATTTAAAACCAATAAGCTCAGGATGATTTGAAGAATACTTGCTTATTCCATTAAGTCCTCGAAGGTGCAAATGATGAGGAATGCTTTATCTGAGACCCCAGCGATAATGAACAAGTGCCAAAAAAAGAATTGAGGGATTAAAATATTCTAACGCTCTTGCAGAAATAGGCTGATAACCATTTTTAAAGACATATACTGTATATGAGGGCACTGGGCATCTTCCCAATCATTTACTTTAAAAGAACGAAAGAGCATTGTGGAATGATGGGTCTCAATGTCCCTCTACGTCACATGAAACACCACCTAGAGATAGGAACCCTTTCTCATTCTGCAGTTTGCTGTCTCAGCAGTTTGGGACAGCACCACAACTGAATGGCTTTGCAAGGACCCAGTCAAGCGTCACACTGCTGACAGAGGGGAAAAAGATATAACACTAATAGATTAAGTGTTCATAGGAAGAATTAATGTCCTTGCTTTACCTTGGTCAAAACATGTAGGATCACACTGGTCCCTCTGTACTGTAAATACACTAAGCAACTGACAAGCTTCATTTAATTAGCAAGTGTCTGACAAGTCAGTGATTTTAAAAACAGACACTTAGGGACAACAGCATGGGAAAAGCACCAAACACATTGCTATATAGCACCACTAGTTACTAAAAAAAACAACCAAAATGTTGTTAAGGCCTTACTTAGAAAAAAACACTATTCGGGATACAACTAAGATTATTTTATTATTCTTGCAATTTATTTTACAATTACTGTAATTGATCTGCACCCAAAACAATTTGTCAATTAATTATTTAGTTGACCAACTAAAAAGAAATCAGCAACTATTTTGACTAACTGATTAATCGCTCTTCAAGCTAAAACAATTTTAAAAAATCTTTTGTTCCAGCTTTTCCAGTGTGAATTTTTACTACTTTTCTTTGTCTCGTGTGATTAAAATCTTTGGATTTTGTAGTGTTAGTGGGATCATAATTTCCCAGCACAATTGGATGTCTTCAGATTGATTGTTTTGTCTCAGTCATTGTCCAAAAGACATAGATATTCAATTTAGTAATTGGTTACCAATTGGTTACCTTTGCATACATTTAATTTTGCATCTGCATTAGCTGGTCCCTCTTGTCTCTCCATCTTATTATTGTTAGATGAATATGTGATGAATTTACTTGTAACAGTTTTGTGACATTTGTATGCTTTCAGTCTGAGAGCTACTTGTAGTGGCATTCATAAGCTGTATTCATTCTGAATGACAACAGAACAGTTAAGTATCGTTTTAGTGTTCGTGTTAATGACCTTAAACCTCCACATACACTTAATACATCTCCACCCTAACAAGTGTTTGACCTTCCAGGGTAATGGGCCCTGCCCATTCCTGACGCTCTCCTGCTTATAGGACATTTTGAAACTTCCTTTTTGGGTCTGTCTGGCTCACCAGATGTTTCCTGAACCCACCGTGTTCCTAACTCACTCCCCTCCCCAATGGTTAAAGGCAAGGGAAGGACACGGAGAGGGAATCTGTCATTCACTGTCAGTAAAGCCAAGCACAGAGAGATACCTGGAGTCCAACTGATGAAGTCTTGTCTGCGTGCCTCTCTGCTACGGAGCTGACCAAGACATACAGCAACTGGGATTTACTTCAGCTGCAGTGATAGAAGACACTGATCTGAGCCGCATACACAGAAACACACACTGTACAAACACTAATTTCTGAGCTGCTCACCTCTTCTTATTTTTATTTTTTTTTAGAGTAGTGTGAGCTCACAGGCAGGAGTCCTGCTTTTTTTGCCTGGTGGACAGCCAGTAATTAGTGAGCCAGCGATGTCATGGGACTGTGGCCTGAGGTACATGTTCTCTGTGTCCCCGGCACTGCAGCAGAGGAGCATGTGCATCCTGCATGACAAGGAGGACCTGTCCAGACTGGAGGTGGTCCAGAGACTGGCCAAGGATGGCTGCCGCTTCCTGCAGAGCCACAGCAAGGGCCCAGAGAGGACAACTGAGGTGAGAAACATTTTTACAACTTTACATAAAACTATAGTAAATAAATAAATATAGAATCGCAGCCTTCGTGTGAAATGTTGCACACTTTGGTGCATTTCCCCCGAACAGCTATCTTTGGCCTCATCAGTGAAAACGTCAGTCAAGCTGCTTATCAGATAGCCTATTCCTTTATGTCATTATGAACCCTACTCAATTAGCAGAGTTTATCCTTGAAAATTCAGTTAGAGAACATTAGACAGTCCATTTTACTCTAGGCTGTACCGTGGTGTTTTATGCTGCTGTTCTGTGAGCATTGTGCCCAAGCATAATTTCCTGAATTCCCTGCAGTGTTCATCCATCAAACCAGCGTTAATTTGTTGTCTGTTTTTATTTGCCTCCACACATTCGATGAAGTGTCTGCTTTTTCTGAAGATGAATGTTGTTATTTAGAATATAGCTTTCTTCAGTTAAATATGCCAAAATAGTCTCTAGACTGCTTCAAAAGAGATGTAAAAGACAGAATTTGATTGACGCATACTGTCGAGTGCATTTTGATCATATACATAAAAATGTACATACACTGCATCCATTAAATTCAGCATCAGCTGGGTTTATTTACAGGCGCAGCACTATTACAGAAACTTAACATACGTTTATAACATACGGTAGTTAGTCTCTGTCAGAATAGCAGCATCCTCAGGCACTACCACTACCATCTGTTAATATTGAAAACTTAACTACAGTACACATATTGTGTGCTCAGTTCAACATGTAAGACTTTTTTAAAAACATTACATCACTTGCCTGTTGGCTGCGTAGGAGACGTGTGATTGGATGACCTCACGGTGGGCTCAGCTTCTCCTCCCTTCCTGTCAGCTGTATCTGTGTGGCAGGAAAGGCACAATGGAAGGAAAAGTTGACGCAAGTGGCCGGACCACCATGCCAAGACATTGTATGGTTTTAGGGTGGATTCCAGTGCATCAGGTCTCTGACCTTTATTGCAAATGCAAGGCTCGATGTCCTTGTCAATTGTTATTTAATATAATGGCCTTTTCCTCTGCACTAAACCACTGCCAATATTATCAAATGTTAGTGCTGCATAATACAACAATCTGTTTTGATTATTTTAGTGACATGCAATACAATGTGCCAATTGCCTCATATTGTGAATTTCAAAATATTGGAATATACCAATGGTGTGTGTATGTGTCATTTATATAATCCTAACTGTAATGGCCAGATAGGCTGGCCTTGTACATTATCTAGAAATATTAGGAATATAGGAGATTATCTGGCAGTGTTTCTAGGTTATAAAATAGTTTAAAGTAATCCAATGATGCTACAATGCACATACTGTATAATATGTAACTCATATAAATATCTAAGCCCTGACATCAAAGAGCTTAGAAATAACAGCTGGTGGAAACAGGGATTCTTAATGTACTGTAGGCTGAGAGATTGTGGCGCAGTGAGAGCATGAATGTTATGCAATCTCCATAAATCTGAAGCCAAGCATGTTTCTAGGTCTTTTCCTTTGGTAGTTTAGTTTATTCATAATTCATTTTATCGTATCATCGTTTAACTGTAATAGGTTACAGTTTTGACTTTACCACTGTTTCCATCTATTTAGAGGGTATCAGAAGGCTGTGCATGATCATCTGTTGTGTTTGCGCTGTGCGTCTTATCAGAATACAGAGCTGCCATTCTCTGCCAATGTATGAAGAAAGCTTATGTGCAAATATTTCTACATAATATGCACAAACTCTTGCTTACAGTATATTATCTGAGCTTAATGCATTAAACAGGAATTTGAGCTCATTACTGTTGGAGATAATGAAGTGCATCTGCATCAAAGGGTTCTTTGAAAGCAACACTGATGTATGAATCCTTCTTTTTTTTCTTCGTCTTCTTCTATTGTATGATGCACACTATTCCTTTGGAGCAATTTGGTCCAAATCTGCACCCTGTCAGAAGTGACACCTTCCAGCTCCCGTTAAGTGTTCCATACCATGCGTGCCAGACGTGCTGCAGCAGCACAGAGACATGCAGACAGAAACTGTCCCTCCAGCCAGCAGAATGCATCTGGAACCTTGAAAGAGGCAGTGGTGGGACGGGACTTTGTCCAGAGGCCCGATAAGTAGTGTTTAATCTTCTGCTCGCAGTGTCCATGTTGGTAGGTCCTCAGTGCTAGCTGTGAGTTGGGGTCACCTCCAGGCTAGGGTAGAAAGTGTGCGGCCCTGGCACTACATTTCATTGCAAGCATCCACTCTTGTAGGGCTGATTGTGTTTTTGTACTGGGACACAGGTAACCACAAAGCCCAGTGTGCACTGAGTAGTGGCCTGCAGCAGCAGAGGCAGGATGAATAATTCATAGTGAGGAAAGGTTTGTTTTGCTGTTTGACCTGTCTGAGTCTGTTAATTATAGTCAAGAATTCAACATGTCTTGCTGTCATGCTTAGTGAGAGAGAAACAGTGTACTGTTATAAAGCTAGGAGCACATAGTGTCCATCACATCCTGATAAAGATAGAACCACCAATGTCAAAGGGAACTAATCAGCGCAGCCTTCCTTTTCTGAGAATTTTCTTGTTCTTTGCTTTTCGTCACGGCTAACCTTATGTCATACTGTTGGTCCTATGACAGAACAACACAGTCTGTTATTACACAGGACTCACCCTTAAGAGCATGGAAGCATTTTATACATGAGTGCGTGTATGTGTTTGTATTAAGATAAAGAAGGGGTAAATTCACAAGTTCTAAACATTGCCTAGAGTGATGAATCACAGCACTGAAGGAGCTGCCAGTAAACATGGCCATTAATGATCCTTTCTGAGGGTTTGAAAACATCTCTGCTGTTTATAGATGTGAATGACAGACTGTATTACATTAATGATGAAAATGTGGCCCAATCAATGACCGAGAGGTATTGCACGTGTGTGTTTGCATGTTGTGTTAATGCATTCATCTGTCTATGTGTTATGTCGCTGCAGTATGTTTATGTATATATGTCCACAGATCACAGATAAGTGTAATGTGCCAGGAAGTCATGCTTTACTGAAGGGCTCTGTATGCTTCTCTGCAAAAAGGCAATTAGGGCAGAAAACTGCAACCACTTCCAGGCTGTCTGCCGGGTTAATTGCATGCACAGAGGCTTGTGTTGCATTGACTGATGGCTGAGGAGGGGGTGGGGGGCTTGGATGGGTAGCTGATGCAGGATGCATGCACTATACAGTGAACCCCTCATTAAGACCAATAACTCTGATCCAGAACTTCCATTTGCATGATGCTGCAACAAGCCATTTTGTTTCAAATGAAGGGTTAAAAAAAAGTTCAATGAAGATGCTTCTTATTGAAAATAATCATTGTCCAGGCTGAGCTGTGATGTACAGCATCATATCATCAAACCATAGTATACATTAAGCTAAAACAGTGAATACAGGTACTTCTGCTTTACGTTTCAACGTCTGTTGGCAGCCGAAGTGGGTGTTTGTGCTTCGTATATCCAATTATATTTGCATGGGGCAACTGTGGCTCATGGAAGTGGAGCGGGTCGTCCAAATTGTTCCCGATGGCTCTTCCATCGGTGTGTGAATGTACAGTATGTATGAATGGCTGAGCATAGAAATATTGTGGGGCGCTTTCCATCGCTCCTGGTGCCAGCCCGATGCCACTGCCATGCAAGCCTGATGAGGCGAGATGCAAGTGTTGTAAAGCCCTTTGACGAGTCTAGAGACTAGAAAAGCGCCATATAAATGCAAGTGCATTTGATATTATCTTTAACTATGCTGGAACAAACATCACCAAACACACCTACATACTCAATAAACCAATTAGTTGAAAATTATTCAACTGTCATTTTGATAATCAATTATTCATTAAGACTGGAATGTATTTTGGTCTGTAAGCATCTGCACGAACAATAATTTAAATTGTTTATCATGTGAAAATGCGAAACAGCTTCTGTCAGCTTGGGCTCTGGGGCATTGTTCACTATTTCATGACATGTTGTGCACTAAACAATTGATTAATTGAAAAACATGAGTGATTAAAAGTTAATGGAATTAATTGTTAGTTGCAGCCCTTTATCGTACTGCTAACAATCTAAAACCAGAGAGGGAGGCATTAATCTTTTTGTTGGCCTGGTGAACGTGGGTTAGAGGACTTCTTCTTTCTCTCTGAGTCTGGAAGTCTGGAAGGCAGCAGACAGTACAAGGATGAATTTATCATTCATAGCACCTCATGACAAGGTACTCTTCACAAGGCAAGGACCTACCATGTGAGTCGAAGTCGAAACTAAACTCCGAACAACTAAACCATTGTTGGTGTGCAGAGTTTAACTATACGACAGCTTGAAAATAGATTGTCTCTACACACCGCCCATAATTTAATAGGCTCTACATAGGAATAGTAATTAAAATTAGTGTGAGTCTTTTATGTTAATCCCTGAATGGGCTCCAGTGATAAGGACTGAATAATGATATATGGAAATTCTCTTTCATTTACAGCAGTGCTGGCTTTGACAGAGTATTATGATGGAAATCAGTGGTGATTTGTGTGAGTGGGAGAAAATTCAGGGGAATCTCCTTGGTGATAACACCCCCCCC
>JBBPCS010000855.1:12422982-12472055 GCA_037974645.1 Hollardia meadi
TGTGTGTGTGTGTGTGTGTGTGTGTGTGTGTGTGTGTGTGTGTGTGTGTGTGTGTGTGTGTGTGTGTGTGAATAAGGGAGCAGCTAAAGTACAGTATGTGGGTGGGTGATCTTTTGTGTGTTGATTTCTGGCTTTGTGTTAAAGTGTGTTACTGTATTCTTTATGAGAGCTACATGTGTACAACCTCTCATAGGCAGCGAACACATCCACAGCTGCTCCACATGGATTAACATAATGATGTCAGGGAGTCCTGTGGACCAGAACGCACACAAAGGCCTGCGGAAGCCAGTGTGAAATTAAAGGGGAGAATTTACAATTCTGGGTGTGAGGCACACTTAAAGATGGGTTGAGTGGAGTTTGGCCATAATAGGATTTGTAAAGCTTTTCGCTTGTGGCCAGGCATCATGTCTGGGAGTAACTGTCCTTCTCACTCTCTCTTTATGCCTTATATTTTATTTTGATGGCTTTTCTGAAATGCACTGTTACTGTACAGCTTGTTATAATGTATGAATATTTACCTAAATTTCAATAAGGAATTCTGAGAGAAAGGGACTTTGTATGTGGCTTTAAAAAGAACTGGTGACGTCACCTTTAGTCTTTGTTTATCATGATTAAAAATATAGATTTAAGTGCACTTCATGCTATGGGAACTACTTGATCTGCTTTGATTTAATCCATTTACAGAAACACTCACCCATGTGTAACCTTGGGAAGAAATCATACAAGGAAACGGTGACAGAAAGTGCTGCTTGTAAACACATTAGGATGATGGCGAAAGCAATATCAGATTGCCTTTCTGTTGCCAGATATTCACAATGAAAACATAGACTTCATCAGAGGTCAGAGAGAGTCAACTGACACTTTAAACACTATTGGCTTATCTTTACTGATATAGCCTGCAGCGGCGAATGTGTGGGAGTGAAGATAAAGCCAGTAAAGGCTACTTGTAGGAGCAAAATGGAACTGGAGAATCATCAGAGATTTTCTGAGACTGACCACGAAGGATAATGTGCCATTGAAAGGTCTCTCACATTATGCTCGCCTCTGAAATGTCTCTTATTAGTGCTTGTTAACTGATATTTGACAGCAAAGAATGAGCTCTCCTTCTGGTATTATTAAGATGAAACAGGTAAAAAAAAACAAAAAACTGAAGCCAAATCTCCAAGCTGCCATCACAGTCAAAAGTGCAGGCCTACTGTATGTGCAGCTCAGCAAACAATCTCACAGTTGTCAATGTGCCATCCATTATCCCGTAGCATAGTATAAACATGATGAGGGTTTATATGAAGGTCTGCACAGAATTTAAACTTGTTTTAAGTTTCTCTCTTTAGTCAGATATCTTAAATATTTGATACATCCATGAAACTAGTAGCAGTGGAACTATTTCTAAGGTTTCAAACCTAGAAAATGTAGTTTTTCCCCCCCATTGTCAATAATGTGTTTCTCATTGCAGATACACTTCTGGATGACTTTCTGCTGACTTACCCAGTGTTCATGTCCACCAGTGACTTATGTCAAGCTCTGCTGGGACAATATCCTTGAAAACATTATTTCAAAGATTCACACATAATAACCCTCCTTTCTGAATGCCACAGAGAAAGAAACACAACTGCTTTATTAACTCAAAGCTGCATATCCTTAAATCAACATCAGCACACACACTCGCTTTATTCGTGCTTCACTTTATATTGCATTTGATGTCAGCAAATCTCACTCTCCATCTGTGCTAAAGCCTTAACCTTAAATCCCACCTATTGTACCAAGCGTTGCAGAGGGAAAGAGGACAGGAGGGAGGCTCTGGAGAGGAAACGCAAAGTCCTGCACCTGGTGTCACAGTGGATGGCTCTCTGCAAAGATTTCCTGAGGGAAGACGAGCATGTCAAACTGTTCATGGAGGTAGGAAATATGATGTTCCATGGTAGAGGTGGAAACTGGGTTTGAGCTGAACTTAATATGGGAGAAATGAAAATTGATATTTCCTTCCAGACTTTGTATCGTTGTGTGTTGGATGACCTTTATGTGCACCCAGCCCTGGAGAAGGATGTGAGGGAACTGCAGAAACTGTATCAGCTGCATCGCAGACAGTGAGTGACCATATGATAACTTACATTGTCATCATAAGTTATTAGACACGGGGTAATTGCATACATAGATAAATCATTGATAAAATTGATTTATTTATTGATATCAAGTCTGGGTGCAGGAAGTATGACTGTGACCTTTAGAGGTCTGAAAAGAAGCAGACACACGAGCTGGTCTCTGAGGACAAAGAAAGAGCTCCTTCTCTGCTTGCTTCTCATCAATGAATCTATTCAGAGATTAAAAGAGTAATTGCAGTGTTCTGGGGTGTTATGCACTCAAATATGAAGGTCATTCATTTTGAATCTGCCAAATTGAGGAAATACAGGAATTTTGAGAATTAATGACAAGCTGGAAGAAATTATTTGTCACTTGCCATCAGAGAAAAGACTGCTCACTATTAATGGCGTCAAACTCATAATGCACATCCATATGTATAAACACAGTGATAAACATCATTTGACTTGGTAATGAAGTAATTATCTAAGTTCCTAATCTAAATAGAAAATGCACACAGTAGGAATGCACAGATTAAACAAATTGATATCAGCTGCAATACTCTTTTTTTTTTTTTTTAGCTGAATTTGCATCAGCCATAACATGACAGATCCACGTTTCTGCTGTCAGTTACATGTAGTTAGTCAGGATGGGCCACCAACTCAGTTTTTGGTGCGACAGCAATCCCTGGCCTCATGTTACTGCATATAAAATGATTCCAATGAGTTCCATGAAGCAAAGTATTCAAACTTTTAGTTTGGGAAAAAGAAAACACTGGTGTCAGATTGGTGCTCAGCATCGGCAGATATACTGAGTTGAGGTATAAACATGTGTTTAATGTGAATATATATATATATATATATATATATATCCAAACATACAAAAGATAAATGACTAAATAGAAGTAATACTGATAATAATAATCACCTCTGCAGAGATTGTGCCAAAACAATCTATTCTTATTGTCAAATCAGATTCTATTGTGCCGACAGAGACCTCAGTGTGCCACAAAATATTAGGAGGTAAATGATGCTACTGTGCACTGCTATGCATAGGCAGCAACTCTGTTAGTTTTACTGAGGTGGCTGAGATCACCAAAGTAATGAATCAATGTGAAAAAGAGGTAATAGCAATGGTCAAAAAGGTGTAGGTATCTACCCTTCTCTCAGTACAAAAACTAGTAAGTGTATGAACAAGCTTATGGTGGTAATAACTGATATAAATGATAGTCAGATACATATACACATGTATATAGACATAGATAGAATATACATCCATGCACATACAGTACATGGATGTACACCCTTCTGTTTCTTCCCCCATGATATGAGCATATACTGTAGGCAACTAATGCAGGGTCTGTTTTGTTGTTGTTAAAATGGAACTGTTGCTTAGCTACAATTTTTTGGGTTTAATAAGAACATCACTTTGCTCTTTGACATTACAGTGTAAACAATCCCCCTGTCACCAGACACATTGCCACGCCCAATCCCCCCTTCACCTCCCTCAACCGCAGCCTCCAATCAGATCCACTCCCTGGGGATGCTCCAGCCTGCCGCCCATTAGAAACCAGTGCAAATAATTCAACCTGACTCTTGCTTTATCCATGTTTATATCTGAAGGGGGGGGGGTCCACAGCACCCACTCTTTTAAAGCAATGGACTTGGCGTGGGTGTGACTAACTGACATACTCTACTATTTATGAGCTTTTCACAATCACCCCGGGGGAGGACAAGGTTGACTGCTTTGTGGCAATCTGATACTGAGTAAAAAGCTGAAAGATGTCTCTCTTTTTTTGAAGAAGGAAGACTTATTTAGTACTTTGCTTCCATCTGCCTTTGTGCAATAGAAAGCTCAAGAATGTAAGGACTCAAACACCACTTGTTCTCTGCACTCATACGTCGTGTGGCATTATGATTTACCAAGCTCGTTGACATCCACAGTGACTTTTTTGAGGAGTAAGACAGTGGATTAGATCATGAGCTCTGTTTTGACACGACAGAGGGAATCAGGTTTTTCATTAGCGCAGGACTGCTGCTGGTCAGCGACAGGAGATCCCTAAGGGCAGGCTTTGTGCCAACATGCCTATTGTGATGCAGAACCCAGTAAAAGCGGAGGGATCATTATGGACACGGAGCTATCCATCATGCAGTCTGGGCCTAACTGATGAGAATGGAGTGACTAAACAAAGGGATCACGTTGGAAAGGTCTAAAAAAATCTACAAAGCACTCTTATCTCGCCTTGATGCTGATCATAAATAATGAACTGAGCGCAGCAGAGTATTGCATTCACTTTACCTTGATTATACACTGTGGAGACGGTGAAGTTGTTTTTGTACTTGACATAGTCACAGCCAGCTGCAGGAAAATCACAAGATCAGGTATTTTTAGGACAAATTACAGTTATTTGTGCATGTGTAGGCACATGATGATAAACCATACTGATTTATTTCTTCTTTGTGCAGTACGGCTGATGAATATTCGCCTCAAAGAAAGGTGAGTGAAAGGATCTTGTGTTTTCTCTCCTGACGACGCTTGAGACAGAAAGGATTTTATTAAACAGAGCTTGCTCCCCACTTCGACATTCTAGCTCTGGCGTCTGTGCCATTGTCCTTACATTTCCTGCTTAAGATATTGTTCTGTAGTTCCAGTGCAGTGCCCAGCGTTCTCAGGCAATGTGAATGTGTGTCAAAATCCACGCATTTCCCTTCTTTTAGAGCAAAGCACTTTTCCACCAATTGAGCCTGAAAGAGAATGGGCTCCAGTCCAGAGGCACGCAGAGGGAGACCAAGGAAGGTAAGTCGTAAAACATGCCGTTCTTCACACATTCCTCCCATCATACATTGTTTCCAATGAGTTTGAAAGGTGACGTTTAGTCTGAACAGTAGAACAATAGGAATCTTTTCAGGGAATGAATGAGAAGGGTTGGAAATGACTTAAGAATTCCTTTTGTCTTATTGGGATCAGTGGTTGCTTGTGTGATATCTAGTTGCCTAGAATAGCTTCTGGATATTTCACAGTCAGGCAATTAAAGATAGATAGTATCGAGTAGTAGTTTGAAGTACTTTTAAAGAAATCGTCCCACTGACCTTTTACTTCCAGCTGGAGAAATCTATTGAGTATGCGTGGTCTATCCCACTAATGCAACAATACACAGTCCTCTGCTGTTGATCACTAAGCGCTTTCTTTTCTCAAGGTCACCTTATCAATAAGGGGCAGCCCTGTTATATCCTTTCCATTCTGCTGTTTCTGACTTAATTAATTGGTTATTTCTGGCTGAACGTGCACTAAGTGGTCAGATAACCTGCCTTAGTCAGAGCCTGGAAATAAAACCAGCATAAACTCTGCCCTCCATTGCACACAACGGTTGATACGCCCAGAACAAAACATTTTACACCAGCGCTTATAGCATAGCGGGTAACTGCTCAAGACCCCAGGAGGCCCCAAAGGCCCTAGGGAAATTTAGTGATTTGATTATTTTAACATTTCCCATGGAATTTGCACCAATAAAATATCTCCCAAGCCATTCTCACATTATGAGCTATGCTTGTCATAATCTAATTTCAAGAGCTTTATTATTTAGAAACCCTGATGCCATTTACTATTACTCCAGCATCTGACTGCTGGTTTATCTCCAGTTATATCACGCGTAGTCTGCTGTGTGCACAGGTCATGGCAGAGCTGCATTTCATGTAAAGTGTAGTGCCATTCTATATTGTACCTCACTAAAACAATACTGTTTCCATTACAGTGCTGTGTCATCTGTATATTACCATGAACTCATACCTAAGTATGAGGGCCCATGTTGGGGTAGTGGCCCAAGAGCTGCTGCAGGCAGTGGCAGAAAGGATGGATGTCCCACAGGGGGAACTGGTACTTGTGGCTGTCACTTACCCTGGAGGTAAATAAGCTAATAAGCATGTATTTCCTGGTATTTTTACATCATGGTGGATAGAGAGACATACACAATGATGCTACATGATAAACAGTGTTCAACACTATAATTAAACACCAGCGTGTAATTCAGTACATAGTAGATCAGAAGAGGTGACTCAAGTGTTTTTATAAGTTATAAGCTATCCTTGTGGAGTCAACTGTAACATTAGTAGAAACTGACAATATTTCCCATGAAAAGCACAATATGTAGCGTTTTAATTTCAACAATATCAACAGAACTGACCTAAAAATCTCCCAGTGAGAACAGTTAAAAGCATTTACAGTTCTGTAATATAAAAGTGACTGGCAACCTCACACAGCCAGTCTTATCTCTGATGATCTCTGTGATAGCTGTGTACACGCTGATTTTTTTTAATGGTATTCTGCTGTTTGGGATCTGTTTTCTCCCCCTGAAGGTAGGCTCCTCCTGCAGCCTCAGGACAGAGTCTTCTCCGATTCCTTACGGCCGGTAGGGAGGCTGCATGTCTGCAGGAAGGACCTGGGAGAGGTCTTGGTAAGAAAGTCACTGCAATATGTCACTTCAACTTAAACATACTGTACACATAGTGCGGTGTCAAAACAATGTCCTTTGTTAGTTCATACATACACGTTCACACATCGGCTCAGGAGCAATGAATGAGACACTCAATAATTCAGTGTGTACAAATGCACATGCAGCACAGTTGAGGTTATGTTAGAAGCGTCGAAGCTCCGTTGTCAGTGCAAGTTATCAAAACTTGAAAGTTATATCAATCTTTCAGGTGGTGTCATGTCTGCAGAAAAACTGGAAAAGTGAACAGCCCTGATCCGGTCCTTGTTCAGTTTTGTTCTTCTTTCGTTTCTCCTCGTCAGAACCCGTTCACAGACAACTCCGAGCTGCAACAGAGGACGGCTCGCATGCTCAATTTAAACACATGGGACGTGGCTGTTGCTCTCACCAACTTCGACTGGACCATCTTTGACTCAATACACGAGGTCTGTCCCATGAAAACTCCAAACTGTAGGCCAGAAGGCACTGGACTCGACGTGCTATGCTCTGCTCAACTCCTGAGTGTCTGTTGTTCTTTTTACAGCAAGAACTCGTCTACTTCACCTTCAGCCGCCACAGTAGCAGCGGCCACACTGTGACGTTAGAGCTGCTGCTGCAGCGCTGCAATGAAGTGCAGCTGTGGGTGATGACTGAGGTGCTGCTGTGTCCAACGCTCTGCAAAAGGGTCCAACTCATGAAGAAGTTCATCAAGATCGCTGCGCAGTTAGTAGCTTTACTCACATCATTCTGCATTTCGATCAGAGATTCATTGATTGTGATCATATACACACTGTTGACCAACACTAGCGTTTTAGCCCCAAATGTTTGGAGTGAGATTAGATGTGCATGGGGATGTTGCCCCCTCTTGTGGCAAATTAATAAACTGCATCTACTTTTGTGCTGTTGAGCTGTGCCTCTGGAAGTGACTGAACTGTGTGCTCCGTTGATCTTTTATAGCTGTAAAGCTCAGAGGAACCTCAACTGTTTCTTTGCCATTATAATGGGCCTAAACACTGCAGCTGTCAGCCGCCTCAGTCAGACATGGGAGGTATGGATGTCCTATTTTTCTTACAGACTTTTATAGCTGATGTACATAGTGTCTGAAATAAAATAATTGCTGTTATTATCTCCACAGAAAATTCCTGGGAAATTCAAAAAGCTCTTTTCAGAGCTGGAGACAGTTACAGTAAGTGTAATTAATGTATATAAAACACTCTTATGTATCTCGTGCCTCTGTGTGTGAGGTGAAACAAACAAATGTTTTTAATTTGCAAACATCAGACAAGACATCAGCTGTTTGAGATAATCATTAGTCTGTAATGCTGCCATGAGTGAGCTCTAACAAAGCATGCATGCACAGGCACATACAGTTACCCCCAGAGGACTGGGCTCATTCATTTTGAAAATGTCTTCACAGGATCCGTCGCTGAATCACAAGGCCTACAGGGACTCCTTCAAGAAGATGAAGGCGCCAAAGATCCCCTTTCTTCCCCTGCTGCTGAAAGGTGCGCTCATTATTCTGTCACTTCAGTACCACCCAACTAGTCTACGAGTAGAGCACTGTGAGGCATTTCTATCAGATTTGACATGTAGAGACATCAAATACCTGTTGGTGAATACTAACAAAGTGTTTATCTGTTTTAGATATTACATTCATTCACGAAGGAAACAAGACGTTTCATGACAACCTGGTCAATTTTGAAAAGCTGGTGAGTTCATGAACTGTTTATTGAAAACATACGGTAGTGCTGCCTTTGGAAATGTCATGTTTAATGAAGCCTGCCCATCTTTTTTTTTTTTCCAGCACATGATAGCAGACACCGTGCGGTTCATGCGGCAGTGTCAGAAAGATCACATGGGTCAGTATTCAGATTATTCTTTCCTCATTTTATGGTGTGAGATAACCAATGTTAGCACCGTTTAAAAGGTATTTATAATCAGTGATTTAACAGTATTTTTAAAAAGGGGATAAAGCATCAGTCTTTGGATGATAAATAACCAAAATCAGTGTACAAACTCCATATAGTTTAAAGTAGGTTAATAGTTGGCTGCGTTTACCTTTAACAACATCCATGGAAAGTTACAAAAAAACATCTCATTATGATACACAAACTTACCCTTTGAGTGATGTGTGAAGATAAGAAGAGTTGGTTTTAATGGCCTTTTTACAGCATTCAGCAGAATTGAGTTGCTGCTTGGAAGTAAAACTTTTTCTTTCCCTCCAGGAAATGGCATCACCCAGAAGAGCAGCTCAGAGGTGCGAGCCTACATCGATTACCTTCATGTCATCGACAATCAGCAGACTCTGTTCGAACTGTCACACAGACTGGAGCCTCGTGCCTAAGGGCCACTCTTACTGCACTGTGTCGGATTGCCAAGGAACGATCTATCACTGTCTCATCTATCTCTCAGGACTTTGTTGGCAATCACCGGAGGGAGCCACTCAAGACAAGAATAAGCAGCAAAGGAAAACATCTTAGGGTAAATGCGTAAATATTTGCATAGATCCACAATAGTCCAGAACACCTGAAAATAGGCCCAGCCACCATCAACATCCAACAGCTGAGCTTCAGTGCCAGAAATTCCGCTGCAACTCCAGAGCTGCTGGATATGCAGGTCCAAACATGCTGCTGCTGCTGCTATTACTTTGTGTCCCAACAGATGGCAGAGGTCAGGAGTCGAGCTGTTCTGACAGTGATCCAACAGCTCCCCTCTGTGGAGAATCAGCAGAATGAGTTTGTTTGCAGGCGAAGTGCTTCCCAGCTAACAACTAACTCTGCTGATACACTGTATATTATGAAACACATCTTTTTGTATTTTCAGACAATGTTTATACATCCTGCAGCAGAGGGTTGTTTCATCAGATTTAACCAAAGAGTACTTCATTCTGATACTGCACACGCTGCTGTTTTCTCAAAGTCTGCCACGATCCAGATGTTCTCTTTGCCAGATGAAGGACATGCAGTCGCTAATTAATCAGTACAGTGTATGTACAACAAGCCATCTTGATTAACGGAATCAAGCTGACAGAAATAGTGGAAATCACTGTTAAATATTTGACATTGTCATATACTATTTTTATTGTATATTCCTTTGCATTTCAGGATTATCTTACCATAGTTTTGTATTGTTCAACCATAAAGTGTAGTGTATCAGTTCAGGCAGTTCAGATGGTATTACACCAAGATATAAGAAAAGAATACACTGTATACTGTATTAATTTAGTGTGTGTGAAAAGCTGTGTCCCTTGTGTGTGAGTCATAAGTACGTATGTTAGTGCCAAACACCATAAAATGCCCATTCAAATTAATGCTTTAGTTGAGCTGTGGACAATCAGTTAAATGAAGCAGCAGACACATACTGATACATTTCTTTGCTGGTTTTCAAAGTTCAGGTTAAAACACAATACTTTGTAATCTTCCTCATGTAGAATATCAGCCATCCAGATTGTTGTTGAGGGCTGGAGATCTTGGCTTTATGGTCGTCAGAGTACAAGAAATTAGAATTAAAAAAAACATGTTACCTAAAAAACAATTACATGGTGACTCATGACAACCCATGACATCCTTTGTTCTGGACACTGATGACTGCTTTCTAGTTAAATCAGATGCTACTGAGCTACAGCTGATCTCTTCCATCCTTAGTAACTGTATGGATAGATACTGTAGATGTAAAGTAACTGTCCCTATAAGTAAAGAGCAATAGCAAAATCCATGACTACAGCACCTTCTGGACAAAAACAAGTAGAATAAGGGGAAGAAAAATAAAGCCATTTGTTTATGTACAATGTGTAGTGACATGTATAGTGTGTAGTTACAGAAGATAAAGTATTTATTCTCTAAAATGGTCAGCTGAAAAAATCTGTTTTGCCCTAAAGTTTTTAGGCCATTTTAAGTAGGAGTTATAAAGTGTTGTAGATGAAATTTGAATTATATTCTTTGGATTTTATTTATATTTGGGATGTTAAAGCCCACAGTGAACATGGAGAGAACATGCTTTAGCAGCATCTTATTTTGAATTTCATTTGTATTATCAAGAATGTACAGTTGATTCTGTTTATATATTTGTTCAAATTCTGGATAAGGATATTTATTTCAAAATTATTTATTTGTTCTATAGATATTCAGTTTGGTATCTTGTTTTTATTTTATTTTTTTGTGTGCACTGTTTTGGTGGGTCTGCATGATATGGCAAACCATGGATTGACCTCCAGTGTCAACTGTGCATGCAATAAAACATTTCATTTCATCATCAAGACTTGCTTACTTTAAAAGATGGATGTTTTTAACACATATGAGGTGGTGGCATTGAAAATGCATTGAAATAGGTACATTGAATGCTCTGGTTAACCCAGGTTATTGCAAAGATTAGTTAAAGCAGTACAGACAAAAGTTTGAGTGGGTCCAGATCTTTAGATCTGTCCACTTTACAGAGTAAACTGATTTGATTGAAGTCACTGAGGACAGTGATTATACTGTCCATTACTAATGCATTTACACTGTCAATGAGAAACTGAAACCAGGAAAAGCACCCAAAAGAATACGAAAGGCACATTACAAGATGAAGAATCTCTGGTTAATTATTGTTGATAATTGATGTTGTTGATAATATAATTATTGTTGGTAATTGTATTATTGTATAGCTTATATATAACAGTGATTCAGTAATACAAAGGAAAAAGAAGGGGTTGTTGAAAGAAGTGACTATGCTATTAATGGAAAAAGGTGTGCAAAAGAGTGGCAGCTAGTGTGCACTGAGATGTGGTTCAGGCTTGACACCAAACATATTACATTTTCTCACATTTCTTTATTCAGTGGCTCCAATCCTTTACGTATATGTATATACATCTGTCAGCATTAAATGGGTTCATCTGCTCTCTAATTTAAATATCAGAACACACCAGTCTTCAGTGAAACTTCACTGCCACGGTGTGGCTGCAGAAGGGTACTGTATAGTGATAGTTGCCAGCAATTAAAAAATATGGTATTTCGCTAACAATGGGACCCCAGACCCCCAAGAGGCCCAAAGGATCCAAGTCACTACATGTATTTGTTAATACTATATGCACCAATGAAATATGGATTTAATGCCTTAATTCCTTGATGTATGTTGTGTGCATGGCACAATATACTAAATATTTTTGTGCTAAATCAAATTACCACATACAAGTTACTGATACGTATACAGTGTATAAACATGGAGTCAATCTAAAATAGTTTTTTAAGTAGGAGCACACTATTCTAAGATTGTACTTAGATTATGGTTATATATTTTTTATTAATACAGTAGTATTGCAGGAAACCCGGTTAGGTCTTACATTTTTGTTTGTATTACTGTATACTGTATTATTGTATTATTGTATTATATACAACAGTTGTACCATCACCACACAGTGTTACACTTACACTGCATTTTCACATGATTTACAAATGCTTAAAATTATGGGGGAAAAAACCCATCAGTACACTATCCCTGCATTCCAATACCCATACTACCAAACTATTTAGTGTGCCGGAAAAACATTTAGTATGTCCCAACTGTCAAATGCAGTATGCCAATAATACCAGGACGTCCTACTGCATCCGGTCCCATTGTGCAGTATGCAAACCAGCATGCTTTTCTGGCTATTCTGACCCACAATCCTCTGCGCAGCTAAAGATATGTCACACATCGACCGAACCTCTAAGAGAATACAGACTGATGACAAAATACCTCTAAGTACTATATATATTGTGTATAATTATTACATTAATATATGGACTACATAGACTGTAAAGGAAGTACGTATGAGCAAGAGGGTCAGATCAAGGCACAATGTTATGATGATGATACTGCATTCGACAGTACGCACTTTCATAGAGCAGCTGCAGTACATACTAAAAGTAAAAAGAGAAAGTATGCAATTTGGAACGCAGGGAATATCTTTCTCGGTTCCTGTGAGGCGGAGGTGTGACCCAGATGCCCTTACTGACTTTAACCAGGTGTCCCGCTTGGCCTTTTAACATGACTATCTGTGGCACGACCCCTGCTGTGCCGGGCCTCCTACCCTGCCATTTCCTCCCAAACACCACCAGCACTGTATCATTTCCCTGTCACCAAATGACTGGCTATCTGCTGTGGCATGCTAATGAGAGGAAGAGAGGGCAGATGAAGAAAAAACTACAGGAAGACTGCTTCCTCATTTCCCGTGCGCAATACAATACACAGAATCAATCCTCCAACCTCCGCTGTCTGTCGAAATCAAGAGCAACACAGCAGTTATTAGCATTGGAGAAAATCACATTTGAGAAGAGTGCTGATTTCTATCCAAAAAAAAACACAACACAACGATTCAGTGGCTGTAATTTGTACATCATAATGTCACTTGTTTATCTTCGCAGATAACATCGCACCTCTCCTCTTTCTTCCTGAGTATATTAATATCATAAAGCTCCTGCTCTCTCAAATAAGCTTGTTTTCAATAATAAATGCAGATTATTCATTTTGTCGGTATATCCCATTTTCATGACCGCACAGAATTTCCTCTGAGCACCTTTTCTTTGTGTTCATCCAGAAATTTTTTTAACTGTATTACTGTGCAGTATGATCTTATCCTTGACTCTGGAGCTCCTGCAGTATTTTAATCCATCTATGACATAAAGGAGACTTCAAAGCATATGAAACGTTGCATGCATCTGCATCTGCATAATCACACTTAAATCTGACCACCTTCTCAGCTTTCAATTAACCTCAATTAAAGCACAAGAAGCAAGCAAAGAAAAAGATAACATTTCAGATAAGATGACTGTGTTCCTTTAGACTCTTTCAAAGGTTTTATTTGGTCCGTATCAATTTAAATCAGCTGCTAACAGAGAGTGCGGACAGATAAAGGATGGGTAATCTAATGTGTTGCTTTCTCATAGAAAGCTATCAGTGTCTTTCAATAGGTTTCTCCAACAGGCCCAGGTGAATGAATTACACTAGTCTGTTAGTATTCTGCCTCCGCCATACAAAAGGTCAATGTCAAATGCACCTCATTTAAAAGTCAATAGCGGCCATGCACATCATCTCCTGGGAATTCTGTCCGGGAACCCTCCAGACGGCATTGTGTAGCATTCAGTTAGTAGAGGGCAGCCGGAGAGCTTCTTTTAATCTTGACCTTCCAATAAAATATGCTCCCTACCCAAAATTACATGGTCTAAAATGGAGACATAAGCTCCCAACAAATCATGCTTGGACTAACACATCTCAAGGGAGACGTTCAACAGTGTCGAATACAGACACAACAGGTTCAGCACAGGCCAAACATGCATCACCACCTCTTCAATTCCATTATCTTTAAATCGTAACCACACACACACACACACACACACACACACACACACACACACACACACACACACACACACACACACACACATTATTATTGTCATATATTAATTCAAGAGTAAATAATTGTTTCTGTTGTATTAGTAATATTAAGTAAACATGATTAAAAAAAAGAAAAATGGTGGCAATAAATGATTCAATACTGTCTTAATGGAAAGAATACACGTCCTCTAAAAAAATATCTGTTTTTAACACTGTTTGCAGAATACTGTCAGTAAATACTATGAAATGTGTTTCACACAGACAGCAGCAGTGCTACTCCGGCTACAATCCACTTGGCAGGAGGCTGTTTGGTTTGGAGGTGGAGGGTCCACACGTATGTAGGCCCACGCTGCTTAGTGCGGTATACAGGACACTTGTAAGTACTCTTGAGCTCCTGCTCCTCTGTGGGCACAGCTCTGACGTACAGCACCGGCATGGCTGGGGTCAGATCCCTCAAAACTGCCTCGGAGATGACTCCAGACTGAGTGTCCCAGCGCGCTCCTATGGGGACACAAGACATGCTGCACTGTGGGTTTGATGGGCCATAGATATGCTTCCTTTCAATGTAACTTCATTAAGTGTAGCAGGATGTATTGCACAGTTGTTAAATTAATTCTGACCTTCCATGAACAGTCCATGAATATAGGCCCCCTCCCGCGGTGGATGTCCAAAGTCGTCTTTCGTCTTCTTTGTTATGTCCACAGTCAGAGTCATCTTGTCCAGGGGCCACTGATTCTTGCGAGCGATGCTCTGCAGCACAGCTGGAAAAAAAAACAACAGTCTGCCTGTTAATACATCTGGTACGCATGCCGTCTAAAACATTCGTCTTGTTGGTTTTGAGACTGTGACCTCACCAGTGAGGAAAGACTGTGGGTTGAAGAGCCCTGAGAGCCAAACAACTGCAGGAAGAACCAAGTCTTGAGTCCAGCTGTCTAACTCTCGACAGCTACTCATTAGATCAGTAAACCTACGAAAAATCCATGAATTAACAACATTGCAATGTTTCTACAAAAGTCACCCTAATACTGGCTTCATGTTTGCTACAATTAACAATTCATTGTATCATTGGGAAACATAATAAAGGACATAACAAAAAGCAGGTATTCAAGATTAAAGATATTAAAGGACTAGTTACCACTGTGCCAGTGTTTTAGTGGAGGGATATGTCATTCTGGCCCAGGAATCAGGAACAGAGTCGGTGAACAGGGCTGACTGCAGACTCTCCATACTGGAGGAGATGGTCAGTTCTCCCTGTGGACAAAGAAATCCTCATTAATGCCCCAAGAGGGGTTTAGTAGCAAGGGGCTTTTACTTAGTATATGTCACAGTTGACTGTACCTTCAGGCCAAGATCCAGCTCATTAAGGGACCTCCTTATTTCTGCTAGCAGAAGGTTCATGCGCTCACATTCCTGGAAACAGACTAAAATGTAGGGGCTTCGCTGTGTTGTCTTTGAGATGATCTCTGCCATGTTATATTCCTCAGGAAGCTTGTCAAGGATATCTTCAATGACCGACTTGACCTAACACATATAATATAAAAGATTAGATTATTTATGTAGGAAAGGTCATTGTATTGTCAGCTGCTTTTCCCCCCTATAATGGTTCTTTCTGCCTCCACACCTTCTCCTCGGTGCTCCGAGCTGTCCCCTCTCCTCCGGAGGAGTCCTGCGGCTGCAGTTCCAGCAGAGTCCTTAAGAGGTTGTCTGAGGTGACAGTAAGGCACTCGAGCTCAGCATTCGGATGTAGACCATACAGAGTGGGGTTCTCGGATGGAAGATGTCCGTCAATATAACTGTGGTAACCAATGTAGTCCGTGAACGGAGGGGCCAGGAACCCAGGACACAGAAAGAGCTCCCCTTCAAACTATGAAAAACAGATGAGCATTCAACCTAAACTGCCCTCATAAATGAGTAGCTCTTAGCTTTGTAGTGAATTTGAACTGGCAGAGGAATAATCAGTCCTCTGAGGGGGTGAAATGGTGCACTCCAGTTAAAGCATCTATCAAATAAACACATGCTTAAGAGGAAAGTAATGAATAATAACATAATAATACTTGTAGTGGAGTGTCATGCAAATCAAAGTGAGGGTGGAAAGACTTTACTGCAGTTTAGGTTTACATCCCAAGAGGGCACCCTTTACCTTAACAATAACTTGGAGAAATTCAAAAACAGCTTTGTAGCTTTGACTATTTTTTTTCACAGTAAAATTGAATGTAACCGGACTTTGAGCGAATGTTTAACTTAACAAATAGTGAACTTTTGAAACCTTGAAAATTATGCAATTAAACCAGGTTAAATTAACTTCTGCTGTGATAGTTTTGTTGAAACTAACTAAACTAAAAAAAAAGAATAAATTCTTCTTACATGGCAACATGAACACTTACTTACCATTTTTGGATGCATGAACTCTTGCAGGTAGGTTTTACACAGTCTTCTATCCCAGTCATCAGTGATGTGTCCTCCATACATGATCTCCCCAAAAAGATAACACAAGTCCTCCCAGGGCACCTGCATGGACTACAACAAACATATGTAGGCTGATATGACAATGCAAGCAGAAGAAAAAATCTAGTATGAGTGTATATGATAATATACGAAAGTTAAGTTGCCTATGAAGTAAATGTGTACAATGTATTGACTTAAATGCTATATAATTTAAACTGCTGTAAGCCTGAAATCAGGCATGGTGCCTGAGCACTTTAAGCCCTCATTTCAGGATCGTCTAAAAAAACTTTCTTGTATTTATTTCTTTTATTTTTTCGGCATTATTTCATCTCTCCTTTAGAACTTCAAGCCGCACCTACTGTATATCATCTCTTCCCAAATGAGCTCTTGTAATCATGATGAAGGTGGGGAAACGTAACAAAATTACGTTTCTTTACACACACTGATCTCACGTATGACAGAAGAGTCTTTTCCTCAGCGGGAGATTATGATCGGTGAGGGTGAAGGAGGAAGAAAGGAACCTGTGATTCATAACAAATTACAAAAGCTGGAGGTTCACAATCATTTGTACCTGTATTGTTTTGCAAATTGCTTCCTTCATCAGCTCTAATTGCAGTGATCACTTATGTAGCGTTGTGAACTGTCACATTGGCTGCATGTAATTACATTTAGGATTACGCTTCATTGCCCTCCTAATGAATTCTCTGTATACGCACATACAGGTTACTGTTTGGTTAACATAATGAAGGACATTCGTTTTTGGAGGGCAGAATACCTAGGAGACATAATTGGTTGTGACCAGAGTAATAGGGGTTCTAAGAGAAATGCATTAGGAGTTGTGAGGGGTGCAGCACCCCAGGAATGGATTTTTTGTCTTCATGAAATAAAGCTAAATTATATGTTGTGTGTTCATGGTTATAAGAGAAGAAATGTGGAAAAAAAAGAATGAACATTTTTCACAAATAACAGTGGAACAAAAGATTTCAATAACTAACTAGGATACACTGTACTGTAATTCAACATCCCTGTGTGACAATAATATCAACAAATAAATTGAAACAATTTAAGAAAGTAGTAGTAAAAAATTAAAAGTTTTTATCAATATCAATAAAATATAAATTAAAAATTCATTTTAAAATAGTGGTTAAAAAAAAGTACTTTGGTGTTGGCCTCCAAGTAGTTGTACAGGACACTGGCGGAGATGGTGAGGTCTCCAGTGCTGAAGGGGTAGTTATGGTTCCACCCCTGGGGACCAAATTTACGGCGCTCCGTAATACATGCATGAAAGAAGCAGAGGGAGAAGAACATGGAGTTGAACTCCTGCTCTCTGGAGCATAGATCCAAAGTGTCCTAAAAAGCAAGAGAGCGAGGGAGCGAGGGAGCGAGAGAAATAAACACAAATAACAGTAAATGCTAATTAATGCATTTTAAGAATTTTAAAAAAAAATTATTTTTCAACACACTTGACTGAAGTTGTTGAGGGCTGCATGCAGACTGGCATTCATGCCGGTGGGGGGCTCATTGGTGATTTTGATGGCATTCTCCAGTATGCCTCTGGGGATAATATGCTGCTCCAGGCTCGATGCTGGTTCCCCAGTGATGAACACCCTGTAGTGTGGGTGACTGGCCACTGCTGCTGTCTGCAGAAGGGCATCTAGAGAGGGCAGCCAGTGAGCCACCAGGTGCACATTCTGAATAAAAAACATAATAAAAAATTTTTTTAAAACACACAACAACAACAAAAAAAAAGACAAAACGATCAGATGGATTATGTTATAGCATGATGAAATCATTTTTTGTGTGTAGTATGTTTTCGTATCCATGTGTAAAAGATTCTTTCCAATTCCTGAATTAGTAAGAAAACCTTGAGTGACTCACTTGGCTGCAGGCTTCCCCTCTTTAAAGGAGGCATTTATGAAGCTGATCTAGCCAATTACGGTTTTTATTGAACCAAATTGAGTTTATTTCTCTTGCGCATGGGGTGAGATGATATCATTAGGTGCATTACAGGCTGGATAGAAGAGCAGTCTGGAGTCACCACAGCAGTCTAGTCACTGAATAGAGATGCATCCTACCTGCAAAATGACCCAGTGTCCAAGTTTAGAGGCATTCTTCACAACCCTCTCAGCTACTTCCTCCTGCCCCTGTCCCAGGGATACGTTGTGCAAAGTGCCCTGGTCAATGGAAAATCCCAGCTTCAGTCCTGAACAGAGAGAATATTTAGAATATACCCTACCAAGTGATTCAGGCTGTGAAAATAGCAAAAAATAAAAAATAAAATAGTACCTAGCTTCTCTACATCTTTGAATGGATCCACTCCAGGTGAGAGGATGAAGAACACAGGAGTTGATGGGCCACTATCCTCATACAATTTGTCAAATTCCAGCCTGGCAGCCTCCACATATTTTGTTCCCATGCTTTCCTCCACAAAGGTTCTGCCAGGGAAACATTGGCAAAAAAGCTTATTGATATGCAGCACTTATGTCAATATAAATGTGCATTAGTCATTTACATACCTGAGTGAATAGGTCATCCTATCAGGGCGGAGTGCTCGAAGGATGATGAGCTTCTGGAAAGAACTTTTATTCTTCCAGTCCTGTGGAAGTCTTTCCTTTTCAGGACAAGTAGATTCAATGATCTTCCTCCAGCGCTTGGGTGAGCTCTCAATGTCTCTCTCGAGTCCACTGAAGTGCTCCAAAGTAGAAACTGTCTGTATATCCAAATAACAGATATTGTAAGACCTCTCTAAGCAATCGGATGGTGTAGCAATGGTGTATGACCTGTAAGCTAACAAGAATGAAAATGTGACCCTTCGACATGTTATATCACAAACGTTAACAACCTAGACTGTACCTTTATGGCTCCCCAGGCATGTGCAGAGAGGAAGGACACAGGACTAACTCTACTAGGTTCCACAGGGAAACGTAGTAGGAAGTCAAACTCCTGGGCATCAATCAGGCCCTGCTTGAGCAGAATCTGAGGGGAAGAACCATGAGCAGTTGGTAATGATCTATATGCTGTATTGATCTCTTTTCTATCGTTTCCACAACAGTTGAAAACTGCAAGAAATCTTTGGGTAAACTCATACAGTGCGTCAGAATTTGAAACAGCCACATGAAGGACAGCCTTCAGAGCAGCACAATTTCTAAGATGAAAACAGTTGGCACAATGACAGATAATTGCATTATGCCATCAGAACCAACCCCCTTGTCAGAACCAACTGTCTGAACAGCAGCACGGGGGAAGCTGTGAGAGGTAATCAATAGCAGCGTATGGTCCTGCTGACTGCTTTTAATTGAAGTTAATGTGGGGGCAGAAAAGTACTTTGATTGATGAGGATGACAGGGGGCCCCACCTTTGAGGCGGCCCCGAGTCCCTCACCTGGAAGGCAGTGTGTGACAAGAAGGTTAACTTGTCTCTCTCAAACAAGCCCTGGCTGGTGTACAGGAATACAGAATAGGTGATGGCCTCAGTGAGGGTGTGCACTCGGGTCCTCACATCCTCATCCCATTCTGCACGCTCCATTGCTTTGTTAAACACAGAGTTAAAGGTCTGGAATAAAACCAAAAGGAGAACTGTATTGACACCTAAACACAAAAACACACTCAAGTTTTGGTATAAAAGCACACATTAAAGCTGATTTGTACAGGCAGGGCTGTGCCTAAATGCCGAAATAATTTTCAACAAGAGAAACACCAATTACAAACTGATACTAGTCAAAGTGGACTGGGATTAGTTTGAAACGCTGCACAAAACGATGTGTGTCCCTCGAGAGCAATTCAGGGCTAAAGGTTTCACCTTGAGAGAAAACTGGTACATGAGGTTAATCTTGCTGAGGTCATTGATGATGAAGAAGAGGAGTGACGCTCTCTCAGCTGCTGGGCGGTATAGTTCTCGAGCCTCGTTGATCTTTGTCTCATTCTCTCTGGCCTCCACCACCTGTGTGTTCCAGTTGCACGAAATGAGCTATTAGGCTCTCAGTCATGCTCCAAAACACTCTCATTACACATATTCCTAACTCCTATCATTTGCAGCTAATGCAATAAGTTGGGGTGCTTGCTATGTGACATTCATAAAACACTTATGTGACAAAAAAAAATAACACACACGCACTTGAGTACAGTGGGACAACTGAGACAGACAAACCTCACCTTGCACTGAATGTGAGTGGCTGTGGTCTTGGTGTTTTCGAGTTGCTCCACCAGAGAAATATCTCCCAGAAAATTACCATGGGCTGCAGAGAGCCGATTCAACAGATCGTCCTCCAACCTCTTGAGCTCAATCTTGAAGTGGTTCTGCTGCATGGTCAGCTCCATCTTGAGAAACGTGCACAAAACAAATTAAGCATAGCATTAGTTCAGACAGGCCGCAGAAGTTCAGCTCAGTTCACAATCCCAGCTAAATCAGCTGCTCGCAAAGCCAGCCCACATCAGCTAATGGCTCAGCTGATTCCCTTCTATGCATCCAATTGGCAAATCTCATACAGGGCGCATTATTTAAGCTGGTTTGACTGGCCTACTCTTCCTCTGCAAGCCGCTTTGCAACCCATCTCCACCCCAGCTCCTCCTTTTATGCAGTGTCTGACTTAAAGGCAGGGTAGGCGATTTTGGAAAAACCAGCGAGACTTTTATTTTGAAAGAATCGCACATCCTCTTTTTGTTCGTAGCCGTCTCAAATAGTCTTTCTTTTGCGAAAGAAAGCTGTTGTAGGCACTTTCTCTGCCATTCTTCTTCTTCTTTAGTTTTTTGGTTCTGCAACTGGCTTGCTAGCTGTAGCTATTGCCTCTGCCTTTGCCTTGTAGAAGACTGGTCACGCGCCCCAATGAGTGCTTGGCATCGCATGGGCAGAGTGCACGCAAGCAGGAAGTAGCCAGGTTCATCCATTTATTTTCTTCGGACCGAATGTTCTGATTGGACAGGCTTTTTACAGCCCTGCCACTGCCACAGATGAAGATTTATTTATTTTTTTATTGTCGGTGCATTTAATTTATTCATTGCTATCGGTATGTTACAAGAATTTCAAGTAATATAACAGAAAGTGTTCTGAAAAGAATCGCCTACCCTGCCTTTAATGTCATTTCTGTTGTCATTGATGCCTGCTCTGTTCTGACCCAAGGGGGTCTTTGCTGCTGCTCTCCCTGCTTTAGCAGGTAGGTCCCACAACAGAGCCATACTGCTAAATATAACTTACTGCAAACAGGAATTTAAGTTTCTTTGACTACAGTCGTCCTGTCCGAATTCAGGTTTTTCTATTTGGTTTTATTGACTGATATGTTTTACATAAAAATCTCTAATGAAAATGCTTTACTGTAGGTGTAACCGTCTTCATTGTTGATTAAAGGTGTAAGGATTTACCTTTAGAGCCTCCAGGTCGGGTCTTTCGCGGTCTACTACCTGTCCCAGCAGCTGTTCCTCCAGACCCACAGGAGTCACTGTGAAGTTGATGAGGGTGGTCTGGGCCTGGAGCTCAGGGGGGAAATGGGGATTGGCCAACTTGGTATGGATAATGAGTTGAAAGTTACTGTTGTATTCACACTCCTTTCCTCCAATCTGAATGTACCTGGATAACAGGAGAGTTCCATTTTAGCCAATAACGACTTAACGGCTGTGTTTTTATTTTCCTTAAGGAGTGGTCACTGATGACAAATTTAATTACCAACAAAAGCACACTACTCAATTTTGTTATGAAGTTGCCACTGTACAGGAAGTTTCATTTAAAATATGGCAAAAACCCAGCTTTGTTGCTGCCACTGGAGACAATAATTGACTTAAACTGTAGCTCTATTTAAAAATTAAATTCAAACTCAAGGTCCACATGTGCTTCATCTTCTAAAACATAATGTTTTAGAAATTGATTCATGCTTAACTCCTACAAGGACTATGGTTGAAACTGAGCTTACATGTTTAGATCCACCTCCATGACAACTGAGCAAATTGGTTAAAATCTTCAGAAAAAGCTAGTCAGTGTAATTTGAGTTTGGATTGTTTTGTCAAACTTTTCCAAGGTCAAGAGTATTGACTGTAAAATAAAGATGGACGACATGACAGCTCCCTACAACTGAAGCCAATACATCTTTATTGCCCCCTGGTGGCTGGCTGGAGTATAGATCATAAACTCTACCATGTTAACAGAGGAAGCATGGGCCAAACTAAAAACTCAAAGTTCATATCAAATAAAATTTTCCTACTTTAGGGTGTTCTTATCATGCTCATGTATGTTCAGGTGTTTTTCATTTCTCTGCTAAGTTTGGTTTTAATTTGTTATTTGATACTATACAAAATGGGTGAAACATCATGATGGACAGTTGAGCCATGCTCGCGTTTGAGCAGACAGGTGTTTTGGCGGGAACTCGATACTGTGGCTCCACTGCTTGATCACTACAGTGCCGACTATGGCTCTAAATGACCAATGCAAGACAGCAGTACTCGTATACAGGGATATTTGACTTCATTTTTGTACAGTAGAAGGAAGTGTAGACATGTCGTCCATCTTCATTTATGTCAATGGTCAAGAGTGAACTTTTATGTTTAGATTTATTGTTTAAAAATCAACACTTTGCTGATAACATCATTAAACACAGAATCTAATTGCAAAAACTGCAGTGAGTTAAACCTGTTGTAATGTCTTCCCATCGAGTTATATTAACATCACCTTTCAAAGTGAGAAAGAGAAACATTAATGATGATTAGATGACAACTTGCTAGTGCTTTGATTCAAAGGACAGCGCAGGTTATTGCAAAAAAAATTTAGACACTAAAAAAAGAATCATGACAATGACAATAATGATCCCAATTCAACTGTAGCAGTGTATGCCTTCTGTATCTTGAAATCTATTGTTGTCCACATGCATCTGAGCCCATCAATCTTTCACTTTCATGCATTGCACCTTCAACAGAGGAAAGAACTTCACTCTGCCTCCAAATGTCAATTACACAATAGACAAATAATCCTGAAAAAAATCTGAAAGATTATCACCACATCAGCCAATATTTATCTGTTCCTGCATTTCAATTAAATTAGTACTGGCTTGACGATCCTGGTGGCTTTTCATTTTTCTCTAATTACCCCCTGGATGTCATGCAAGGCCCCAATTTTACAGCACAGGTTCCTCATGGTCTGGGTTTGGTTCAACTCTATATCTTCACAAGCCAGAATTAATGTACTATTGATAGAACCATTACTCCACCAAATTAAAGTCCTTGCTGATGGATTGGCTTGTAGTCTTCCGTCAGCCATGAAAGGAATAATTAGTATTCATTACTTCACACTCTACAACATTCCAATTATTAATGAACTTCAGCTGTGGATCCCTACCAGATCCATCATGGCTGCCCCAGCAGGTTGTATTAATCATCGACAGAAACAAGTGCGTGGGTCATCTACAAGGGATAAACTTATAATCAGATTTACTATGATGAATTGTTATGTCTGGACAGACAGGACTTCAGAGGAAGTTCAATGAACATGCGCCAAGATATTCAATATTCATGGTCATGCATAGATCAGAGCAAGAAAGATGTAAACCTTTTTGAGGCTGAAGTCAAAGGAGAATGTCAATATGTGGTATTTTCTATTTATTCAGCTATTGGTTGTCCACAGGAAATTTGCTAGATTTTGCCTGTTGGTAATTGGTAACTGAACAAAGGTAATTGCAGAGCAGCTATGTTGGTGGTTATATTTTGTGAAGTGGATTGTAGTGGGCAGCATAAGTCTTGTTTGAAAGTCAGACAGATTTAACAAATACAGCTTAATAATATATAGGAAATGATTTAGGATCAAGTAGAATTAGTGGTAAAGTCTTGTTCATGAATTAATGACACAAAATACCCATATAGGACCTCACTACTTCACAATTAACATCGTTTTATGATATATAATAATCCAGACACAACGCCTCACCTTAGTGAGTGTAAAGCTCATTCAGTAATGTTAGTTCCAAATAAATGAATGCAGAAAATCACTCATCAGCATTATGAAATGAGTAAAGCTGAATTGTATTTTACCATGATGATGGAGGATCAATGAATTTAGTGTGTTACATGCCATCTTGTTGTCGGTGACAGGAGTCCTTATACATAACCATGACTGCCCTCAATTCAGCTTTTACACTGAGGCTCAGCTGTTTAATATTCATCACAATGAAAGAATATGAACACACAAATATACATCTATCAACCGTCTTGAGGGGCCAATCAATATGTTGGCCTCAGGGATTCACAACACGCGCCGCAAATTCATTTGTAATCTAAAGAGTGGGCAATAATAATGCATTCAGTCATGTCTTACTGGTGTTTCAATCCTCAGTGAGATTCAACCATCTGGCAAATCTGCTCCTATTGTCTAACAATGCAGACACATCGGGACTAGCTGTGGGCATATCGAGTTGTGTATCAACAGGGATACAAAAACCATCCATTGATTTAGAATATTTATGGTGTGCAACAGTCCCATGTGAAATAGCTTCTACCAGACAAAGAATGATCTATTGGTGAGCTGGTTTAATGCTTCATATATTATTTTTTTTATCCTTGATCTTAATGTAAATGTAATGTTGTAGTTTCAGTACCAACCTTCCTCTTTTGATAGTGTTTCTGCCCAGTAGAGGCTCCAGGACTGGGTCTACCTTCTCTGGCAGATTTTCTATCAGAACTGTTTCACCACAGGCAAGAGCTAGTTCAATCACATCTAGATACCTGCTGAAAAAAATTAATGAATTAAAGAAAACATAAAAATGAATTTTAACATGCACATTTTATGGTATATTAACACTCCCTGACATATTAAAACAAAACACTGGGATTGCAAACAGATAAAACCACTCACCCTCCCTGTCCCAGCTGCACCACCCTCAGCTCTGAACCTAGCCGGTTTCGGATCCACTTGATGCCCTGCTGCTGTGGGTCAATGATGAGTGGCCAACGCTCACTGGTGGTCAGGATGGCAGCATTCTCAGTGGACATCCTATCATTTGGCAGGCCCTGGTTATGCCAGGCAGCCACAGTGGCATCATCTGTAAGCATGAGGATTGGATCCAGGCCGTCTGTCAGGGGTACAGAGACCTGGAACAGAAACAGAGGAATGATGTCACTTCAGTTGGAACACTGAGCTCCAGTTCAAAGACTATGCTGTGGATGTTTGTTGTTTACTCTCTAAACAAATGCAGTCTAAGCAATGCAAAGTATAGTGGGCTTACTTTCTGAGATTGAAGGAAAGGGACCCATGTGTTGTTAAGGAGCTCCACACGATACTGCCTGGTGAAGTAACCCATGTAGGAGACGAATGCTGAAGCAATGAGGACATCACCACACAGGGTTTTCTGTTGCTTTTGATACTGAACAATTGCCTGGGACCAACGCTCCTTCTCTGACTGAGAGACACAAAGAACAGACTTGATTTCAGCCCTTCTGAGGACAGTTTGCTATACACTGCAGGGAAATGTAAAGACTGGGCAACTTCCCACACCATTTATTGTACAAATTGAGAAGATGTAAGCAATAAAGCATACAAGTGCAATTCCCTTAAAATAGCTTTGGAAGTTTGGCTGCAGATTCACCCAGCATCAATTCAGCATTAATTTAAACCTTCAATACTATGACTGTGACAGCAATACAACAATAAATCATGCATGGCATTTTCTTACAAGGGGCTGTGGATCTAGAATATGTCACATAATAAATTCTCAGACAGTTAAAAATCACTATAATTTTACTCTAATGTATTATGGATTGCCTGTAATATCACTCAGTCTGGGGTGAGACATTGTTAATTTCCAACAGCTGTTGAGGCTTTGAGGAAAGTTAATGATTAAATATAGACGGCCTGATTTATTAGTCTGAACACTATTGCTTCCAGGTCAATGCCATAAAGACAAAACATTTATCTTGATATGCTTAAAAGCCAAGCTGCTCCATGCAAACCACATTTATTTTCTGGAATAAGAAAGTCAAACTTACAAAATGGCCACTGAAATGGCCATATTTTATTTCATATCAGCATCCGTAAAGATTATGCATAGCCCCAAAAAGGAATGCATAGGAAGGCAAGAGAGATGAATATAATATTCAACAAATTATATATGCAACAATTTATATGAGATATATTCATATTCCATTATCTCTCCTTGATACCTTTTCAATTTGTAAAAAAAAACTTGAATAAAAGTGAATTACTGCATTATTATTGCACAGAAATGCACACACGCGCACACACACACACACACACACACACACACACACGTTGTGTTTACAGTATATACGTTATGTACACACATTCTGTACACACACAACCTGTCTACTGCATGAACTGAGAGCAGTGTTAGCGTAGCCTTCTTGTCACCTCTCTTCCTTTCTCCATTTGGAAACCGTTCAGCAGCCAGTTGCCCAGTTCAGCCATGCGTTTTCTGTGGTCCAGCCCTCTCTACCTGTCTCACAAGTCCCCCAATATGCTGCTGGGCCAGGCTGTAAAGTCTCCCACTCCCTGATCTGTTCACACAACTGTCAGCTTGTCTTCCCAGGACATAACAACTTCTACTCCAGATTACTGATGCAATTCGATTACTAGCGCCTTTCCATGCATGCCTCTGGAAAATTGACAGTTTACTTTATGCCAGCCTGGCCCCAATGGCACCAACAAACTCCTGTATATCTCTCCGTTTACCTCTAAGCCCTTGACTAGTCGGTTGGCCAGCTCTATGGTCTGGTTGGTACATGTCACCTCCTCCTGACAACTGATTTTCTCGGCTGTAGCCTTTTCAAACTGAGCTGTTAGGCTCTGCAGGCTGCTATCAAGATCCTAAAGAAAGAAATTACAGGAAACCATGGAAATTATAAACCATTATGAAAATGTATCTTTTAGACTAAGTGACTTAATAATAACAACATTGTATAATAATAACATTGCACTCACTACCAATTTCTTTTGAACTGCTAACAGTTTGGTTGTTGCCATTTCTAGTTCTGCATTTGCTTGTGATAATGCATGCCTCTTTGGAATGACCTCACAATAAATCTGTGAAAAAAAGAGGCACACTTTATAAAAAAAGAAGTTCCACACTGAAGAACTTCTCTTTTGCAGAGAATACAAGAAAATGTATTAGCAATTATTAAAACTACAAACTATCTGAAGGAATTGCCTGACCTCATAGTATCTAACAATGTTAATAGTCCAGGCACAGAGACCAGCTGCAGCTGTAGATTTGGTCCGAACTAGATCGGGGTGGAACTCTGGGTTTCTCAGATACTCTTGCTTCACCACAGTCAGACATGACTCAGGGATGTGCTCCTTGTCATATGAGACCAGGGCCTGCAGGAAATCATCCACCTGACAGACAAAAACCCAAAGGGGATACATTAATACCTGCACTGACATTCTGGGCTTATAGCAGTCAAAACTCAGGTGATGTTACAAAGAATTAACAGGACTATATTTTCTTTCACCATTAAACTCCAGACAAATTTTATCATCTCTGATGTTATGTGAAATTTATGAATAGAATTGGTACGGACCAAAGTTTAATAAGGGTTGATCTTTCACAGACTCACTATAGTCACACTGAGAAAGTCTAACACTGACTACCTCAGTGCATTTATATATGAACGTAAAATACCTACGGCCACACACTGTTGAGTGAAAATAAGCTTTTTATATCTCATGTTGTGGCCTTGATGTTTTCTCCATGTAAATAAGAGACATGTATATAATATATATATACAATATATATATTATAATATAATATATTTAAAATGGTAAAATATGCTTTTGGGACCAAAAGAACCAACCACTTTCTCGCTAAATTCTGATGGCTTTAAAAAAAAAAACAAATGCATTCTTTTATGGCCACACTTGCAGTAATAATGGTTAAAGGTTGAGAGTCAGATAGACACACTTGCTGCCCTACTGAGTGAGCATATTCATTGAGCAATCCAGCTGTAATGTGAGCACTGGAGAGATGCTGGGCAGGGCCAGGGTCAAGGCCCACACACAAATTAGAATGGCATTAATCAGGCAGATGTGATTGACATGATGACAGCTTAACCTTGCCCATGAAGGCCCGCGCCGCCTTCCAGCTCCGATCCTTAGGCACTCGACCGCGGGGAGCGAGCAGAACCATCACAGCTGCTGCTACATTGATCACTGCAGCTGGAGGGTTTGGAAAGGCCTTCAGCTCAGTAAGATTCACCTAAAAAAAAAGCATTTATAAAATTTGACTTATAATCTTTAGAACACATGAAATTTGATGGATTTTGGTTCATAAAATGAAGCACCTTGTTGAGGGTGTGCAGTGCTGCTGTGGCAGCTGTCAGTGATGGCTCTGCCTTGGCTAGGTCATTCTCACAGTCTTTCTGTTTGACTGAGACTTCTGCCTGGATGACAGCAACCTGTACAAAGCAACAATAATCCACCAAATCAGAAAAAGTCTATGTAGTGAATGGTGTGATATGGTGTAGTGTATGTTCATGTATGAAAACCATTATGTGATATTTCACCTTCTGAGCCTCAATATCCGCAGCCTTTCTCTTGCTGCCAACCTTCTCAGTCTGCAGTCCAATCTTTGTAATTAAAGCATCAATATTCTGTTTTTTTAATGTCAGCAGAGCTTCCTGGGATGCCAATTTAGCTTTTAGATCCTCAACCTAAAACAGAGAAAAAATGAATTACACATACTCCAATGTCTAATGCACTTAATGTCAGAAAAACCCACACTGTTAAACTAATAGTATTCCCAATTTTCCTACCTCAACCTTGCACTTCAAGCCCTAACATTAGGCCCCCCTACAGTATATAATAAAGACGTTCACCTGAGTGGCAGTGGTTTGGAGTTTTTGAAGGCCGCTGTCAAGCCGGTTCATCTTGTGCTGGAGCTGAGCCCGACTCTTCTCCAGAAGGTTCCTGTACAGGGTGATTTGCTGGAGAAAGCTCTTGGGGGTGGTGTAATTGTACCTCTTCTCATTGCGGTGGTATTTTTCACTTGCCTGGTTGACACTGGTGTGAACATAGGCCATGAAAAGACTGATGGATTCCTGGACGGCAGGCTGTAAAAATAAGCAGACAAGGGGGGAGAGGGGAGAACAGGGCGCGCTGGATTGAGTAGAGTTTAACATCCCCAACCTGATGGGGACTGAAATATTATCTTCATAAATTTTGAATTCATCTACAAGTTTTGCCATCTTACTTGGCTGGCCCTGACTTACTCAATCTGAAATTTAGGTGCAGCTAGCAGGAATGATTAGGCTTTGAAACCTCTGTGAAAATAATGTGTTTAGACCACCGATGTGCACCTTGTAAAACATGCACACCGTTTACATTATCTCTGATGTCCTCCAACTTTCTAAACACTGTCTTCAGCAGCTGTGTACTATGTATTCATCATATGGTGCTCAATGACACTGAGCGTCTATTAATCATACAGTTAGCAATCAATTAAAGCAAAAACAAATGAGCAGAGAATAAAAGGATCAAACATAACCATAACTCACAAAAAAACATTGTTAATGATCATTGAGCCAGTAGGAAAAAAGATCATTATTAATCAAGAGCTGACATAATGCTTTTTGACAAAGCATGCTATGTTCAGTTGAGATGCGAAATAAGTTCTCATTGATTGGCCTTGTGTAGCAACTATTAGTGGGTTGTGCATTTCTATCTTTAAATAAATGATCATTTCATTTTTTTTGTTTCCCTGCCTATTTAAAAAGACAAACAATCATTAGTGACTTTAAATATACAGTGTTGTCTCACATATTGCTTTGTTTCAACTTTTCAGAATACTTTGTTATTAATGCACATTAACTTAAAAGATCACAAAGTCCTTCCTGCACCAACAGAAATATTTATTCCACACATCCTGCTCTGAGTATAGTTCTATTACTAGAACTTTACAGCAACTAGGTTTGAAACTAACGGCTATTTTCATCATCATCGATTCATCTGCCTATTATTTTCTCAATTAATTGATTTGTCTAAAATGTCAGAAAATTATGAAAAATAATTTATAATTTCCCAAAGCTAAACTTGTCATCATATATCTTGTTTCGTCTGACCAACGGTCCTAAACCAATTCAGTTTACTCTCATGTATGACAAAGGAAATGATTCAAATGCTCACATATGAGAAGCTAGAACCAGCAAATCTTTGGCATTTTAATATTAAAAAAATTCTAAAACTAGTATTCAATTATCAAAATAGTTGTTCATTTTTTCTCGATTGATTAATAAACATGACAAATCATTGCAGCTACTACCCCCATGCTCAGATACTGGTTTACTACAGCTGCTGCTACAACCATTACTGAACTCCACCCTCCAACCTCTGATAATATTAGTAGTGAAGTTGCCTCTACTACTTTTACTCAATTACTAATACTCTAAGAATACCACAGCTTCTTCAGGACTACAGCTACTATTAGGACAAGTTTTTGCAGTGTACAAACATCAACAAATGGACAGATCTGTGCTCACACACAAACAGTGGAAAGAAATAGTCTGGCACATGTTCACATATGTGATGACACTTCCTGGTTGTGACAGCTGTGCCTCCTAAGAGGGTCGTTATGTGCTTAATCACTCTTCTCTCATTAACATAAATGATTCTGGGTTGTGATCGTTCCACTGCTATGATGGAAAACAATGATATGCCTGCACTCACTGTGAGTCTCCAGGCATGTGTTCAGCAATTTGTCAGCACCTCAGCAGAGACCTAATGATGAGGAATCTGTGGAGACGTTAATCCAGCTGTACTGCAGTAATTAGAAGGTGTTCATTAAAGTCTAACTCTGTCTGGAATAAGAGGATACATGGCAAACCTAGGGAAGATACTGTACTGTATGTCACACCCATAGATGCGTCTCTGACAGCCAATACCGTTATTTAACATAACATTATATAGTTCACACATTTGGAGGAAAGCGGGGAGCCGCAAATAATCATTTCATTAAGAATTACGATGAGAGATATGGTGAGATAAAGTACTTGGGTTCAAAGGCCTGACCTCAATGCCTTCAATCTCTTGGATGAACCTGTAGCTGACCGACTGCAGGGCTTCTGAGGTCCAAGGATGGAACCAGTCAATGGTGGTGCACTGGACAAGAGCAGGGAATCGACGGGCCCTCACACGAAGGGCACTGCCCATGGGAGACAAACACAGTACCACCTGCAAAGGAGGAAGCATGGAATGAGTCACCCAAGCTGTGCGCAAAGATCTGTTATAAATCCCCATACTTGGATATGACAAGATATGCAGCCAAGTGCACATAGAATCAACACAGGTCAGAGATGTCACAGATTCATCCAAAAGGGAAACCATAACTGGCAACCTCCTGTGCTCCCGCTTTCATTAACTTGGCATGTGTGGACAGGCAGCCACATTCCCTGTTGGTCGGAGCAGACGGTGACGCCACCAGAGGCCCTGGCGTAAAGACTAGCTGGATGGCATACATGTATACTGAGACAAGAGTTTCCTTCTCTATAACCCGTCTGGCTCTGTGAATTCAGCTTGTCAAACATATTTATTAACATTACCCAGCAGCTGTGCTTTTAATTCTGTAGCTCAAACATGCTAGAGTATGTGGAAGATTTCCTCATTAACATCTTCTTGTGAATGTCAGCTGTGAAGGCAAATTCAAGTGCTATTAAAAATCATTCAGTACAACATTGATATGATTTGTGTTTTCAATTTGTAGAACACATTTATAGGACACATAGTCCTATAGCTAACAGAATCTACTTTGTTTTCTTGATGATAGGCTAGTAAAAACAATATATAATATATAATCTTCATACCCAAGTCAATTGAAAAAGAACAATCTCTTTAATTATGTTTTTTTCGACAGGAATAAAGGGTGTTTTCTACAGGATATACGAGTAACATGTTGCTGCTGTCATGTGAAAATCAACAGCATTTTAGGAAAATTAAACCACCCTTGGTCAAAGCCTACTTCAGCACGACTGATTATTGTAATGGTCAGACTGAACAGAACCATTGTTTCTAGTTTTGAAAAACTGAGGCATCCTGTAGTTACAGAGTTCTATCCTAAAAAAGACAAAATCTTGAAAAGACACAATAAGATGTTGAGAGGAAGCAGCTCACCTTGACATCATCTCAGAATAGCAGATAACTGAATGCATTTTCAAGTCAAAATGAACAATGATGTCTTAAGAAGGAAAACTTTGAAAGACTAGACCGTGAGCTGTTGTCGAACTCGGTCAGTAAAGAATCTCCAGCAGTTCTCCCTGCTGTCCAACAGTCCTACGGCTCGGACCTCAGCTCTCACACCCGACACAATGCCTTCAATCTCCTCTTCGCTGAAAAGCTCAGGAATTTCTCCTGGAGGGAAAAACAGTCATAATCTCAGACTGACAAGCTATAGCGAATACATTCTGAATGATTTCAAAGTTTGATAACTGATGATGTACATTTATGAAGATAATTCTACAGCTATGATGACAACAGGCATGTTCTCTCAGGCTGACACAGTTGGAACACAGTATTAATATCAGGGGGTTTGGTTCTGACCTGATGCCAGTAAGTCATTGATAATGACCAGAAACCGCTCATCAGGTATCTGTGCATCAGTCAGGAGCAGAGCCACACGCTGGTTCTTCACTCCAGTCTTTAGGAACAAGCCTGCCAGATCCATCTAAACAAAAACCAAACACGCCATGAATGGACACCTACTCTATAATGGTTACATTGATATGGAGAGCATTCATTTATTTCAAATTGGTCAACAATAATCAATGGGAGAGCAAAAGCCCCATGATGACGCTTTGATTTTTTAAAGATGCTATTAAATGATTAAATTGACTAACTTCATATCACCAATGAGATATTGAAACATTTCCCAGTGGCTATAAATAGTATCTGACAAGTATTTCTTGTCAGGGGGGAACAAAACTGAATTACATCAATATCCTGCATGTAGCCAGAAGGATAATTGATCTAGATTTTTTTTTAAGAAAACCTTGATTGAAGTGAATTGTGAACAGTAAATGATTGAAAATACAAGCATGTCACTTGAAGCTTATACATTTTCATAAGAGCATATTTTTTTGTGGTTAAACTTTGCTCGATTTTCTTATTACTTATTAACAAGAACAGTATTTACCTTGAGGTCCTGGATGCTATAACCCTTACTCAGGGTGATTTGGAAGACTTCCGCAGAGGATATGTAGGCGGCCAGACGAGTCAGGCTCTGCTTCCCACTGCCCCCGACCCCAACCAGTAATCCGTGACCCCTTGGAGACTCCAGGATGCGACTGATGCGACAGCTGGTAATAACACAATCTTTGTTATGCCATGAAACATGTCTACCCAACCAAATGTTTCAACATCTTAATATGTGGTCTCCACTCAGTGGCATGGAGGATTTTAACAGATGTCAGTAACATCATATAAATTTTTCCCTTCCTGCATTAAACTGCCATATTTATATTTCATAAAATTTACCTTTTGTCCTTTTCTTACTACTTTTACATCATGTTCATAAGCTCTTTCTTTAGCTGATGTGTGTTTTGTGTCAGGAAAATATTTTTTATTCGGTTTACTATGATCATTCTAATTATTATAATAACATGGGAACCAATTACACTTACACATGTTGCATTGCATCTTCAAACAGCACCAGATTCATGGCTGCATTGAGCTCATTGTAGCTTTCCAGGGCATCTGTGAGGATGGACCTGAGTGCAGACCAGTCGGGAACACGAGTATAGATGGCTTCCTCACCCATTTGGGCAAAGTGGCAATAAAGGAGGGGCTGCTTTGTCACCTTTTTGTCCTTCAGTCCCTGGAAGAGGACAAGCATAATAAATCATTTAAATCATTAGGTCAATGTTGTTATGTGAAGGTAAACAACAGCAATTTATACTGTTTACACTGTTTATCAAAATTTGCATTGCACCTCAAAGCATTCATGCACAGTCTCCATCTGGAGCTTCCGGAAGAGCTGCAGGTCCGTGACATCTACCAGTCTGTCTGAGTACACTCTGCAGGACTCGTGGAACCACAACAGTGCCAGGTCAGTGCTCTCTTTCATGCTCTCAGGCTCAGCGAAAAGGATGCCCTGAATAACACAGATCATATCAATATTTTCTTTTTCATTTTCATATATTAATTTTTTCATTTTCACAAATTCTCGCTCTCAGCACTACCTGAAAGACGTTAGACAAGTCTCGCAGGTTAAATGTGTAGTGAAATTTGATGGCTGTGGGCAGAAAGCTGTGAACCATCTTGTGATGAAGAGTAATGGCAGCTTGGACCACAGCTGCAGCACTTCTCTGAACCGCCGCACTGAAGAGCTGCTGCTTCAGGTGACCACACAGGATCTGACTGAAGATTGACATCTGAGCCTCAGATGAAGGAAAGTTCACTGCAAGCACTGAGAAATGTCGCTGTAGAGAGCAAAGGCACAACCAAATATCAGAAAACATACAGCAGTGTATAATTAGGGATGATGTCATTCTAACCCCAAAAACTTCAAATACATCTTTGGCCGGCATTTTGAATTAAAACTAATTTATATGGAAATATGTATTTAAACTGCATGTTACAGGCTGGTTTTCGTAGTAGTAGTAGTTGCTACATAATTAATAATATGTCCTCACCATGCTGCCACTCCAGTGTAAAATATTATGTTGAAATATGTTATGTGTTTTATTTATGCTCCGAACCACACAGCAGATTTAAGATAAGTTTTCCTTGTGGCATTGTAATTGCTGAATATTCTTCTTCTCCATGCTAATTTTTTTTCTCTGACAACAAGTATGTGAAATGAGTTTCTGAGAAATTTCTGCCAAATTAAGTTTCCCCATAAGACGTTAACCTCTGGTATACAGAGGGATTTATCAGGCTGTGATCGGCCTAATCAGCATTGTGTAAACTAGTGTGGTAAGGGCTTGAATGTAACAGACCTTCATTTATATACATACAGTGCAGGATTAAAAAATTCTAATTTTATAAAACGTTTAAAACAGGTGGTGCAATTTGCATTGAAAAATAAACTATGCTCATACAATTTTTATTTTTATTTTATTCCAACATCAGAAAAAAACACTGGGAAACGAACCTGTAGTCTGGGGTTGATATTGAAGCTCCCAGCAGTTGGATTCATACAGGCAACATACTGGGCATTGTGTATTTCTTTCAGGGTCAGTTTCTGTCTGTGATACCTACAGAGAGCAAGAATGAAAAGAATGCTCATTTTATTAAGCAGAACACACTGTAGTTTGGCAAAATGTTTCATCCCGTGGGATGAGACTCAAACACGCGACACGCCATAAACTGGTACTAAGTGGGTCTTCTCACCAGTGCCCATAATCCAGATGCTGGCGTATAAGTGTGTGAGGTTGCACTGTTCCATAAATGTCAACAGCTGGCATGTTCATATCATCTATAAAGTAGACCATCCTTCTGTTGCCTACAGGGGAGTAGCTTCTGCCTGTTCTTTTCTCTAATGGTCGCTCTAGAATCGCTACAAGAGAAAGCAAATTGATTTATCAGAAATAAACCACAACATAAAAACACCAACCAAACAGTTACAGTTACCTTACACATACAAGACAAAAAACAGCTTTTCTTAAAAGAGCTAGAATAATATTACCCTGATCACATCAACTTTGGAAATGTGAGGATGTCATATGGCTAAGGTAAGGATTGCAGAAACACTTGAGGGTGAAGTTTTCTCCCCTCCACCTTTTCTGAGTCTGACCATTACCAGCAGAGGGTGCTACAGTTTACTTGATGTGCTAGTCGGTACTAAATAACAATTAAAAAAAAACCCACTCACCCTGCAACATGAGGGAGGTAGTGTAGTAGTTGAAGGGTACTTTTGTAGTCATGTAACTCTCTGGCAGACAGTCTAACTTGTTCCTGACAAGTGCAGTTTTTCCCACTCCAGCATTCCCCACAAGCATCAGTGGCTGTCTCCTTTCCAGCAACAAGTCCATGAAGTACCGAAGACACACAGTCTCTGCTGTGTGTACCAGAACAGCCTGCAATCATAGAAACAGCAGGAAAACAGAGAACAGAAACATACATAGTTATTATGGCTTTCTTTGAGTGTGATTTATTGACAGACATGTGTTCAGTGAATTGTATGTGATTTATAATTTCTTGTATTTCCCCAGTACACCACAACTATTCTGTCATAATAGCGTCATTTGCTCAGAACAAAACCCTACTAATTACAGCTCAGCAAGAGCCTTTGGAGCATTCACAGCTGTACACAGGAGCATAAAGAAAGACAATAGAGCGTGGGTGATAGCTGAAGCCTTGTTGCTCATGCCTTCACCCCCACACAGTCTGGTATGGGGTGTAGTAGATGGTAATCAGACACAGTGGAAAGCCTATCATCCATTCTAGCACCCCTGCCATAACCTCATGATGTGACTTTACCCTCTCTTATTATGTTCACTGAGGCAGACATACATTTTTAATATGACTGTATTGTTCATTGTTGGTTATTTTTCGTAAAGATGGTTGCTTCTTGTGATTATGTATGTATGTGATTATTTGTCAAACTGCTTTGAAAAGTCCCTGAAGTTACATGAAGGGTCCTACTTTTCTATATTTATAGTAGCTTGTGTGTTCTTACCTGTAATGGTGTACAAGTTTCCATTTCAAACAGAGGCACAATATCACTCCAGGGCAGGAACTTTCTGGTTTGAGGGTCAAGGTAGTAGTCGAACACAGTCCCCTGTGCTGGTAGCTTCACTGTCTTCATTTCTTTGGTCCACCAGTGACTGAACTCTACCCGGTAATCATAGAGCTGGAAAAATAATGGAAGATCATGAATTATTTCATATCATTGCGATAGACGACCCCACCGTTAGACCAAATGATTGACAGTTATGCTCATCCTATTCGTGGTCATTTGACATGCCTCTCAACAAAAGGCATTATGTCTCACCTCAGCCTGTATTTAAACCTTTATGACAAAAGAACAAAGACAAAACGAGGAGTGAGTGGAGTGGAGTGATAACCAAGTGGACTATTACCAGGAGTATTGAAGGGACCCAATAACACTGTCCAACAGTTCTTGATGTTGCCTGCAACACTAGTGCCAATTTTCTGTGGAAAATGCATCATTTCTGTCAAGGGACAACTGTTGAGTTTTGAGCACCCAATAAATAAAGCTTGAGCTTTATTAGCTTTATTAGGACATAAACTTGTCTGTGGATGTCATATCAAAAGTTATGCACCCAGATTATTCTTATAATCCAAATTGCATTCATTTTGCACAACGTACTGCAATTTGCACAATTGCATGCATGCACATGCTTCAAAGGGCATACTTTTTTACTTTTATGTTGGTATTTGTATTTGACCATGTAGTTTGCTCTTATACTGCTGCCTGTGACATATGAATGGGCAAATTTATCTACAGTATATACAAGCTCATATGGAAAAGAAAATGTAATTAGAATTGTTACACCATATTCAAACTCTTCCACTTGAATTAAACCAAAGTAATACCTGATCTTGATGTAGGGCCCCACCAAAGGCCCAGATACAGGCAAAGGTGAAGTAGGTCTCATAGAGCTCACGTGGAGCGTCAGTTGGTATATTTTCTGGTGTTAGAAGGCAGTCGAGCAAAGTGCAGAGTGTCTAAACAAGAAGAAAAATATTTTATTGGGATTTGCTGATTGTACAAGCCTGTAGGCACACAAAAGAATAACTAAATCATCAGTGTGTGCTTGTTTGTTGCGTACCTGCACCATAGAGTTTTCTGGGAGAGGAGTGATGGTCTTAAAGGTGTTTCTCATCTGTTCTACACAACGTGGAACATATTTTTCAAACAGTATGGTGAGGTGGGCCCTTTCTGTCTGGTGTTCTCGTTGGTCAATCCAGCTGGCAACGTACCTGAGCAACAAACCAAGGTATCATTTGATATCGCTGTGCTGATCCAATCACGATCTGAATCAGTGTCTTTTGAGTGCACTTACACAAATTTACACTTAGAACAATGTCATGGAGGCAGCCTACAGAGTTTTACAAAGTCACTTTGGTGCATCAAGCACAGCAAATGGTACACAGGACAATACAAAAACAGTATTACATTGAAAACCTTAAAGATACTTTGATATTATGAGAACACAAACTGTGTGACTCACGGGTTCCAGCCCAGGTCCTGGTGGTTAATATAGAGAATTCCTGCTCTGGACACAGTCGCAGGAGTGGCCGTCCTTAGGTGACTGATTTCAAACACGAGTCTCATGGAGGAAGTGAGAGGCACGCGTTCATTACTGGCCAGAGTTAGGACCTGAAACATGTTATGAAACATTACGGTTTCCAAATCATAACATTTGAATTGTCAATATGACAGACAAAACTCTACTCAGATGATAGAAAAACACCTTCATATCTCATCAGGTTTGACAGACTTGCTTTAGAATATTTCAATGACACAAGATCACTGTGACATGATTCATCACTCTGGAAAATGACCTCCAAGTACTCGCACACCAGGAAGTGATTGCTGAAGGAGGGAGGAAGGAACATCTTTTTCCATCTATACCACCTCAGATTGTTATGTGTTGTACAATAGTGTATGAGTGAACAGGAGGGAGGTACCTTGTTGTCATCCATCACTGTGTTGAGTGATTCAATCCACATCGGATCAATGTCTCCATCCAACACAATCCACTTAGGTCCTATGTGGGAGATGTTTGCTTGTTCTCGCATCAGTGATGAAAACAAACCTTACACAGGGATTGAAGAACACAAACAACAGCTGAGATTACAAAGTAATCCTTTTGCACCTATGATGAGTTAGCACTGGTTCATCTGTTCTAAATTTTGTTATTCTCATTCTAAACCAGCTCTGTTTACCATCCTTCCACTCTCGAGTTGCAGGATGGATGAAGCCAAACAATTCATCTCTGTCCACTGCCTTGGGATTGAGGTCATTCCATACAGGCTTCCTCTTCAAGTTTACATAGGTTTTATGGAGGACTCTCAATATCTATTAAAAATAAAAATATCTGATATTTGAAGTACTTTACAAAAATAAATTGAGCATTCACTTTCATATTAACCATTTTTTAAAGGTAAAAAAAAAATCCAACCTGGCTTTTCCCAGTCCCTGCATTTCCAAGAACAAAGACAGAGTGACGCACTGCCATGAGTTCCTCCAACTGCACCACCTGACAAAATAGATGATTAGGAAAATATTTTTTCATTCTTTTTTTAAGCAGCTATACGCCATATCATGTCAAACCTTAAGGATGAATGTCTCCTCAGGCTGAAGTCGGAGCTCCACCGTGGTCTTTCGGACGGCCTTTTCAAATTCACAGTCTCTCTCTCTCTCCACCTCCAGGCCTGGGAACAGGTCTCCCAGCAGTCCCAAGAAGATCGTCACATCCTCCGTCACTATTTTAGGCATGTTGAAGTCCCTCAGCGCACGCATCAGCACCTGGGAAGTAAAGTGCACTTTTAGATTATTTAAGAAAATGCATCTTCCTTTTGTGACAGAGAGATAAAATACACATATACATCTATCAGCCACAACATTAAAACCACTTACAGATGAAGTGAATGACATTGATCATGGCTACAGTACAATGTTCTAGTGGAAACCCCTGGGCCCTGGTATTCATGTGGATGTTCTTTGACCCATAAAACCCTCCCAAACATTGTTTCAGACAAAATAAACCCCCTCATGGCAACAGGACTGGATTTGGATCTGGGGAATTTTGAGGCCAGGTCAAGATTTAAAGCTCTTTGTCACGTTCCTCGTGCTGTTCCTGAGCAGTTTTCGTGGTGTAGCAGGACACATTGTCCTGCTGGGGAACCAATGTCATCGGGGTGTGCCGGTGCCATGGGGGTGTGTGCTTGGTCTGCAAGGGCGTTTGGGCGGATGGTTTGTGTCAAGTGGCATCCACATGAATGCCAGGATCCAGGGTTTCCCAGCAGAATAGTGCACTGTAGCGAGATGGTCAATGTTATTCATTTCAACTGTCAGTGGTTTTAATGTTGTGGCTGATCGGTGTAAGTCACCTGATCCTCTGGTCTACTCTTGTCTCTTCTTCTCAGTGTCCCTGCCACAACCAGAACAGACTTGACAGCACGCAAACCCCAATCATAGTGATCCTAATAGACAAACAAGAGTCAGCAAAGATGTGTATTCCTGTGTTTTACGCTTCCCATAAATAATTTTATACAAAAGCAGTAAGATGTATTGAATGGTTTCTTGCATTGCTGTGCTCCTGTGGATAGCTGAAAAGATTTATTGTTAATGCTCTCTGTTTTAATCCAACGTTATGAAATATAATATATAGTGTGATTAAGTGCTTTTCTCCTACCTGCTGGGAGAGCTGTTCTTTACAGAGAGTATACAGAGTGATAAACTTCCTGGCTAAAAGCTTAGCACCACGGAAGCCCTCTGCAACCAACATTATCTCACAAATAAGCTCTGTGTCAGGCACCACCATGGCACAGGGTCTACAGCAAGACACAAAAATGCAGGATGAATTTCATGCTGAGTAAAAGCACACTATAAAGAAGGTTGCTGTATCCCACCTGAAGAGAGCCTTGAGGTTCTCAGGTAGCTCTGTCCTGCCTGCATAGCCGGGGTTCATAGTGATGAAAATCCCCACAGAGGCCTTTAAGACAATGCTTTTATCCAAGAACAGGAACCTGTAAGGTTGCATAGGGAGTTAACATTTTTCGTGCCTACACGATAAAAGCTTCATGTATTCAGATCAAGTTGCTTACCTTTTCTTTTTAGAGCGAAGCGCGTCTTGTATAGTTTTGACCTGCACTGCGACAACTGACAGAACATCCACAGCAATACGATTGAACTCGTCAAAGCAGCCCCATGCTCCAGTCTGGGCCAGACCCTTGTAGATATTTCCAATTGACTGAACAAAGACAAAATTTTAATTTTGCATTTAAATGTGCACTTTTTACTGAAAGATCTATTCAAGACATAAACTGACCAAGGGGAACAATTATGAATTGTCAGCTGAATTTCACACCTTGTAGTCCATCTGTTCAGAACAGTTGAAGATGTATACCATGACGCCCATGGCTCTGCCAAGATCCTTAGTGGTCTCAGTCTTCCCTGTTCCAGCAGGGCCTGCTGGGGCTCCACTCATGGTTAGGTGTAGTGACTGAGTTAAGGTGATGTAGCACCTAAACATGGCCATGGCAACAGCACAAAGAGAAACACAAATGTGCTGTTCAGCAATGCTGAATGTAGCAGATGTATTTAAACATTACATGCACAGACTGATGAGCAGCAGGGTTACCGATCTGTGAGGGGAGTGATGACTAGACGTGGAGTATTTCCAAGATACTCATATGAGTAAAGGAACTGAGCATCACAGATGTTAACGAAACAGTGACCTTGCTGTTCATACCAGCAATGTCGGAGCTGGGAAAGCCACTGGAAGGCCTGTGAGGTGGTGACCTGTGAAAACAGATGGCTGCTTTTAAACTGTCAAATACATCATATGTTACACAAAGGATAATTAATATTTTAGTCTATCCATTTCTGTGAAATGGAGGCAGGAACTATACTGTTCTTATTCCTGATCTGATCCTGATTTTAATTGTTTACTCAAATTCTTACGAAGGTTTGTTTTTCCTGTCACTGCATAAATGTTGCTAATGGAGAATTGAACTGTTACCATAGTAAATTAATTTCTAACCCTAGAAAAGCAAAATTAAAAATTTCAATTGTCATTACCTTTTGGGCAATGAGACTGGCAACAATGTCTCGAGCATGGACATCAATAGTGCATATAGTCATGATCTTCTGCCTGTCGCCAGAGCTCAGTTCTCCCAGCAGCATACCGATCAACAAGTTGAGTTGAGAAACCTGAAGGAAGGGTTATACATGAGACTGAACTGGCAATAATCTGATTTAACTTTGTTTGGTTCAAATTTTCTGTCTCACTTGTATTGTTAAGAATTCATTAAAACTTCAATCAATGAATGTGAACCATGTGGACAATTTGACAGAAACACTGATGAACACTAATCAAGTCCTGTGACTTTAAAAACTTTAAAGAAAAGTAGTCATGTTTTCTTGTTTTGACTAAAACATCACTGGATGTCTTGCATTTGTCACTGGTCCTGTATGACAGCAGATCCAATCAGTACAGTACAGTGAAGGGAGAGACAGATTATTCAAACAGCAACCAAGGACATGCTAACCTTAAATAGTGTTGATGAAACTGGCAAGACTGACAATACATCTGAGAGATTAGCTCACGACGAGGCTTTACAACCCAGCTCAGGTCACTGACTCCGATGTGATTATGATGGCGTTATGAAAAACATGTCCATCGTATTTAGCAGTTGCCACCTCACACACAAATCAGTATATGACTATCTTTACATTTAAATATACAGGTATATAGCTGTATTTATAGTGTATGTATAAACAAAATACAATTAAGGGAGTAGCTTATTCTGAAATTAAATTTTATTAGCTGATGTTGTAATCCAAGTGACAGTAATGCAAAGAGGTGTTGATTAATGAGTTTTTGATGCCGTGGTTTGTGGTGGTGTTGTACTGGAACCTAATTTTGTTACAAGTTATTTCAAAATATCACATTCACTTCGCAAAATAATAGTCCAGTTCAATACACACAAATTATGGCATCAACAGCAAAGTATTGAATAAATAGTCTTCCAATGAACAAGATATGTACGTAAAAAATTATCATTGCCTGCATTTGTGAACTCATGTGGCCCAACATTTTTAAGTGAACCATCAGATGAGGTCTTGGAAACGATTGGGCCACCCATTCCTGAAGGTCCCCATTAAGCAAATATTTACAAAAATGTTCATCTTTATTATTTTCTATTCAACTCAGCTTTTTTGCCAAATAAGCTGCATGTAAATTAAATCTATGAGTGTAAGTGCGTTAACTCATCATAAAGTGTACCTGTTTCTTGTTGTAGTCCTTTAGTGCAGACTCAAATCCTTCCTCCAGTCTTCTAAACACAAGCTCCATATCGTTGCTCCACCAGATCTGAGATCCAGTGAGAGCTACTTGGGCAGGGAAGTCAAGAATCCACTGCTCTCTGGGCCTGTCCTCGTACACAGACAAAGCCTCAGACAGGTGCCCCCTGACACATTCCTTCATAGACCCCTCCAGACAAGTGAGCCATGCTTCCACCTAATGTAATTTTAACATTAGTTAGGTTATTTCACAAAATGTGATACATTTGATCCTGAATGTAATCTTACCGGCCCATAACAGCGACATTCAGCCAGGAATGGGACATATTCCCTCTCTTTACTGTACATGCCCACTGCAAGTTTAGGATTATCCAACTGTTCATTTTTGGCAAACTCAAGATCTGACATGTTGTCAAATAATTTTGAGAGATGGACAGTCACCTGCAAAAGACACCAAGTTATTCATTTTTTTACTCGAGACACAGTAGTATAACACTGGATACATATTAAAAAACAAAAATGAAGAGAAATTCTGCATAAATGTACTTCTCTGGGACGACTCCCTTTAGAGAGGATGTCCAACAAGTCTGCAGATGAAATAAAGTAGAATCGTGGAAATTCAAGTCTCTTTGTCTCCAGGTATTCAGCAAGAGCTTTTTCACACAACGCCAGCCTTTTAAAAGTATGGGAATAGTGAGGACAGAACATCAAACTGTTAACGGCATAATTAAAGTGTAGTGAGATTTTTTTTTAAAGAAAAAAAGAAAAAAAAAGAACCTTTTTTGTAGATCTTCTAACTTCTCAAATAGATGAGGTTTGTTGGTGGCCTCAATGACATTTTTAGTCTTAGCACTGTCCAACATCAGCTCCTGAAAGAACCAAAATCTTCATGTTTATACTGATGACAACAATGGAATTAGCATGACTACATGACATATAATCGCAGACCTGGAATTCTGCATCTATCGCTTGGAATCTGTGTGCATCTGCAGGAAGCTGTTGGCGGATGTCATCACAGCCTTTGAAGATGCTTTCTAGGTAGGTCCATGTCCTTTGGACCTCCATCCAGGTCATCAACACAGAGTCAGCCACAGTCAGCTGTTTCTGTAGTTCCACTACCCGGAACAGGAAGTGATCTACATGCTTGCTCTGAAAGATGCCTTGGAGCTGAACCTTGAGGATGAAGACATACAGTAAAGACATGAGTATAGCTTATCAAAAGCATTTAGTCCAGTGCAAAACTCAAATACATTAAACTACCACACAATTTGTGGCAAGTGAAAGTCATATCTTGATAGCCTTAATCTCATCCATATGTCAGCTCAATGCATATTCAACCTCATCAGCATGCCATGCCATAAAAAGTTGGGGGAGGGAAACGGGCTGTTTACACAAAAATGGGGGCACTAAAGTGGCAAGACTTCTAATTGCTGGCTATAACCCCGCCAATGCATCTGGTGTCAATGTACAAAGACTGCCATGGAGCAACAATGCCCCGCGTCTTAGAGCAGCTATAAATCTAAGGACTCAATAGGGACCTCTCTACTCTCAGATGTGCTGTTAGACAGTCAGACGGGGCGGCCCCTTTTTGCACTCTCATCACTATTCAGCTCTTAACTATGAGTGCTTCTCACAGACAATTGATCTTGAGAACTTCTTCTTGTGCTTTACAACCATTATGCATTTTTCGACGCAATAAGATCCCACATAAAGTCTTCCGATATCTGTAATTTAGATATTTACCTGATGATCCTCAAGAGTTTCAATAAGTTCCTCATCAGATTTAAGCAGTGGCACAGAGGTTTGATAATGTTCTTCATATGAAAGCTCCATCGATTCCCACGTTTTACTTATTTGTGTCACAACCTGAAATAAAACACAATGAATAACATAATGATAACATGTCCTAATACAAACAGTCTTACTGTATTTACAAGCTGAATATTAACTGTATCTGGCCAATGAAAACCATGCATCTGTATGTATGGGAGTGTTTATAATAACTTTGTGAGGAAGTTGCATAGTTCTCCTGTATCCATACTTCACCACAAATTTAGTACAAGCTATCTTGTAACTTTACCAGAAATGCAGTGTGGTACAGATGTTACATTCAATAACTGGTCATTAAAATAACAATCTATTCATTAGTAACTGCAGAAGAACCTTCTCTATGGCCATTTCTTTGATCGCCTTATCCACTATGTTGCGAACTTCGTCTTCCAGCAAATGGAGCTGCAGAGCCAAGAGGTCTTCCAAGGTGGTACTGTCAGTCACATTGAATTCCACCTATTTTAAAAGAATTACTGTCATAATGCAAAGTCTCAGATATTTAAAATGCAAGAAACAAGTGCTGCTCTATAGTAAGACCTCTGGTGTCAGTATTTATGTACCTGTGTTGTTCTAATTAGCTGCACCCAGTGGCGCTCTCGTATTGCCAGGTTCTGTAGCTGACTCACGGCCCGCAGCGACGTCAACAGGTTCTTCACATAAAGGTCTAACCCAGAATACACATCCCACACGCGAGCCTCTTTGTCAAGCTTCCGTATGTCCTACACAAACAGAATGTAAGTAAACATAATTAGTTATTAGGGGCATCTGTTACAAATGGTGCATGACATCAAGACAGCAGGAGAGATGCGCTGGTGTGATGTAGCACTGTTGGTGACCTCACCTTGGCAAACCTCCTCAATTCTGCATCCATCTGGTCCACGTTTATCTGCCTCCATTTGGTCATTGTCCAGTTTTCCACACTGCTCTGTATAGATAAAGAAGAATCCAGAGGGGTCAATGGGCTAAGGACACTTAATGGGGACATTTAGAGGCCACAGGGTATACAAAGAATCAATGGCAGCCTCCAAGAGGACAGTGCTGGTCAAGTATTGTGGTGGGGTGATGAGGGGTGATATTCTCATTTCCTCCAGAATAGTGATGTTCAAGCATCCAAAATACATTGGGCTACTTACCTGCACAAATACAACAATGTCCCACAGTTCTTTGAGGACCGCGATCTCTCGTCTGCAAAGCTTGATGTCTCTGTAGTCAGGAATAGTAACGTCAAACAGATTTGTGGACTCCTGCAGCTCTACTATCTCTTTCTCCATGTCTCGGATGGCTTTTTCAGCCTAGAAAACAACACGTTAATTGTCCTTTAATGTGTACAGTATGATACAGTGTTATTTAATCCTATAGTCAAGTAATGGTTTAACTCCTACTTTCTCCAGACAGATGTAGGGATGCACTGCATTGTAACTGTAGGGCGCCGTTGCTCTGAACATCTCCCTGAATTTGATTTGTTTCACCTGAAAAATAATAAGTGCCACTCAAACAGTCGTTACACTCGCATACACAATACAATAGCTTCAACACGGTGCGTATATAAATTCTCTGGAAATAAGAGCTAAAAGTGCCTTGTCACCTCAAATGCCAAGCATCGTCTTCGTAAAACCATCACTTCTGCATTCTGCATGGGTGCAACCTCATGCCTCACTTGTAAGGCCAGTTTTTTGGCCTCACTCCATTTCTCAGGAAGTTCCTATGGAGAGAATCATTTTTGATTTCTCAAAAGATAAATGTATTATTTTTATTACCATCACATTATTTTATTAAGTACATGAATGTGGGAAGAAAATAGGGGCATTAACACGCTCCTTCCCCTACCTCCAGCTGAGAATAGACCTGGTCTGGTATGGTCACTCCATATTGTTCCAGAAGGATTATTGTGTATCTAAGAGGCTCAAACATCTTGTCCGTGGCTGCCTGTCTGTCTCGGACAGCCAACAGGTGACTCATCACTTCCACTAAACCACTGTGGTTTCCTTTAGGCACAGGCTGTTCTAGCCCGTCAACAGTGGCTCGAACAAACTTCTGCAGCTCATTGAGACTAAGTGGGAAAGAATGCATAATGAGAACAACAGATGTTACAGTTTGGTCTGCAATTAAGAGCCATGCAGATATGAATTTTACCTGTTAGTGACATGTGTCAAGAGGTGCTCTTTAAAAAGCCAGCTCCACTTCTTTAAAGTGTTCAGGAGGCTCACTTTAAAGATCTTGATATCAACCCGAAACCATCCATTGAACACTCTGAAGTCTTCAAGCTTGCAAATTTCAGCATACAGATCCTCATAATAATCTATCTGTAAAATTAAGACCATAACAGAGATTAAAATTAAGACACATGCCATATAATGGAAGAATGTCACTTATCATTTAAAATAGCCTTTTACCTGTTCTTTGAAGTTATCAATTGTAGGCCGGCTCTTAGGGAGTATGTCTGCTCCATAAGCCTCCACCTCTTCAGCTGTGAGTACACGTCCATACAAGAGAAACTGGCTGAGAAACTCAGCCCTGTCATCTTGCCAGAGATGATTGTAGCAGTCGAACTTTCTCTGGTAATTTTTTGCTTTCTTGAGGACGTTCTCCACTCGTTCCATTATTTCCTGTCTCAGGTCCAACAAATCTAGCATGTCATCCATCACATCCTGTAGGAGTTATATCACATGGCATGTAACACATGAGGAGAAGCTAATGGTAGATAAATACAGTATACTGAGTTTAGAAAGATTAGCACAGCACAGAGTAGACTTTTGTGTTTGTTTTTGGGTTGAACAAGAATCTTCTTTAGTAATGACTTATTTTAAGAATTTTAGATTAAAGTGTGTAGAAATACAAAATTCAAAATAGAAAAGTTACATACTACCACCCCTGGAGGTAATAATACTTGTGATTGTTAAAGATTTTATTAGTTAAAACACCCCATAAAATCCAAAGCCAGTCTCTCAAGTGGCTTCATCTCAAGTGGCTTCCATCCACAAACATTTAAGCCTGTCAAGATAATTACCTTATTGATTTATTGTACGATAAATGAACATTGTCCAACAAATGTAGTTATTGTGACAGGCCTACAGACATTCATCTATTTAGGTGCTGTAAGACCGGGAAGCCAAAGTCTTTGCTCTGATTGGGACAAAACTTAAGGCTTATAAACATTTGTAATAAGAGCCATTAATTTGAGAGTCTGACAAAAAACATCAAAAGCCTGCCACATTGGGGCCCCTGTAGAACATATGTGAAAAAATCCCTTTGAAAAAAGCCAGTTTTAACATCCAAATTCCAAATCCGCATTAGTACCTGGTAGCTCTCCATGCTAAGATCAGCAGCCACTCTGTTGACATTTATTGAAGTCTTGAATATGTCTCCAACCAGTCCTTCTATCAACTCATAGAGGCCGTCACCTGCATCTTGCTCCAACGAGGGGAGGAAAACCATTCCTGAGCTACTTAGCACCAACTGAGCCTCAAACAGAGGTGTCTGGTTTGGCCATGAATCCATGTTGTCTGCAAAGAACTGAAGAGAGTGGCTGATGTAGCTGAAGAGCCCCTCCACCACCATCTCATCCACATATTCCAGGTAGGAACGCCATGCATCTGACGCAGGGTCAGCATGGAAAAGAACCTTATTCTCCTGATGAAGTTAAAATATTGTAGAGATGATAAGCACACAAAACGTAAATTTTTTTATTGTAATTGTATCACTTTTGATTTCTAGGAATAGCACAAGTTGTCACATTTAATTTGACAGGTTTTATCTATTTTGGAATAACTAGAGTATTTTATTTACAAGGCTTGACATGTTAAACATGTCAGACATGTTAAAATACATCAAGTAAAATTATGTTTGATGTCAGAAAAACTAACTGATGAGAAGTAGCAGGGCAGAAACTAACAGCAGGATAAAAACTGGGCAGACTGTATTGTATGGAATCAGGTTTGTGCCAATATAATCAAACAAAACTTCTGAAATATCAAACAAAAATAAGAATTTGAGAGAGAA